>OZ010688.1:11469958-12069958 GCA_963932265.1 Thymelicus lineola
GAACTTTTAAAAAACCATTCATGTTCCAGGCAGTTTTATCGGGCTTTGAACGACGTATGATTGGCTAAAAAGTGTAACGTGACCGTTTTTTTGACACAAATTTTAAGTTTACACTGGAACATGACTGGAATTAGGAGTTTATAATAGGCCGGGGACAGATACTTAAATTAAATGCTCGTTCTGTGCATGACATGTTAGAGCGATGGTGTGAGCGGGGATTAATAAATATTGATGATTTAATACTTATTTGTTTAATTTGTATGCGTCAAATCTAGCAATCATAATAAGACCTATTTCTTTTTATCTCACATTCCTAGTATTCAATAGGTTACAATTTTATCTACCTACATTATTATATTGTACCGACATACCTACGTATACTATTTATGTTAGGTAGGATATTGTGTGATGTATCATAATAACAACTATAAATAAAGTAATTATTAGATAGTTATCTACTGCACTGGAATTGTAATTTATTGTAGAAATAAACAAGGTTCGTGCCATGAAATTATTTTTTAAATTACATGAAAACCGTTTTTCAAATAAATGTACCTAGGTACATAATGATATGGAACCATTAACAGATGTACCTAGGTACGTTCTTCGATATATTCGTAAGTACTTAACACATAAGTATTTAACTTATGTTCACTATTATTACTTTTAAAGCACTAGCTTTATTTTTCTGCGAATTCTGGGTTCAACTCCCTATATAATAAATATTAGTGTAAGCATTGTGATACTGACAATATCGAATGTTGTTTAGGCTAATTAATTTAATCATAAGATATATAATATTATAATGTAGCTACCCATTAGTAGTCGAATCATAAGCTTTAATCGATATTTTATTATAATATGTCAGGATTGACTCTCTAAACTGCATATAATTACTTATCTAACGGAATCTCAGTTCAAACCACACCACATTAGTTTTATTTTACGAGTCAGGACATTATTATTTAAGAAAACAATATTTCAATAAAAGGTTATTATTTCCAGGACATATTATGTTGCAATTTTATGTGCAGACTGCAGATAGTAAAATCAAAGTGAAATAAATTGTTTATCAGGAATAAAAAAAAATAACTAACTATAGGAAATTACTCAGAATGAAAAAATATCTATAATACATAGATAAATATCTGCAACCATTACATATACCTACATACATATTAATAAATGGGAAAAGGGTAGAAAAAAAACCATACCTTGAAAAAGAGCAATAACTAATAAACTTGAAATAAGAAACATCATGTCTGTTGCACTTTCACTTCAAAAGTTCCAATTTAATTGAATATAGAAAAGAAAAAAAAAAAGAAAATATTTCTAAAAACGAAAGGGTCTGAATTTTGATTTGTTTATGTATTCGGCGTTGGTAAAGTTACGACCATATTGTGAGCGCGCGAAACGGCTCGGACGCCGCACCGTGACTGGCCGGGAGACAACACTACTGTCTGTACACTTAACCCTGGGAATACACGTCCGATTTTGTTTCCGATTGTCTGATCAGACTATCTGATCGTGTTTACTCGATACACGTCCGATTTTTGCGTCAGACTTATTCTGAACACAGTCGTTCTCGAGCTGTGAGAGCGGTAAGTGCTTGCTTGCCACTCTTGCCAGAAAGAAAAGATGGATGGCGAATGAAAATTATGGTTACTTATTGCTCGCGTTAGCACGAAAGAAGAAATAACGTCGCTATTGGATTCAATATTCAATTTCAGTTCAGATTGATTAAGTATCAATCTGACAAGACTTACCGAGAGTAATTTCTACTTAAAACATCCAAAACTACTGAGATACCCCGAAAAGTTTTTTGATTGTTATAGAATGAGTAGGTATAAGCTCTTTTAACGTACTTTTGTACTTGAATCATTCTGGACAACAAAATTCAACATAAGGGATGATGAAAACAGACTTCAATATAAGGGATGAATCAAAAACTACTCGTCAGATCTCGCTCAAATTTAAGGTGCTTGTCATGTGGTCCCACCACATGAAAAGCACCAGCTTTCGAGCGAGAACTTTCTAGCGTCGATAGTTTCGGAAATAAGCCCCTCCCTCCCTTTCCCCACACAAGTGATCCTATAAGGGTTCCGTTTTTCGTTTTTTTGTGCGGAACCCTAAAAATACAGTCGAATTGAGAACCTCCACCTTTTTTTGAAGTCGGTTAAAAATTGGAATAGTTAGCAGCGTGTAGGTACAGATAGCAGAGCATAAAAATAAAAAATTTGAAAAACCCCCCGTATCAGGCTACTGCAGCGCCCTCTGGTGGCCTACTGCCATAAAACATATAATTATAAGCCCGCTCTTTAGTGATACCTTTTGGATGCAAAAAACTGCAATGAAATCGGCCCAGTAGTTTTCATAAAAACGGTAATATACATACATACAAACTAACAAACAAACAACCTCTAACCCCTAATGCATATACCGCCTTCGTTTCGTTCCGTCCGTCGTGGGTAAAAATTAAAATGAAAAAAGGGATAGATACCATATAGGAATAAAATAAGGCACAACGTATGGAGTATGAGTATTGGTAGAAATTATTATACATTTTAAGAATTAAACATTAAAATAATAAAAATAAATTAAAATATTCATAATAATATCTAAATTAAAATAAATCTTGCATGTCCTTTGGTTTCCTAAAAACTAATGATCAACAACGCAAAGAAGTTTACGACTTCCTCGTGACCTACTTAATTACTTAACCATTTTAGTAAATTTTAACTAAATTTTAAGTAAAAAGTGCCCGTCCAAACGTGTTAAGTGATAAGCCCTGCCCACCTACTTAACAGAAAAATAGAAGAATTTCTAAATTACTTATTTACTTATGTACTAAATTACTTATCTACTTAACTACTAAAATGACATAACAATGCGACGCGTGCGTTCACTGTCACGCTAGAGAGTAAACTGGCAAGTCGGAAGGAGGAATCGGACGTGTATTGGTCTCTGTAGAAAAGTATGCAGACCGCACCTTCATACAATCGGATCGGCCATAAAATCGTAGACGTCTTGGCGCTGTTTCCGACTCGGACGTCCGATCCTACAATCTGATCGGACGTGTATTGTGTATTCAAACAAATGTATGGCACGAGGGCCTTCAGATTGTCTGATCAGACTAGTCTGATCAGACAATCGGAAACAAAATCGGACGTGTATTCCCAGGCTAAAACGATTTCCCTCGCTTTTAACAACTCCCCTGTCATCGAAAGCACGACAGCTGTTTTCGCGGTAAGTTTTCCGGGCTACGAGACCATACCCAAACCCTATTATTACCACAGAAGAAATAATAGTATATGTTATTACTATTGTTTGTTATTAATCTCTACATTTCCTACTTGTGTCTTTAATATTTTTATATAGATACATAGCGTTTTTTGCACACAGAGGCGCTAAAATTGTTTATGTTTCACATAAAAAAGCCGGCAAACGAGCAGAGAAGACACCTGATAAGGGTTGACAGATGCAGACATAATATTTTCAGGATAATTTAAAAAAAAAGTTGACGCGCCTAATTCCGCTACTGTTGCCTTGACCCGACGTTGATGCTGAAATCCGGGACCAGAAGTCTAATTCCTGGACACTAATTAATTACGTGACTTTTTTTATGGAAATAACCGGCAAACGAGCTGACGATCCACCTGATGGTAAGTGCATCAGCAACACCAAAGGCATCACTGTTGCGTTGCCGGCCAAGAATGAGTGAAGAAAAAGAAAGAAAGAACTGGCTCTCAAGCCCCCCGCCGGAACACGAGGAGTCATTTGGCGGCTGACTCATGCTCAAGGGTGGTAGCTATCCAGGCGAACCCCATGGCGAAATAATAATAATCATTGTAATTATGGTATTAGTCAATTAACAATTAAAATTACCAATAGGGGTCCCTCGAGGGATTATATTGGTAATTTAATAATTACCACCAGCGGGCTGGATTGAGTCGCCTCTTACGACACCCATCTGGCGTGGGATTGGGGTTAGTATTTTCAGCCGCCCCAATACTGCTAAAAATTACCAACATTACCGAATTACACGGCTATATCTCTCAACCCTATACCTTATTTCTATAACTTAGGACACACCTTATTTCTGGCTCGCCAACACTACGACCAAAACCCATAATACATCACAGTCTATTATAAAAAGAGACTGGTATCACTGTTATCCTGTGGTCTGTACTGAATCCGACCTCAGTAGTAAGTGGGCTAAGTGGCTTAAGGTAACCTCTTCTGTGGTGCACCCTGTTGAATATGGCTCTCTGGAACTCTCTCAGAAGGTAGTCCCGACGGTAGGTACCTACTTCCATGGTGGTAGGGAAATTTTGCCTACCTGGTTACTTACATCTAAGATTAACATACACATAATAAAAAATAGTCACTCATCATCAGAAAGAACATTTGAAAGTTTTTATTTATGTAGAGATAACACGCACATAACGGCTGATGTAAGTGGCACAGATGAGTCAAATTTGTCCGTGATTTCACTCATAAGTCTCCTTTATTGTGCATTTTCTTGCATTCATACACATTTGGCCGTGTTGGGGCGGCTTAGAATACTAACCCCAATCCCACGCCGAATGAGTGTCGTAAGAGGCGACTCCGGCCCGCTGGTGGCAGGGTCACTCGGGGCATAATATTAGTAATATTGATATCAGTAGTTCATTAATACCATTATCTGTATCTGTATTAGTATTAGCTATTATTTCTCCATGGGGTCCGCCTGGATAGCTCTAGATAGTAGCTCTAGTAGATATCACCCTCTTGCTTGAGTAAGCCGCCAAACAACTCATCATATTCCGGCTTGAAATCCAGTTCTTTCTTTCTTTTTCTTTTCTCTTTCTTGACCTTTGATGTCACTGATAGGTAAGTCGCCGATTTCGGTTTATGAGCATGATCTTAGATCTTACATTAAATAGGTATCTAATTTTTACATACAATCTGACTTTTGTACCATCTCAAACCGAATCTTAAGATCGCCGAGATCTTACGGGCCCAAAATTCGGTAAAGATGATGAGATTCTTAAATGTCCTTAAGCTACAGAAAAATGAGGCGGGGAGGGTTTGGTCCCTTTTTAGGAGATCGCTGGGCTTTGTTGGGCAAACAAACGCTACTTTTGCAAGGTTATAGCGTCTTTTACCTGTCTGGCCAGTGGCCACCCACAACATCCTTGTGAATAATAAATCTTTAAATGTAGTTACGAGTATATTTCGACGTGTGCAAAGTAAAAAGAGTTATATACAAAACAGCTACTTTTTACGAGAGCGGATAAAAGGAAAAATGCTCTTATTTTGCTATTCTTAAACCAATATTGTTGAAATAACTACTTTAGGTATTATTTAATAAGGCATCATTATGTATATTTCATTTCGACTAATTACGTTTACTTTATGAGATATTGCAGTTGTCTGCATATACATTTTACTCCAAAATGTGGCAACCGTGTTAACTGAAATTTAAATGTAGATTAAGGGAAGTAGAAGTAGATATAGTTCGAAATTTTTAGTTAATACTAAAAATATGTCATTTACTATTATAGAATGAAGATATTGACTATGATAAATCCAAATGTATTGTAATGTACTCAATTTGTTAACTAATCAAAATACTTTCATGCAAACTTTTAGCATAATACATTTTACTTTAAAAAAACGAAAAGCATGTCATCTGACTAATAACACATTACGAGTACTTACCTGAGCAAGTGCGCACTTTTCGCGCGTCCCGCGTACAAACGGCCAGCGGTAGCTGTACGCATCTACACCGTGTAGTTTTACAAAATAGGAGTAGATGTCTGCTTTTACATTTGAAAAGTGCAAAAAATAAGGCGATATCTGTAATTTTTTTGCCATGTTGTGGAATATAATATTTTAAGTAAGTTACCGCAATAATCGCAAAATTGCAGATAACTTTTTTACTTTGCACCCATCGATTTATTTATTTATTTATTATAGGACACACTGGTATATAATTATAAACACTACGGCTAAAAGGCCTTAAATTTTAGTGTATCTATAATTATAGGGTGAAGGGTGCATAAATTTTGCAGCTAGACTAAGTATGACCTAAGTTCCTAGTAAGAGTAGTAAGTAGTAACCAATTACTTTTAGGAGATATACCTAGCTTCGAAAACTAAGTTACTACTGCTTGCTGTTGCTTAGGTATTGCCAGATAAATCCTGGCCTTAAAAATGTAGAATTGAAATATAATCACCTTGCGAATCCCACGCGGCCACGTGAAAACCTTAAAAAGTCGACATTTTAACATCTTGAAATCCTTTTATATTAAAACTAAAGTTACTACCGGTTATGATGATCTTTTGACTCTAGACATTAATGTAGGTCATACTCATTATAAGTATAAATTTTAAGTAAACTTTAAGGAAACGTTTCTTAAAAAATATTATTGAAGTAAAACTTCTTTACGCACGCTTGACTTGTGGAGTAAGCTGTTGAATGCGTGACGAGAGCGCATCGAGCACATAGCCACGTTACGAAAAATGTGATCGAGCGAGGCGAACCGTAGTTGAGAGGGAGATATAGGTTAGTGAAGATACGTATAGAAAGATAGAGATCGTTACGTTTCATATATTACTGTGGGGGCTAGAGAGAGGTACGAGTGCACATTTTCTTTCTCTTTTCCTCTCATAACCAAAGCATGAAATATATTATATCTCAGTCAGTAGTTCGTTTGCTAGCGTTACGCGAACGGTGATTCTTGATTATTTCATTTCGTTCTTGAACAATTTTATAAGTTAATATTTTGTTCAATACATTAAAATATTCTACGTTTAAAGTGAATAAAATTGTAAATGCATTTTAAAGTTCATATTTTGTGAATTTTCGGGTGATTAATAACAAATTATAGCAGGAAGTGATAGACTCTGAATATAAAAGCGGTTATCCAGGACCATCAACTAAGAATAAATTACGTAGGTACGGATCATGAAAACCCATATTAAAGAAGTTTTACTTCAGTCGTGTGGTCTAAAGCACACTCGTTTTTTATTTAAATAATTTCTTTTCCTATTTAAAAGTATAAAAACTCTATTTTGTGGCCCCTACCTATCTAATACATGAAAAATAACGTTTTAATTATTAACTGTTGGATGACTAAAATACTAATGAGTTGCACGAACATTAGGTACTGTATTGTCATGGAGCCAATTGGCAAGGTTAATAAGATTATATTTAATTATCTTTTCATTAAAGTAAATCAAATCTATTAAATTTAAATCTTTCAGTGTGCATCAGTTAGGTACTTATTATGTATTGAAATTAGGTATAAATAGATGGTTGTCAGTCTAACTGGCGTGATCTCATCTGTGGCATGCCACAAGGAGGCATTTTATCACTAATACTCTTCTCTATCTTTAGGTCCCAAAAACAATACATACATGTACTAAGGATTTTTCCATTCTTAATTGTAACAATGACCATGTAGCCTAGTTGGTAGTGACCCAGCCTACTTAGAGAAAAGTTCCGGGTTCGATTCCATGTCCAAGTCCATATGCCACATGAAAGTCCATATGAGTGTGCAAGCCGTTATTAGTAGCGTTTATTATAATAATAACATAATAATAATAGAGGTAGATACTTACGAAATTATTATAAATTGGTATCTAAAAATTTATGAACAACAGCTGTAGCTATGACTTGAAAATAGTTACGTCGTAGCGGCTCGCCCGTAATAGATTTGTACAGTGTAGAGTATGTAAAATTTAAAATCAATAATTATAATATTCTAAATTTATGTCTGTCCTATATAGCAAGGCGATAAAGAATAATGAATTGTTTGTAATCTATATTGGTATTAATAAAAGTGAACCAACAAAAGAAACACATAAGTTGTATAGTTTTATTACTTTATTAGTAATTGTAATTAAGTAACCTTTTTCATATTATCATGGAGGTAGGTAAATAAGTAATACAAATATTTGCGGTTATTAATTTATTTAGACCCTGGTTCGCAATGTGCTTTAGTCATTAGAGAAGAGCCAGGAAGAGACTCTAAGACAGCACCGTTACCGCTATAATATTATATTAATTATAATTATAACATTAAATGTTTTTCATAAACAAATTATAAACTGGCAGTGCTACAATATCACCTTATTATACTAGCTTGGCTATATTGAATTAAGATACAGAAATAATTATATAAACTAGCCAAGACACAATATGCTTTACAGCATTAAAAATACAACGGTATATAGTATTGAAAGTAAGGTAGGTACTTAACTTCTGCAGGAGGATTTAGTTATGTTCCATAGTCGGCACTGACTGAATTAATCACCACGTAACTTCAACACTATTATGAGACTAATCTTATAATATAATAATATATTAGCAATGTATTAACTTTACTTCTTATTCGGTTCTGCACTGGGACAGAATTGAGATAGAATTGAGACCCGACAATACAGCGTAGTTTCTTTTTATACTTTTACCCTCACAATGTCACCTGATCGATTATTCGTTGATTATTGCCATATGCAATTTAAATTAATGAAATACCAAATAATTTATAATACTGAATAAACATAATTCTACGTTAATTTACAACATTCTTTAAGTATATAATAACAGCTAATAATATATTAATATATAAATGGTTCAGGTATGAACAATTCTACTTCCTTTGAGAATAATTGCAACACATAAGACATCAGTCATCTTATTCTCGTAAACATCCTAATTTTATAAGTAATATTTATCGTATATATTTATACTAATCTATCACGGCCAGACTGACAAGTACTTCGCTCCCGAAGTACCATAGGTGTACCAAAATCCCAAGGCAAAATGACAGAGTAAAAAAAAGACATTTTTTTTTTTCGTAATGCAAATCCTACAAATGTAACAAAGACGTAAACGTTGTTCGTAATATATCTGCAAACTTTAAAGTTAAAACATCATCAGAACAAGTTCTCTTACTAAGTACAGCTAGCACCATTCTGCCATCAGATTTCGGTAGACCCATACAAACATTTCAGTGAGCATACTTTTTAAATCGGTTCAGATAATGGAATGTTTCTTATTCATGTTATCTTTATAAAATTCATTGTTAATTTAACATATAACAAATATTTTAATTCCGTTCAGCCATACTGACTTATTTTACTACGGTAGGTACCTAATACAATTATAAATTCATGATTGTATCTTTTACATTCCAATCCAATAAATAAGCTGTTTGTTACTTGCATAGACATGTCAAACCCCATCCACCTGCTGCGCGTGGGCTGGTTTGCACCAAACAAGAAACCGTCCAGCAGAACTTATTTATTGGTTGGTTTTGGTCGGTTGATTGATTCGTAATTGTATATTTTAAATCAGAGTATTTACTACTCTTTACAATGTTACTTGCATGGAAATGAACCAGCGAACACGTACCAACTACATAGACAGAGTATTTACTACTCTTTACAATGTTACTTGCATGGAAATGAACCAGCGAACACGTACCAACTACATAGACAGAGTATTTACTACTCTTTACAATGTTACTTGCATGGAAATGAACCAGCGAACACGTACCAACTACATAGACAGAGTATTTACTACTCTTTACAATGTTACTTGCATGGAAATGAACCAGCGAACACGTACCAACTACATAGACAGAGTATTTACTACTCTTTACAATGTTACTTGCATGGAAATGAACCAGCGAACACGTACCAACTACATAGACAGAGTATTTACTACTCTTTACAATGTTACTTGCATGGAAATGAACCAGCAAACACGTACCAACTACATAGACATGACAGTCACATTCACCCGCTGCCGGTGAGATAACTGGCATCAAGTAGGAGGCTGACCAGCGGAAATTATTTTATTTTCGTATAAATAATTACTTTCAATTATATCATTAAAACATAAAGCATGGCCTTTGTGACTCTTACCAGCCTTGAAATCAATGATTGATTATTGCATTGTTCATCTTGATGTTTTGAATTTGATACCAGTACACCGGTAGTCACTGGTTTCTGGACTGAAGACTGGTTCGTTCATCTCGTTTTTCATAGCGACTCCGTGGCTTTGGCTGTAACCAAAAAAAGAAAACGAGAGTATTTCGAAGCTTAGCCCTTTCTGTTTTATTGTTAAAATATTATTAAATCAATGAGGGTACTTTATAATTATTGGGGGTAGCTCAAGGATATTGGAGGTATTTCGAAGCTCGGTCCTTCCTATTCTATTGTAAAATATTGTTAAATCAATGAGGGTACTTTACAAATATTGAGGGTAGCTCTAACATATAGGAGGTAGTTTACAATTATTGATGGTAATTCGTAAAACTTTTAAAGTTAATGTACGAGAATAAAATGGATCAAGTTATGTCATTAATATAATTATATCTCTTAATAAAACTCACTCCACGTTTATTAAATGTCACCTTAATATTAAAAATAATTACTTTTCAATTACATAATGTAAACTCAAAATCGAAAAAAGAATAATTGCTACTTTCTAAAGCCACAAAGAAAGAAATAATACAGATCACCTGTTATATCGAATCCAAGTCATAAGCCTGGAACAGTGGCTTCACAGGAGCAATCACAGTCTATTCCGTCAGCGTCATCATTTCGCCATCAAAACGGCACCGACTCGAGGAATCACCAATGAATTAACTTTGTCAGGAAGTTGCATTGCGCAATTTTCTGAAACTTGAAAAAGTTAATATTAATATATTGTTTAAATAGCAGGGTAGAATCCCACTTCTGATAATAGATTTGTACAGTGTAGAGTATGTAAAATTTAAAATCAATAATTATAATATTCTAAATTTATGTCTGTCCTATATAGCAAGGCGATAAAGAATAATGAATTGTTTGTAATCTATATTGGTATTAATAAAAGTGAACCAACAAAAGAAACACATAAGTTGTATAGTTTTATTACTTTATTAGTAATTGTAATTAAGTAACCTTTTTCATATTATCATGGAGGTAGGTAAATAAGTAATACAAATATTTGCGGTTATTAATTTATTTAGACCCTGGTTCGCAATGTGCTTTAGTCATTAGAGAAGAGCCAGGAAGAAACTCTAAGACAGCACCGTTACCGCTATAATATTATATTAATTATAATTATAACATTAATTATAATATAATGTTACACTATGTATAATGTTTTTCATAAACAAATTATAAACTGGCAGTGCTACAATATCACCTTATTATACTAGCTTGGCTATATTGAATTAAGATACAGAAATAATTATATAAACTAGCCAAGACACAATATGCTTTACAGCATTAAAAATACAACGGTATATAGTATTGAAAGTAAGGTAGGTACTTAACTTCTGCAGGAGGATTTAGTTATGTTCCATAGTCGGCACTGACTGAATTAATCACCACGTAACTTCAACACTATTATGAGACTAATCTTATAATATAATAATATATTAGCAATGTATTAACTTTACTTCTTATTCGGTTCTGCACTGGGACAGAATTGAGATAGAATTGAGACCCGACAATACAGCGTAGTTTCTTTTTATACTTTTACCCTCACAATGTCACCTGATCGATTATTCGTTGATTATTGCCATATGCAATTTAAATTAATGAAATACCAAATAATTTATAATACTGAATAAACATAATTCTACGTTAATTTACAACATTCTTTAAGTATATAATAACAGCTAATAATATATTAATATATAAATGGTTCAGGTATGAACAATTCTACTTCCTTTGAGAATAATTGCAACACATAAGACATCAGTCATCTTATTCTCGTAAACATCCTAATTTTATAAGTAATATTTATCGTATATATTTATACTAATCTATCACCCGCAACTGTAAATGTCAAGGCTTTAATAGCTAACTTTTAACTTAGAAGTTTTAAGGGTTGTATTTTATCTACGATCGTAGGTCAGTCCTGGATTTGTCAATAGGTCGCGGCCTATGGGCGGCAGAGTCCTAGGGGCGGCAGATTTCAGAAAATGCGACTTTAATACAATGCGACTTTAATAGCAAGATATAGTACGACATAATGTTCAAAAACAGCTGTAGTAGACATGCATGATACAACTCTCCAAAGGAATTAAATAGTACATAATATGCAAAATAATAACACTGGAATAAAAGAGAGTATACAATATTACACCAGGAACCAGTTACTATTACAATAGTTTACTACAAAGATTACATCAAGAACGCTATTTAAATACGATTTTAGATGATTTTGCTATTAAAAAGTGTCGCAAAAAATTGTAATTTTTGTTTATTTACGCACTTTTTTAGTTACTATTCAGTGCCTTCCTTACTATGAATGGAAAATTATTATTTTAGAAATGTACATGGGGCGGCGGAAAAAAATTGGCCTATGCTCATAAAAAGTATAAATCCGGCACTGTCGTAGGTACATATTAATTACATGGTCCTTTAGGCTAGACCTTTTGAACCATCATAATTATTATTAACAATGGTTAGGCCACCAACCGTTGTTAATAATAGTTCGATTCCCTTAGGTACGTACCTACTTAGATCGTTTGCCTAGCCTACGTGCAGTACCGGCGTTAGAGCCACTGACGCCCCGGGCAAGAATATTATGGCGCCCACATAAAAAAATAAAAATCGAGCTTTTTTCGCTCGAAATTTTTTTTGCTGAACTAATGGAAACGTTTATTAAGAAACGCGCCCCCCCTTAACGCCGGCTCTGCCTACCTGCTAACTTGACTCGTGGCAACTTACAGATCTGGTAAGGTACCGGTATAAAAACTGTTACTCACTTCTGATACTGAATGTAATGTAGATTATGTTTGTTTACCAAATAAGACTCATCTAAAAATGGACGATACAAACAAGATACAGCAAGTTATAAATGGTCATGTGGGTAAGTGTAACACATAAACACTACACGACGTTGCAGCATTGATAAATGATGCGACAGTGTCCTGAAAACGACCAGCATCGTAAAAGTTCACGGCATGACATCACAACGTGCTACGGTGCACATCCGTCTGTCGTCACGTTAGTGTTTATGTAAGGTAACTTTGTAAAAATTGTTCGTAACGTATCATATATCTATTGTAACGTATAATACTATTACCCTTTTATTTCTTTAATCTGAGACTATTACCTACCCGTATTTTCTAGACAGGTGCATGTACCCTGTAACGAAGCAAATTGCAGATGCATGACAGCGTGTACCTACTTAATTAAAGTGTAAAATAAAATTTTCCTTCTTTGTATTTTACTTGTGTACACTTATAAACATCAGATGAGAAAATCCCTGACCCGAATCTGTGCTAGCTTGCTACGCATTGCGTAGTACGAAAGTTGAATTAGGTCTTTACTAAATGGTCATTTAAACTAAATAAATAAATTGTAACATTGTATAAATAGCAATACTGGTAAGTAAATAATTCCCATATCTAATAATTGCATCAAAAAAGGATCTGAAGACATCGTATGTAGAATATGCTTCTTCCCAGGGATAAACAGAGATCAAAATGATCTTAACATGCGTCTAATTTCAGATCGTTGATCACTTTATACTTACAAGTTCAACAAGTAACATAAATCTATTGGTGTTACGTTACTGCTTTTGTAATGTTCATTGGAACATTACTATGTGACGGGTTATGGGATATACCAAGGAAAAAAATGTTTTTGGGCTTCACACATTTATTGTATTTTTGTCTAATAAAAATACTATATCATATAACTATCATAAAAGGATATCTACAGCAATTGACAGTCTTGCTGGTTGAACGGGTTGCCCCGAGCATATGTGCTCCGATTCCATCATCCCGTTATGCTTTTTATGCACTTCAATGGAGTTGGTATGCTAACTCAACTATTCAATCTTAATAATTTACAGCCCTATTCGTGTTATTAATACACACAAAGAATTCGCCAAAATAAACACCATTCAATGGATATAATTCACATATTGCACAATTGTAAAGTCGTTTACAATGTTTCATTCGCTTTTGAAGTTTAAATTTCGGGTGCAGCAGAATTAAGTACTAAATTGATTTAGGCACGATATTTTTTAAACAATGGTAGATCCCTAATATTAAATATAATTAACATCGACGTTATTAAGACTCTACAATGCATTGTTTAAAATTTATAAATTATACACATACAAACGATCCAACCGCATATAATGATGGTATTTTACATTAGAATTACAAACTAAAATATAGCAAAACATAAAATTAAAAATGGAAGGGCTAATTCGGACCGATAGGTACAGGATAAGTCATGACGTACGCGTCAACACGCGAGGTTTCTTTTTGTAAATATGCGTGGACGCACGTAACTATATCTCCATCTACTGCGGGTCCGAATCAAACGTAACACAACAAAACATTAGACATTAAATATCTTTGTACACATGAAATGAAATAAATGTCTGCCCGACAAAGTATAAAATACCACACACGACACAGTGTCCCTCTATTATTTTTATTTACACAACACAACTAACGAAATTGGCTAAAAATGTTACTCATTTGTAAGATTCACTTTCAATAAGTAATTAAACAAAAGCTAAAGACCACGTAAGTTAAGAGGGATTAATTAATGTTACCTCGAATCTTGTCAATGCATAAGAAGCACTCAAGTATGTAGCAAGCATTTTTAGTAAGCTCAAAATTTGTACAAAACAAATTTTATATCGTACTCATATTCATTCTAATCGCTCCAAATTTCCAATTAAATTAAGCCGTAAAATAGACAAAGATCTTTTATAATGTTGTCTATAATATCGGAAATAAACAAGAGTGTATAAGAGCATTAAGAGCAGTGTTACCAACTTAAGAACATATATAAATACATTCTAAGTATCTTGTAGACACTAGAATAATAAATTCCAGAATCATAAACTTATTATACAGTATAGGCATTGCGTGAAAGCATTAAGCATTAATCATCTAATAAACAGTATTACAGATACAAAAAGAGACTAAGTTTGTTAATTTTAATAATTTTTACATGAAATAAATAAATAAAAATTAAACAAATAAATAAATAAGTGTTCTTCGATAAGTGAAATTTCGTTTAATTTTTAAATTTATATTAGTTATTCAGTTGTGATCCGCGCTTTGGAATCCTAGAGGTAGTTAGTTGTATTATCTCCAAATTATTTTCATCACATATCTCATTGTTACGTCCAATCAACTATAACGTTAATATTTTCATTAATTGAATTTTGAAAATATACAAAATAAATTATTTTTATGTATTAATATGAAAAATATGATACAAAATATACGTATTATTACTTCTGAAAATATTTTAGACCAAAATCCTTTAGAATTTGGCATCTGATGTAAAATATGCACAATATAAAATTTTCATGCTATAATCATATTTAGTGTTTATGTAACCTTAGATAGTCAGTCCATTTGTTTGATGACATAAGTTGTTACCATACAATTGAGTCCATTTGGGCCGCCTACGAAACACGATTTCCTAACTGTTTGTTATTCAGATTTTTTTCACTTGTACATAACTGGTTATGATTAAACTAGTTTACTCGAAGATTTATGAACTTGTAATATGTTAGGTGTAATCATATTAATCTTAAAAATTTGCACCATTAAATAAATATAACAATAAATCACTCGAAACTTACCTACACGTAACTTAGGAACCATACATAACGTTTTTATAAGAATAGACGATACGCGGAGAACGCTTTAGAAAACAGAAAATTAGTTTGTATTTAAATTATAGTTACTTCGTCTATAAATATAATAAGTTTATGATCCTGATAACTTTCTATATCAAATTGAAGACATTAATAGCGATAAGCTAATATTTGTTAATTTAATTTACAGTCATATATTACACAATTGCACCACAAGCAAATGGGTATGTTAAATACCTCATTGATTTATGTTCATTAAATTACAAATATCACTTGTTACATTTCTAAATTCCAACACAAACTCATCTTCCTTGTTTTTGTAATACATATTATTAAATGTGTTCTTTATTTCATAATGATATTTGGCCTTAGGATGCTAACAATGTGAAACAATCTACAGTTCTACACACAGCATACGTTATGTACAATATAGATCTATATACAAAAATATAACACGCCAAAGTTATCAGACCACTTTGCTCGAGTTGCACATCATCGTCCATTAATGATGTATTTTCACATTTTTCACTGCAAATGCATGTTTTTATACAATATTTTCTTTTGTCGATTGCCAGTATTTATATGTCACCTGTCGCATTCTTAATATTGTTACAGGCGTGGCTGACTGTAATGGTAACTTGTATTTCTTATTGTCTGTCATTTTAATAAAGACATTTCACAACACTGATGCCTAAGATACACATTGCTAGTTTTTAGCACTGGAGCATGCGCCATACAGCTATCTAACTGAGTTACGAATGGAAGGAGATTTGAGCGTATGTGCTCTAAAATAATATCTATTCAAAAATGTATGCATGTGCCAAAATGTGTATCTGAACCATGCAAATCTATTTGGAGTGTGATCTCGAAGTATGCTTGTCATAAGCATAAAGTAAAACTGGATATATTCGGTCTCGTATCAGTGAAATCATGGTAGTTCAACATTTTATCTAAAAAATCCATAATGGCCAATAACGTCAAGGGCAACACCCATTGTTCAAATTATACAAAATTAAATGACGAGCATTTATAATTAGTTTAGCATTATGTTAAAATGTGTATAATATTAAAACATATAAACAATTAAAACATTTTTTATGTAGTAATTTATGATCGTGATAAATATCAGCAGCTAAAATATATTAATTGAACGCGGAATCAAATCCTCGCCCAATTAATGCAAATTTATCGCGTGAAGTGATCAAACATTTCCTGTTCAATTAATTATATATTTTAATATCATCCACAAAGCGAACATAACATTATTTTTGTTTTGTTTTTGTTCTTTTAAAAAGTAACTTGAGTTATTTCAGTTTATTTTTAAAATTCTATCACTTTTTTGTAACATTCTAACCTATTTCAGCTTATAAACAAAACATTATTTTAATAAGCAAACATTTTTAAATTCGGCAAAAAGAAAATGTGTTGTAACCCTTAGCATTTGATGATCAATATGGACAAATAGGTAACAATTTTATCAAAATGAGACCTTTAACATAGGTCCAATAAGGTATAATCTCCACAAACTATCGTGAAATAATTTAATTAAATGTGTCTATTGTGCGTATATAATAGATAATACAATCATATAATTTACATTAATGTTGGGTAACCTGCAACTGGTGGTTGATATGTGTTTAAAGGTACAGTGACATGATCTGCTTGTAATGTATGGAAAATAGCTTTATGCAGCAACTATAGACTTTTATTATACACCATGTCACAAAATATTAACTTTGCACGGTTGTATATCGTATATTCATTTGTACATTACACGAGAGATTTTCTTTTATAATATTTACAAATAAAACAACATTCTAACCCTCACCTCTATTCACAATACTTTAAAACTTACCTACAAATTAAACTTTCGCTAAGGCTGTTAAACTTAGTATGTATTAACTAAAAATATTCTACTATATGCGAGACTTCGGTACCAGTTTTAGTTATATCATGCTGTCTTTCGTAAATTAATTTGTAGTTAGAAGAAATTTTAAACTATATTTAAAGTGAAATCATTTAAAATATTAATCAAATCAGTAGATTGTTCAGACATCAGAATTCCCCATTCTTGTTCACAATATATTGAAAAAATTAAACAATTTATAATGTTCTTTGGGACATTTTCGATGTGCAGAGGTCAGGACTCTCAACTAAATTACTTCACTGATTGAAATAAATATTTGCAAGAGATCTTAGCTCAACTAAGCCTTTTAAAGTGCCACAAGCATTATTTAAAATTGACAATTTGCTTAAAACTAACTCCCTCTGTATCACCTTGGATTACCAAATTATTTCTACAAGTTTTCGGGCAATAGCGAATTGAATCTGTCACAGGTTAGATTTCTGAAAATGGGAGGTAATATTTAAAAGCATATTATCTGACTAACTTAACAGAGGGGCACAAAGTTGTAAAATGTAAACCTTATTTTCCAACCGAAAACCATACACAGCAAAATTTCTAAAATGCCGACTTTTTTCATACTAGAACTAGCGGTTTTAGGCGGAACTGTGATCGGTTTTGAGACAAAGTTATTGTTTGTAATAAATAACTAACATGATATAACTATATCCAATGCTATTTCAATAAATCTAAACACACCAAATTAAGTCATTCAAGTCATTATTATTTTCAAATCATTAACATAGACCAAAACAAAAATACATGTTGAAGGTTTAAATTATGTTGATTTTCACTTTAGTTTTAAAATATTAAGTTAGCTTCATATTGCATCTTCCCTGACATGTAGTGTGGATGAATTATTGGAGGATTTTCTTAAACATTATTTTCTTAATTTCTTATAAGTATCTAGCAAAGTAGTAACAGACAGACATGTTTCTATGAAGCACAGACATAAACAGTTGTTATGTAAGTTATGTAAACCTAACCAATTCATAGTAATTTATCTATTCATTTGGTATATAAATACTGCCCCAATTTAGCATAAAGTTATATTTATAAAAATGTATTGTTATACAGTGGGAAATTAATTTAACTTTGTTAACATAATATTTTTATACAAATAATGAGGTAAAGTAATGTAACGAAGAGTTATTTATATTTAAAAATATAAATATTACTATCCTTATTATCACTGTAGATAAATAAAGAAAATCTAATTGAATTGCCTGAAAATTAATTACATAATATAACAAAATTAGTGATCAAATGTAACTGTAAGAACAATTAAGTAGCCTCCTGATCGACAAAGTGTTTTGTTGTTTAAGATCAGAAATGGAATTAATAACTGTATTAATAAAAATAATATGCATACTTTCCAAGATAAACAATCACAACATACAACTTACGTGGAATTAAGTTAATTTAAATCCGCCATCAATGTGTGAAGGGCAATGATTGCAATGCTGCAATAATATATTCGCTGTTTAGTCTCAGTTGCAAGTACTATTTATGTGGTCAGTGCCTAAATAATGAACGTAGTAAATAGAAATTTTGGAAAATATACATTGTAGTTGTCGCCATATCATTCATAGCAATCAAAGAATCTGTGTATGAAAGTTAATGGATTACTTTAATTTGAAAATTCTGTCTGTTCAAAATAATTTGTATTTGTATGCATATAGGTTTTTCCGGGTTAATTGTGCTCAGACTTAAGGTAAGAAATAAATAGCAACATTGGTCTGTCCCCTACAATAGTTGGAAGTTAAAGATCTGTCTTACAAAAATCGATTTATCTGGCTTGGCCATAGCAAAGGAGTTTTACATAAGGCCGTAAAACTAACTCTTAGCTTGAGCAGTTTCTTACACTCAAGATTGCCAGTCCGATAAGAGTGAGCAATGATAAGCTTTGGTCTAATATGAAATACTATTAAATTATCAATAGGGATGTTGACTAATTTAAGAATTAAATTTTATAGATGTTCACGAAAAAAAATATTATAAAAATAATAATGTTCAATTTAAAATCAAAAATTTATAAACAAAAATCAATATCAAATTTCCCACCAAAAACGTCACGTGACGTCATTAACCGATATTCAATACTAGCGGTCTATTGAAGTTCGTTGAATTTGCTTATAAAATATGGACAATGACGTCATATCCTCAAAATGGCTTTTGAAGTCACGTGACAGTGAGTACTATTTTTAACATATTAAATTATATAATGATATTTAATTTATTGTGATTCATTTCGATTAAAGAATAATATTTTAGATGTTTAAATGTTAGCATTAATACTTTAAACGTAAATTTATATTAATTTACAGTTTTAGCCGTATTGGGGCGGCTCAGAATACTAACCCCAATCCCACGCCGGATGGGAGTCGTAAGAGGCGACTAAATCCGGCCCGCTGGTGGTAGGACCCTCAAGGGATTATATTGGAAATATTAATTTTAATTAATACCATTATTACTATTATTATTTCTCCATAAGGTTCGCCTAGATAGCTAGACTAGCACTTTTGAGCAAGAGTCAGGCGCCAAACGACTCGTCGTGTTCCGGCTGGGCGCTTGAAAGCAGTTCTTTCTTTCTTTTTATTCTCTTTCTTGGCCGGCAACGCATTAATGATGCCTTTGGTGTTGCTGATGTTGCTTGATGGGCGACGATAGCCACTTACCATCAGGTGGAGCGTCAGCTCGTTTGTCGGCTATTTCCATAAAAAAATACAGTTACTGTCAACATCCCTATTATTTGCTCACAATAATTTAACTCATAATAAAATATAATCTATATATCCGTCTCGGCAAAGAATTGATTCATCTGGCTTGGCCCAGGCTGTATCGCATAGTCACAAGCCCTACGCTTGGTGACATCATGCGGTATACGATACACGTATTATACGGCGCGATAGTATGCGAAAAGTCAAATACGCATAATGTCAAACTATCAAAATCTCAATAGGTATTAGGTACCAAATTTTCACCTCTTCAAAGTCGCCAAAAAAACGAGAATAATCGAAATAGATAGAAATTTTGAAGACTTGTACAACATTACACGTATTTGACCTTTCGCTTATAATTTGGACAGAGCACGGCGAAATGTCCATAGCTAAGTTCCAGTACCGTAGCATGTGGCGCCATGTGTTCCAATACGAGAACCAATCTAGATGAACTAGAGCTTGCGCAGTCGCGTGAGGCGTCGCTTCTTGCGTTGCGGCGCGGCGGCGGCGTCGGCGGAGGCGCGGCGGCGCGCGGGGGGCGTGGCGCTCTCCTCGCCGCTGCTGGGCTCGGAGCGGTGCTCACGCTCCTTGTCGGAAGCGGAGCCCCCCGGCCCCCCCGCCGATTCCGTAGCCCCCGCTGTGCCCCCCGCCACAGCCTCGGGCTCGGGCTCCTTGCTGCCGCTGCCGCCCGCCTCGCCGCTACTGCCCGCTGCCCACTGGAACACCGACACGTTCACACCGTAGACTATTCATGTAATTATGCTACACTGCATTGTGGTAAAATGTCAGAAGCAAAACGCCCGTTATACATAAAAAGCCGCCGCTATTTATGTATAACTTTAGTACACCCAATATTATAAATATTACAACAAACAGTATGTTTTTGATAAAAGCAGAAGTATTTAGATTTTCTCAAAATGTAAAATAAAAATTTCAAAACATTTGTAGCATATAACATTTTTTCTTTTTACACTTTTTTTCAGTAAAGGCTTTACTGATTTAATTTTATTTATTGTATTTACTGATGCAAAGCGATGGCTGGTTACATTAATTCTTTCTTTACACACAATTCGCACCTTCATTCATCCAGCCCTTTGGATATTATACGAGCTTATACACTCTAACGTGCGTGCATTATCCTTGTAAAAGGAATGGTCTGCATAATTTTCTCCCATTCTCCTCACGTATTCCAACTTTAAAATCAGCACATTTCACTGCGCTCATTCAAGTGTTTTTATCGCATACAACGAACGCATTCACGTAATACTCAAGTTTTAACGATCGCGATACTGGTTCAGGCCAGCAGGGTACAGTGTGGGTAATGGTCGGCATGTAATAGCGACGTGAGGTGTAACCTGTGCGAGCAGCGCGGCGCCGCACTCCGCGCACAGCGGCGGCACGGCGGGCGACCGCGACCGCCAGTACTGCAGCTCCGTCTTGCACTTGTTCAGCTCCTACAAACACAATACAATACAATATTCTTTATTGTGCACACTAGAAGTACATAAAATATTACAATTTTAGTGTATTAGACACAATAGGCGGTCTTATCGCTGTAATAGCGATTTCTACCAGACAACCTAAGGGTAGTGGACACAGAGGTAGAGGTGCGTAGGTAGAGGTGCAAATAGTAAGAAGTTTATGAATTAATATTTAAAACAAAAGATAAACTATGTAGATAAGAAGGACATATGATAATAAATAACGCTTCACATGAAGCGCTCATAGCCCGGCTTGCGTCGATCATAAGTGATCGACAAAGTTAAGCAACAGCGGGCGCGGTCGGAAGGTGGATGGGTGACCTCTAGTGGCAAAAAATTGTTGAGCGTTTCCATGCTTCGGAGGGCACGTAAAGCCGTCGGTTCCTGTTGTTATCATAAGATAACAGTCGTTAAGCCATGTCGGAGACCCTCGGGCGGTTTAAAAACTTCCGACACTGCCACTCCCAACACTTGGCCACTGACCAACATCGATAAAACCTAAAACAAAAAAAAAGGATATCTTCTAAACCAGCCAAACGAAAGGCAACAATGCGAAGATGGTTTAAAACCACTAAAACAACACATTAGGCACATTATTTTTTTGCGTAGTGCTAACACTCGCCGGGTATCTTCAGAGCTTAATAAAACTCAACTGTTACTGACTAACATACAAGGCACAGCTAACCGGTGGACCTAGAAGCATGACACTGAGAAGGGATTTTGAATATTCATCCCCAAGTTTTCCACACACGGACTGAAGTTGTACGTAGCAGGTATTTCAGAAAAAATAATACGACGGGTCTCTATAGAATCAAAAGACTTACACTTGAATCACGTTTGTATTGCTAAAGGTCTAACTTAAAACACTTAGCTACGCTCAAAGTTTTGCCACGTGCAAGAGAGACAAATCTGTTTTTCGTCACGTCTATTCAGTATGTCACTTATTCAAAAGCGCAATATAACCTACTAACTAACCTAACGGAACATACTCATATAATTACAAACATAGTCCAATCGTTACATTTTATATCACAAACTTGAATCAACACGAAATTGACCTGCAGCAAAGTCTGGAATTTCCGGCTGGTCTCTTCATTCTTCTTGTCATAGTCGTCCAAGCGGTTTGCATATTCTAAGGTCTGCTTCTGTTGTTCGGCAATCTGCTTCTGTTGCTCCGCTATCTGCTTCTGTTGGAGCGCCGTCTTGCGCTTGCAGCTGCGGAGATCACTGCGTAGGGCCGACAGCTGATCGTTATACCTTGAATGTAAATATTGTTAATTGTAATACATAGTGGAATAAGTAAATCTATCAAACTCGATAAATATATTAAAGAATATTGTTTAGCTCAGTAGTAATTTTATCTATGATTAATAGTTTTTGACTGAGATCTAAATTCTAATATGTTTGTTCTAATATGTATTCATTAGTTTATAACACATCATTTGTGTGAGCGCGTTTGGAGACGGACGTTACTGCGCTTACGAATCTAATACCTTTAAACGAGCAATTCTTGTATATATATATATAATTGGAATCTCGGAATCGGCTCCAACGATTTTCATGAAATTTAGTATATAGGGTGTTTCGGGGGCGATAAATCGATCTAGCTAGGATTCGTTTTTAGAAAATGTCGTTTTATCGGTGTTTTTAGGCAATGATAAACTTCTACAATATACTCTTCCTGACATCTATTGGCAAGTAGCAATACTAAAGCTACTTCAGTAAATGGCGTTGTTAAGCAACACTAAACCGAGCAAAGCTCGGTCATCCGGATATTATTTCTTTATTCGCTATTTGCGCGGTGGCTGCTGCTGCACACTAGAATGGCTATGGGCTCCGAACAGCTCATAATCGGATCCGGTTATGAATAAATTATAGGAATAATAATTATGATACCGATTTCTTATTCGGTTACGGATATAAACTTATTTCAGATCTGTTTCTTTCAGTTATAGTTACGGAAGACCTTCACATTCCAGAATCCAGATCCTTACTTCTTCATCCCCTGCTTGATGCGATGTATCCGTTTCCTGAGCACCATATTGCTCTGTGGTGGCGGCGGCGGGGAGGGTGGCAGGCTCTCCTCCAGGAACATGTTGAGCGAGGACCCGCGCTCCTCGTCGGCAGCGCTCTCCCCCGCCTGCTGAGACGCTTCCAGCCCGTTGGGTGGAGAGTCCATACACATGTACGACTTACTGCTCTCGCCCGCTGGAATTATTAAACCGATTTATTTACTTATCTTAGATATTATTTTGGCTGGTATATTGACTGCGAAGTGGGCTCTTCTTTTGGGTGGTTAGCTTGGCTGCGATGAGAGGGGTTTGAGTTCCATTCTAGACTGGCGCAAATATCTGTCATAAAGATGTTTAGTTGGACTTGGCTGCCAAGGTAGGGGTTTTGAGTTCGATTAATTATAAACCGGCGCAGATATGTAATAAAGATGTTTGTATATGTTACATTAATAGATAATGTATCAAGTTCTGGGGTCATGGATGTTAGTAATTTCTTGTGTTGTCCATGCGACTCAGTAAGTGTACGTATAGTAGACAGTCTAAGGCGTCGTCCTAATTGGCAGCGATCGTACGAGCAAACGATGCGTTCATCGTCGTGCGATGATCCAAAAGTGTCCGGCGTCGTCCTAATTGGCAGCGATCGCACGAGCAAACGATGCGTTCATCGTCGTGCGATGAAAATGATCATTATGCTCGTGCGATGACTTGCGAGCTTTAATTAGGACACACTTATTTAGTGTGTGTGTTTAATTTCGTCGTGCGACTAAATCGCATCGTTTGCTCGTACGATCGCTGCCAATTAGGACGACGCCTCCTAATAGACCCTACGATGTCCATCGCGCGATTGGCATCGCGAGATTGGCTTACAAGGCGCCGCCTTATTTTATTTATCAATGGCTGTCTACAGAGATGCACAGTTTTTGCTGTCAGGCAATATTGCTTTGAAAATTGCAAGTGACATTGAAGAAAGAAAACGTAGACCACATAATATACTTTATAAATCCAGAAGTCACCGCGGTGAATTTTTCAATCATTATTTTGATGTACGGAATAATGAAGAAGGCTTTTATGATTATTTGTCCATGACAAAAGATACGTTTGATTACATATGCAATGGAATACGCAGCCATTGTAATCATGAGGTGACCAACTTTAAAAAGCCCATTAATGTGAAGAAAGACACTCAAAAGAGATTTGTAGCTTTGATTGCACGATCGCACGATTAAACCCATCGTACGATCGTTATAAGCATTTATTATGCTCGTGCGATGAATTGCGAGCTTTAATTAGGACACATTTATTTAGTGTGTGTGTTTAATTTCGTCGTGCGACTAAATCGCATTGTTTGCTTGTATGATCGCTGCCAATTAGGACGACGCCTAAGACTTTATTTTATTTATGATCCGAGAAATATTCAGACTAAATATTCTTACAGATATTTTTAGGGTTCCGAAGTAAAATCGGAACCTTATAGATTCGTCATGTACGTCCGTCCGTCTGTCCGAAGCAAAACGCCGAGACCCTTAGTGCTAGAGCTGTAATTTGGCATGGATATACATATTTATTACAACTCCAGAATTTTAGAATAAAATATTGAAACATAACCCTTCCTTGGCAGTCGGGTAATAACATTTTTTATCAGGGTACCCCTACAGGTAACGTGAGGATGAATTTTTTATTCGTCGCGTACCCTATAGTGGGGTACGCTATAGTATTAAAAAGGTCTTCCAAAAATATGATGGGTCTTCTTCTATTTTTGGAATTAGGGGTCCGTCTGCGAAATAAATATTTCGGCTTTAAAGTGCTAATTTTGGTTAGAGTCAAGTGTCCACCGCCACCCCCCTCAAAAATAGGTTATAATTATGATGAATTTACAAGGAAAATTATTACGGTTATTTTAGCATAAGTAGTTAATGAGTAATAGTCGATAAACTTACTACTTGGAACCCATTGCGGAAGATAATGTTTTCTTACAATTCCACCTAAACGGCAATATAGTGTTGCGTGGTATAGCGCACTAAAAACTAAGAGACGTCACTTGAAAACACCCGAATTGTAATCTTACGAAAAAAAATAACGTTTTTTAGTTTTACAAATCATTTAGTTATATTCTTAAATCTGTAACTCAAAAATTTCTGAATGTGAAACGCATAATTACGATTTTAATGAGTAGCTATGATAATTTAGTAATACGTGAATACATTGGTAGCCTTATTGACGAAATATAATAACATGTATTTATCTGTTCCATAGCCGAGGAGACCGCTATGATGCTACTCGTTTCTTTGGCCCACATAACGTTTGTGTTATATTGGTACTAAACACCGATAGCAGATGGTAGATAGTACTAAAAATTAAATCAATTAAATGAGCATGATTACTGTCACAAGTTCACAACTCCTAATGTTGTGAGATGAGATATTCTACATGTAGGTCGCGAGAAATAGGAAGCGGCATTCGTATATCTGAATTAGGACAATTATAACAACCATCATAAACACCTCCACAGTTACATTAATACGTTAAGTGGAATTAAGAGCTTCCTTTAGTTAACTACGCTATTCTAAAGTAATGACAAGCTTAACTTGGGACAATAACACTAGCCCTCTTACTGTTTTCTTTTTGCAACACGAATAAGTCGCATTTGTTTGGATTCAAATGTTTTTTCTCGGTTCTACCAGTAAACATTAAACAACTGGCCAAGTGCTAGTCGGCGCGCTCTGAGGGCCCGTACAAACTGTTAACTAACGAAAATTACTAGCGAAAAGACTGTATTGAGTATTGACTATGATCTGTCGTCCCCATACATAGGTCGACATCATCGACTTAAGTCGCGATTACCAACTGCAAATAGTAAAAGCTATTTTAATGTAACTACAAAGAACAATGCCAAACTGCCATATATCGTTTTATTTCATTTTCAACATTAGCGTCTTAAAATAAAAAAAATCTAAAAATCGCCGCTTTAATTTCTGAGCTTAGAATATAAGAATTTTCAGCAGACACACCCCAGGACCAAAGTATTTTGGGATTGAATTCTTATAACCATTGAGTCATAGAGTAGGGGAGACTTACGGATGTCTGTAATTTTTACCATTATTTTATTCTGACTTTTTTTTATTGACAACCGGAAATGGAAATTTGACATCATTACATTTGTCATACCAACATTTATAACGAAATTCTGGCTGTAATATTGGCCAGAAGTCTCCCTATATCTTGCTTGATACAAGCTATGTATCGAAGTGAGTGCCCAAATGAAAATGGACATTGTTGACATCATTGTTATTATAGTCAATTCATCACTTATAAATAAAATTATTTTACGCTGGGTAATACGGGTACAGGTATTTATTTTAAAATACGTAAAAAAATAAATGAATTGCTTCGGTATAACTGGCGTTTTAAGACGCTAACAAAAATAAAAAATAATTTTTGGGCATTGTTCTTTATGATTTACGGTTTCCGGTTTTTTCCTTCACTTGTGCTGTAAGACATTGCTTCTTGCCAAATTTTAAGATTCTAGGCGTTGACCTAGGGAAGTACCTTTTGATTCCCTTGAGAGTCTTAAACAAACTCAAAAAATACGACATAAACAGTCGTCTCTTTTGATTGCTTTTCTGTTTTATTACCAATACAATCGCTCCGGCAATGCAAAATCTATTCACCTATTTCGACAACAGCACTGTTATGATTCAACTTAAAATCCAATTGAAAAGATCCTACGCTACAGCTTGATCTCTACCCTGTCACTGCCATCATTATCTACGTTAGTATATTAGTTTATTGATCTACCGATATCTAGTAACGATAAACAATCAGGACAGAACAGGTCATAGAAATTTTAACACTAAGCTAACAGTAGCCTGGTGATTACCAACTACTGAGCCATTGAACGCAAACGAAGTCAGTTGAAGTAGCGCTACTCATGCGATCGAATTTCTAGTATAATATTAACTTTTTAGTTAGTACTTAAACTCCTAAAGGTCGGAAGGTAATAATTTATTCTTTCGTGACAACAGTAAATTTAACACAAAAGGAACAAAATAAATTAATGTTTATATTACGCTTTTCATTCATTCGAAGAAAGTATAAGGAAGTAAAACACAAGGTTTTAATATGGTGTTTCAAAAAGCTCATGAAAGTATAATTTAAATAAACGCACTAAAATTATGATTCGCATGGTGGTTTTCGTAGCGTTGTCCAAAAACTATTATTTTGTGTAAGATCAGATTCGAAACTCTTCGAGGACACGGGAATAACGAAGTTAACGTAAAACGTGATAGTTACTAATAAAATATTAAACACCTGCAATTGATATCAACTAAGTCATACACTATACAAATTTTAATAAATTTATTCAGCTTGGCATCAAGCTTGAGGACTATTTGATTACGTTTTTATACTATGTATTTACATAATTAAGGTCATATTTGAAAGGCATTTTTCTTTTAAATGTATTACTTGTTTTTGTACCACAACAGTACCGTCATGCATTAACCAGTGTTTTGCTTCACACTGGATAAAACAATTTAAAATGAGCAATTTAATGATGTTTACTATTTTTGTTCTTTATGGATTTAAACATACTGTATACATCATACCTACGAAATAACTTTAGGAGTAATTCCATTTTCAATAGCTAGCAATTAACATTAATATAAAAACTTTTAGGAATACTGTTTACAGTTAGACATGCTAACATAAGATTTGACAAAACCGGGCGATAAAATCGAATGTGTGAATGTACGTTCGACGTTTATAAAGCCACTCGAGTCGACTAAAGTCGAACACAACGTGAACCCAAACGGATTTTTTTGCCGAGCGGCATGAGTCGACTATAATAGTGCGTCCTTCTATGAATGCTGTTTTCGACAAATCTTGCCGAGTAGAATGTGTAGCGCGTCTTATAAACCATATGGATGGACCATGTTTGAAAACTTAATAAACTTTACAATGTGGATGTCTTCAAGAAAAGAGTGAATAGGCTTTTACTAAGTTAATGTGCTCACCACCTTGGACCACATCTCCACTCACCATCAGGTGGGATTGTGGTCAAGCATTAATTTATTTGTGTAATAAAAAAAACTCACTCTCACTCACTCTAACACAGTCGCCACTTTCGGCCTGCTTGCCATCATAAAGTTTGCCACTGAATTCTTTGATATACTTTTCTATATTGTAATTGCCTGCAGCCATTTTATTTAAGGCATTATGGAATTCATGGAGCATGATAAGTTGATAATCAGGATATTTTCTATGCATCTTTGTGAATTAATTAAAAAACCATAATATTGTCGCATCAAAATATAAATTCGTAAGAATCGTAATAAATTACGTACTAAAATGAAGCTAAATAATGTAACACTTAATGCAATAACTAGTAAGCCTATTATTTGCTATGTGAGCAATATTTACAAAAACTACATGAGAAGATTGCTCTTCATTAAATGACGAAGAAAAGCCTTTCACTTTAGATGCTGCAACCAAATTGAATTATATGTAAGTAAAACCTATATATATAACCCATGCTGCACATCGAAGCCATTCAACCAAAGTGAATCAATGAATGAGGTAAAAATATAAAATAGGCATTTCTAATTAATGTATCAAGTAGAATACGATTATTGTAAAGAAACAATTCAAATACAGCAATCCAAAAGAATAAATTGTTGTTAAACAATTGAACTCAATGAATGTATGAATAACAAGACACTATATTCTGATAGGTAGTGCATGTTACCTGTACTGACACCATTTTGTGACTTGAAATGAACTTCCAAATAAATACAGAAGTGTACAAACCCTATGATTGGTGTCAATTATATGTAAAGAAATGTATCAAATAAAGAACTAGAATTAAATGGTTGGATAACTGTTTTTGAAAAATTTCTCTTGACAGACCATGGTGTTATTTGTTGCAATTGTGTCATGAAAAAAGCTTTTATGCAATAACCTCAGGCCCTAACACTTTTGTCCTTCTATGCATTATGGGATTCAAGTCAAATAACTAATATTTATTTGATGGGTTTAGAGAGCCCCTGCTACCTTTTTAGCAGGCAACAAATTGGTGATGGCATTTACCATTAGGTAGCTTATCTGTTCATATATCATCAGATACTTAGATTAAAAAAAATATGATAAACTATCTATTAAACAAGAAAATATTTTCATCTAATATATAAAATTCTCGTGTCACAGTTTTCGTTGCCATATTCCTCCGAAACGGCTTGACCGATTTTGATGAAATTTTTTGTGCTTATCCGGTATCTATGAGAATCAGCCAACATCTATTTTTCATCCCCCTAAATGTTAGGGGTAGTCCACCCCTAAATTTTATTTTTATTTTTTAGACAATTTTTAATTTCTATTTTTTTATGATACAACATACAAAAATACATACAATCCTCAATTTTCACCCTTCTATGATCAACCCTTATTTTTTAATAGCCATTTTAGTAATTTAATCAATTGTTAGGCGATACAAAGTTCGCTGGGTCAGCTAGTAATACATAATATTATGTATACTTATGTCATCTATTCCAATAGGAAAATTATACTTACGTGAAAATGCTGTGGTGATATCAAAGAAGTCTGTTCCAAAATATGTTATCTCTGGCAGGAAAGGTTCAATGTGCTCCTTGAAATATTCCATGGCCATTGTAGTCAAATCAAAGAGTTCATCTGTCACTTTATAAGGCCTTGCGAGCTTAGTTGTAGTTTTAAGATAGGACAAAATACTGTACACTTCATCTAAGATCTGTAACAAACAATGCTCTTATCATACTACTAATGTTTTTATATTGAGTACAAGTGTGAACCAAACCAAACCTGATAATACTGTATGAGCAGTGTTTAATAATCTCACTCAAAACAATTTAGTGATAAGGAAATTTAAAGGTTTCATTTTAAAACATTATGCACCACAAAAATTATTGCAATCATCTATGTACAGTGTGCACTCTTCATTACATAATAATGATACATGATAGAGATAATGTGAAATTCAGGAATATAAAAAAGAAGTTAATATTTCAATGTACACTACAATATATTCTATATTATTTCAGTACTATATTAGTCTTAGTATTTTCAGTATTAGATGTAGTTATTATTATTTAAGTATTGAAAAACATTACCTCTCCTGGAAAGAAACAACAGTGTTTTCTTTCAATATGTTTTCCGAATGTCATTTGCAACAGACTTAACCTCATGTGCAAGGTTTCAATAATGTCAGATTCACAAGCCAAAGGATGGCTTCTACGAGCTGATTCCCTTCGAGGCATCTTAGCCTTGATTGCTTGAAAACGATGTAACATCTGATTTTGCAGGCGTTGGAAGGTAGAATTCAATATACTGCTACAAATTGTGTTGAACTGTCTATTAACCTGTAAAAACACCCACCAGTTTTTATCAGGAATATGCTTTTTTATTTTCATAATAACGTTTTCCTAAATTGTTGACAACCACATCTATGATATATGTGGCTTTATGGGCTAATATATTTTTGACTAGGGTCTTAAATTTTTCATTTCAATACAACACTCAAATTCTATGTATTCTTTTTATAAAAGCTACCTACTTTGAAGTAAAGTGATGTACAAATCCAAAAATACTAACCATTCGAAGCTGCGAAATACTTTTAAAGCCCACATAAAGAAAAATCTTTTCCAATATTTCAAGGGGCAAATCTAAGAAATGCGTGGAATATAAAACTTTAGGTGCCGGAACTAAAGTATTTTTAGAAGTACTAGCGTGCGGCGAGGAACCCCCTGGGAGCAGCGCGCTGGAGTGGCGAGTGACCCGCGCCACCGTTACCGGCTCCGCGTGCGACGGGCCCGCGCCCTCGCTGCCGCCGCTGCCACCTCCGATACTACTCATCTGCCTTGTCGACACCATCTTGCCCAGTTTTTATATACTACTTCTGAAAAAAACTTTCTCCTTTATTTTTTAATTTTTTGCCGATATAAATTATAATTATCGAATGACGTGGGCGTTCTGGTTATTACATGTATTAGACGAATTTACGCCTTAAACTCTACACTTTGCTTATCATTCGTTGTTGGCTACGTTCATATTTCATATTCATTACAACGAATTATTTAGGAGCACTATCGAACAATTCTAAAATGGTGGCCATGGCTGGCTAGGTCACTTGAGCGTTCCAGCAGGTACATACGATTAAATATAATAGTGACCAGATTTATTTGAAATATTTTAAATTAAACACTCACTCAAGAGTTCATGCACATGTTTTGCAAATAAGATTGAGGTTTTACAATATGAATTTTTAAGAATTTTTACGACGCAATAATTACGACTCGGCTACGCTTTCACAAAAATTATATTTTTTGTTTGATTGATGGTTGACTGACGGAGTGAAGCGGATTGAATGAATGAGATGGGGAATGAAATGAAATGAATGAAGAATTTAACTAAATAACCATAGAGGAAAATATTTTTTTCCATAGACTTTTATACTCTACTCTTTCTGGTTTATCATAGAATTTTCTAGTCAAAATTGAGTGTGAACGCCAGCGCGCCGACACCGGTCCGGCCGTCCGGTAGTTACCGGAGTTAACAGAGCACTATAGTTTGTGGACTGCACATTATTTCTAATTCTATCTACTATAGTCTGTAGTCTGTGATGTTCGGGAGTTAGTACTCAGGTCAGTACTGTAGAGTGAGGCCACAGCTTTGAGCAGAGGCCTTAGACGCCTTAGGGCTCCCACACAAAACCGCGATTTCGCATCGCATCGCAAATATCTGCGAATTCGCACGAACGCACCGCAAGAATATCCGATCTGCTTCGCATCGCACATTCCTGCGATATTACGTCATCCTCGGTGACGCCATTTTAGTCCGCTCGGAGACAGCTTTAGAGAAAGACGCGCGGCGCCTTTCAAAAGCTCTTCTAATGAAGATATGCTCATTCTAAAATAATCAAAAAATTTATCTTCTTCAGTTCTCAACGCATAGTACTTTTGAGTAAAATAGTTCCCATCAGAGTTCATAATCGTAATAAATGGATGAACCCAGAATCTTCTTTTTCTTTTTTATCTATTTAACAATAACAGCAGTGCAATAATCTTTTTGCGATCCATCTTACGCTTCCTAAAAACACGTCCAGTACGGCTTACTACACTTGAAGGAATGGTCGCCCTACCAAACGGTTTGCCGCACTAAATCGTATCGCAGAAATTCGCATCGCAAGTTCCTGCGATGCGAATTCGCATCGCATCGCATCGCAGTTTTGTGTGGGAGCCCTTAGTGCAAATTTTACGTGACTTAACAGACTCGCAACTTTTCTTTTCACTGCCGCTAGATGGCTTTGCTTTCGTCCCATACATAAATCCAGAAATTGACCCAGATTCTGGATCACTGAATTCTGGATCAGCAATCGACTGGTTTCGTAGTTACTTGTGTGGACGTTGGCACCGTATACACGTTAATGGCGTTTTCTCTGACTGGTCGCATCGCAAGTAAATGCAGGCGTTCCACAAGGTGGCGTGTTGTCTCCTCTCCTATTTTCAATTTTTATTAATTCCATAAGTAATAATCTTTCTTCTCTCTACCGCCTGTATGTAGACGACCTACAAATCTACCAGCTAACCAGCTATCTAAGACACAGGTAATTATAATACGTAGCTCGAGGCTTATGACTAAAGTGGACCTAACAAATATACCATCAGTAAATTTTGGCGGTGTAACAATTCCATATAGTAAATATGTGAAAAATTTAGGCTTAGTCATGGACCAATATTTGTCTTGGGGTCCACAGATTGATGCTGTAAGTAAAAAGCTATTTGCGGCTATGGGATCACTCCGTAGGCTCAAGAATTTTCTTCCAACTGCTACTAAAATTGCACTCGCACATTCCCTACTTCTACCTATCTTTGACTACGCCGATGTATGCTATCTAGATGTAACTGAGGAGCAACTAGATAAACTTGAGCGTCTTCAAAATATTTGCATATGATTCATATTTGGCCTCCGCAAATATGACCATATTATCTCCAACTATCGCAACAGTCTCAAGTGGCTACCAAATCGTTTTCGCCGGAACGTCCATATTCTTTATTCTTTGTACTTTATACTGTGTGCTGTTCAATCCAAGTGCTCCTTTATATCTCAAAGAACATTTTAGTACACTTTTCAGGCCCATAATCTCACACTCCGTTCCACTCACAAGCTTCCCTCTTGACTCCAACTCACTCTTCTTCTTTTTACGCTAAATCTTTCACTACTACCGCTGTACGACTCTGGACATCTCTTCCATATAAAATTCGTTGTTCTCAGTCACTTGATAGTTTTAACCCTTATGTGAGTGACGAGGTACCCGGGTACCTTTTGCAATTTCACTCGTTTATAAAATTCATAATAGGTGTGCCACGTGGCTGAAACTTCCTGAGAGCTCCTAACTAGCATTAAAATTATTGTTTTTGTAGGTTTAAACTTTCTTAACTTTTTGAAGTTTCTGATATTGACAAAACTATTTCTTACCCACGTAACCGAGTGACGAGGTACCTGGGTACCTTATAATATTTAATTAATATTTAACATAGTTTTTCATAAATAATTAAATCAGTAAAATTTAATTGTCACTGAATATTATATTTATTATTTGTAAATAAAAAAAAACTATGATTTACATTTAATTTTATGCCCATTGATGGCATTAGATATAGTTATTGAAGGTTCATAACAAAGTGGCCTGAAATGATATCTGACACAATATTTTCGAATTTTTCTTTGCTTTTTATTGATTATACTGAGTTCTCTACAAGTGAATCAAATACCTACAACATAAAGGTACGACTAGACCTTCGTGTTGGTAAATTTGAAGGTTCTGGAGCTAACTCAGGTCGTTGCGACTGTAATTCATGTCCAGGTACGTCTTGTATTGCAGATCTCACGAGTAATTACAATATTATTGTAAAATTTTATCTCTTTCTTCTATGTTAGTTTGATATAATTGAAGACTTAACTCCTTCAGAAACTTTCTTCTTCTGTCAGTCAATGAAAGTGTAGGATTATCCTCCATATGAATAATATACGCCGCCAGAGCAGCAATTGAAGAAATGCACTAAAGGCCAATGATTTTTCTTGTTTAGCCGTTTATTCTATTGTATCGTCTCTGCAATGCTTTTACCTGAATTAGGGAGCTCTGTATCATGTTGAACTTCAGCTCAGCATCTGAGCATCATCTGAGCAGATATGATGTTCTTCATTATCAGAAAGTACACAATATTTTTCTAGTTTCTTCAGAAATATACCTACTGCTGAACAATATTACGTGGGAATGTATTGTTTCGTTATCCGTGTTTAAAATAATTAGGATTAATACAAACAAAACACAACGTAAACTCTTTGTAACTGTCTGTACCAAACTAAGTTTAATAGAAATATGTTTGTTTACCTTTAACTTTATCTTAATTTTTAACCGCTTTAAACTTAACTTATACACATAAATACTTCGTCACAGTGAAGTGGGTCATAAATTAAAGAACTCTAGTGTGAATTTCTCTTCAGAAACTCAAATAGATTAAGTAGGTACCCGGGTACCTCGTCACCCAATTGCGGTGTTTTATTTGTCACTCACATAAGGGTTAAAAACCAAGTTAAGGATTTCTATCTTGCTTTGTAATAAACTTTTATTCTACTCCACACAACTGTCATCATGTTATCATTTCGTTTTCTTTTTTCTTTTATACTTTATGTACACTGCTACCCTTTTTCTTTCTTTCTTATCCTCTTCTGTTGGGTTGCCTGGAAGAGATCGCTGCTTTAGCTATAAGGTTGCCTTTTGTATACCGTACCTTGTTTTATTGCTATGTATTTGTTTCTGGTGTACAAATAAAGAGTATTTGTATTGTATTGTATTGTTGATACGTTGCGAGCCCGTTATGTCACGTAAAACTCGCACTAAGCACACAATTTAAGTACTCTGTGAGTGGGGCCACAGAGTAAATATATTTTGATTGGAAAACGTAGTGTTTAAGTACTCTGTGAATTCTGTGATTGATTTGATATTTGGAGTTCTTCTTAGTAGTCTGTGATATTTGGTTTGGAATTTTTGGTTATAGTTGTATTGTAACTTGTAAATTTTATTTAGTTTTAATTTAGTTTCTAATCTATTTACTTTATTTTTAATATAAAAACCATGTATCCTAGATGTGGGAGTAGTGGGTCTATTCAAAATATTCATCAAACGCCATCTTCATCTAATCACAATTCAGGTTTGTAAAATTCATGTGTTACCTTATCATGTCTGCATGTTTACAATCCACTTATTTATCTCTTTGATTACTTCTGGATGCGGGTGTTACGCAATTATATTACTGTGCTTTTGCCCGAAGATTCCAGATATCTACCAGATTTTTTAGGTGTTCTAAATTACCAATCATGTTCACTCAATTAGTAAAAAAATAAATGCTTACATTACTTACATTTTGTGTAGCTTGTCAATTCATTAAAATGTGTTATCGGTTCTAGCTGCTTTTGTACATGTTTGCTTTAGAGAATTTATAGAAATTAAAAAAGAAGAAACCCGCTGCAATCAATTTATTTACACCTCATCATAACATTTTAATCATAACACTGATTGTGTTAACATCAAATGTATTAAAGGCTATGAAAATATGATAACAATACATTTAACATCTTAATCAGTTGCATTAGATTAAATAAGGTAACACTTATAACAGTGATGTGTCTACATCAAGGATTATACATTTATGATTGGATGTATAATTCACTTCCTTTACGTTATTTCAGAGGATGAAGATGATAGTGGTGACAATAAGGCTTCAGCGCTTAGCTTTAAAGAAAGAAGAAGGGAGGCTCACACACAGGTATTTGTAATATTTATATATTTAATTTGATAATTTATAAACAAAAAAAACCGGGCAAGTTTGTCAGGTCACGCACAATATAGGGTTCCAAAGTAGTAAGTTTATTGACTATTACTCATTACCTACTTATGTTAACATAGCTGTGATAGCTTTCTTTGTAAATTCATCATTATAACCTATTTTTGAGAATTTTTGATGGGGGGGATGACGACATTTGACCAACCAAAATTAGCACTAAAGACAAATATTTCACAAACGGATCCCTAATTCCAGAAATGGTCCAAGAAGTCCCATAATATTTTTGGAAGACCTTTTCAACAATACCCCACACTATAGGGTATACAACAAATAAAAAATTCATCCTAATGTTACCTGTAGGGGAGGTACCTTGAAAAAAAATATATGCATATCCATGCCAAAACTTTCCTAACACTAAGAGTCTCAGCACTTTGCTTAGGATAGACGGACAGACAGATGGACGGACATGATGAAACTATAAAGGTTCCGATTTTACTTCGGATCGGAACCCTAAAATGACTAGTTTACATAAAAATTACTTGATAATTACTCTTTAAATTCAATTCAATGTTCAGTAATATCAATAAGGCTAGCATTGTTTGAGTGGACCAAACCTAATGATATTGTAATGTTACACATAATACCTATTACCATGAGACTCTTTTACTACTGTTACAGGCTGAACAAAAACGGAGAGATGCAATAAAGAAGGGTTACGATTCACTACAAGAACTTGTACCCACTTGCCAACAAACTGATGCGTCGGGTTACAAGCCCAGCAAGGCTGCTGTAAGTACATTTATACTATTCAAGATATAACTATATTGTTTTGTAACTTATCTTGTGGTGGAAACAACATTAAAATTGATAAGATTTTTTATTTAAATATTGTACAATCCTAACTTTCTAATCTCTATCAAATTAATTATTTAGTTATAAATTTTTGTCAAGGAAATAATAAGCCAATTTGAAAACTCTCTATCATAGGTAAAAACAAACCTTTAAGAACCTTACAGATAAAACTGAAGAACTACTGAAATAGTTTATTTGTTAAAAGGTCTTACAATTATTATATGTATTTAAATACCTACCTATATGAAATACCCAGGCCAGTAATAAGGGCCGCTTTCCACCAATGCAGAGAAGTGCGGAAACTTGATGGAAAAAGTGTTTCCACTAACGTACACTTTACGTTGGCTAGATTAGTGCAAATTGTGTGCATTTTTGCTATTGTGCAAGGTGCAGTAGGCCAACGGGCGGCAGAGAAAAGCGCCGCTCGAATACACCATTGACCATCTCACGTCCAAGTTTACGTCTCCGCGTCTACACGTGTTTGAAACTATACTCAACTTTGCTCCTCTCTGTGGAATTGTGAACTTTACTGATGTGAGCAGTTGTGAAAATAATGATATTTGAGCTAATAAGCTCTTCTCCGCTTTGGTGGAAACTGACCCTAATGCAGTTTTTCCATGAGTGTTATTATATTATTCCAATATTAATAAGCAACAGTATAACATACCATCAAGTGGCGCGTTTGCTTGTTTGTAGAATATTTACATTATAAAATTAATATTTCCTTTTGAATTGCTGTGACTTATTGTATCCTGTGGGCTTAGTACGGTCACCTGCAGAAAAAAGTAACCCATCTGTTTAAACAGTTTTAATAGACAGATGGATTACTTTTTTCTGCAGGTGACTGTACGAGTTTTACGTGACATAACGGGCTCGCTAACGTAAATGCGAGTCGGCTATGCTATTGGCTACCGATCTAGCGGCAGTGAAAAGAAATGCATCGGTAGCCAATAGCATAGCCGACTCGCATTTACGTTAGCGAGCCCGTTATGTCACGTAAAAGTCGTACTAAGCCCACTGAGAGGAGATATGGGCCCAAAAATTGGACAGTATATTTAGTAATTTCTTTTGTAAATTCAGGTACTGCAAAAGTCTATAGATTACATCCAGTACCTATTACAACAGCGCAGACGCCAAGAGGAAGAGCGCAATGCCCTTCGGAAGGACGTGGTGGCGCTGCGTATCATGCAGGCCAATTACGAGCAAATAGTGAAAGCTCAGCACTCGGTGCCTGGACATAATGAGCAAAGGCTCACTGATCAGGATAAGTTCCAAGTAGTGAGTATGATTTTTTTCTATTGTATTTTCTGTTGATAAGATAGTGGAAAAATATTTTTCTTTGTTCTTCCTTTATGACTGCAACACGAAGAGTATAATTATCATAACAACAACAATGTTTTAGCCCTATTAGGGTGGATTAGAATAGGAAACGCCTCGTCCGCCTCGTCATTTGCAGCGCGGAAAACGCGCAGATTCCGCGCGTTTTCGGCGCATGCACTTCAAAAACGCGCCGTGTGCAAAGGCTCTTAGGGTATCGTAATTTTGCGCGCTTACTCGCACTTAGGCGCAATATGCTTCGCCCTGTTCGCACTTGTACGTCAACGAGTCAGCAGTCTTGAGTCAACAGTCAAACGACTAGTATTCCGCTTGGGGACTTGTGAGCCAGTCTCTTTCTTTCTTACGACCCTGTAGCCTAGTTGGTGCGACCCTACCTGCGAAGCGAGGGGTCCCGGGTTCGATTCCCGGCTGGGGCAGATATTTATGTGACAGATAAATATTAGTACTCGGGTGCAGGGTGTTATTGTGATGTGTTATATGTGTCGTCCATGCCACCCACGACACAGGTTAATCTACTTCGGGGGTATGAGTGTGTTAGCGTTTATGATTTCCATGTGCGACGGTGGCCAGTTATCATCCGGTGGATCTTCAGCTCTTACTAATTTGTCCACTAATGTAATACTAATCACGTGAGGGTTTAAGAGGTTCCATTCATTCTTGAGGTCTAGTCAACGTCTCCTGTTATCGATGCACACTGACACTGCTAAACAATTGAGGTGGCTAGGGAAAGGGTCCCTCTCGGTGGATGTTGCTGGGTTTCGTGTATGATGGTTTTTTCAATGGTTAGTTACCACTTCTAGAATCAACCATGAAATGTCGTGTGTGTTTCGGTCTATCGGTTGTAATGTAACAACTTGACTCACGTCCTTGGCGGGTAGTACGACAGGAATATTTACCTCTGGTTTTACCGATGTCCATGAGCACCGCTGACCACTTACCCAAAGTCAGTCATTGTACACAATACAGTCTGCTTTGTTAAAATGATAATATTTGTTTCAGTTTCAGGGTATAATGGACAAGTTATTTGATTCGTTTGAATCGGTACCAACCAACAACTTCGCAGAATTTTCTGCCGGTGTCTTTAATTGGCTGGAGGAATACTGCAAGCCTCAATCACTTCGGACAATGGTTCATGGAGTACTACGGGAACAAAACTACACTCCATAATGTTTAGTAAAATTAGCCTAACTTTGAACGAATTGTTTTCAATTAAGACGGGTACAAAAAAATGTAGTCATTAAAAAGGACGCTATGCATGCACATTGCACATAAATTTCTTGATCAGAACTCGAGCGATCCTTATTTGTTTAATTGTCTATGGTTCGTTGAAATGGTTCTCATAAGCTGTGTAGAAAAATTATCGAGGACATATTTATCTGTCTATATCAATAAGATCTTCAATTTTAGATCGTTTAATTTTGTACCCGACACTTACTGCTTGTGAGTTATTTATACATATAAGCAAATGATTTCTATTCGCCATAAAAAATTGTGCGAAAAGTAAAAAAAGACCAATTACGTAGAGAAGTCTTTAATATTTAGTTATTAACAAATAAAGAAAAATAACCGAATTTGATATATTATCCAAAATTTTAAAGAACTCTTAAAGTAAAACAATATGTTTTTTATGTTGTCAATGTTTTTTATGTACACAAAAATATCGTTAATCAATACAGACAATATACACATAAGACATAAATTGTAACTAAAGCTAAGTACATAAATTGTCATTAGACTAAATAAGCTTAAATATTGAATCAGATTTGTTCTTAAGGTAAACATTATTTTAGGATGTTTTAATTATCTAGTTGATATGTAATAGAAGGTAATAGGCATGATGACAGTAAGTAAAAATTACTAAAATTATCTTTAACGCCAATCAGAGCAAATTACGTCACGCCTGGCGTCATTCGCTCTGTTAATCAGAGCACACAAACACTCCTGAGTAAACAAACGAATATGACAATACTGACAATGACATCTTGTATATTACTCTACTCAGGCGTGACGTCACAATCGACGCCATGACACTCTGGTGCGAATTATAAACTTATAAATTAAAGTGTATTTATTGACGTGATAACGTTTATAAAGACGATGAGCCTGAAAGGCATTCACGAAAACCGAGTAACGGCCGCTCACGTCACGGAAGCGCGCGCAGCATTAGAGAGAGAGGCACGCTAGACCGGCCGTCTCTCTCCCACTCAAGCGTAATCGGTCCGCTTGGAAGGCATTCTCGAAAACGTGGTAACGAGCCTGCTCACGTCACGAGCCACAACGCGCGCAAAGTATCGAGAAAGAGATACGCTGAATAATAATAAAACGAAATATATATCTGTAATTTAATATGTAAAATTGTAATTTTCATTCTATTTCCCGTTCCTAATGTGCGAATTGACAATATTTATATCATAAATTATTCTTCTACGAAATAGACGTTATCACGTAAAACCATTGTCCGTAAACCGACTTTACAGACAACCAATTTTTTTATACTAAACCTTATTTTTTGCGGAAATAATATATATACCTAGTCCTTTTTTTGGTCGAGTCCAAAGTAATAAACAAACTTACATCGTCTTTTTATCTTTATTTGTAATTTAAAAATAAAGCTGACACAAAATGATAATAATTTAAAGACGACTAAAAATTTAGTGCCGAAACTAAATTAAGTTCACCATTCATTTTTTTTAATCAATTTAAATTAATATTTCCATAAAAATGAGTGCTAAGTTTGTTTACCAAATAAGTCTCGTTAAAAAAATGGTGTATACGTTGTAATTATAATATATTTCCCAACAATATAGAACAGTATTTCAAAATCTGTCAACATGTCTATTATAAGCACTATTGGATTGAATATATCTAACAAAATGTTTCCTTTTAAGTGTGTACCTAATGAAAAATATTTTTAAATGTGTTATTTTGTTTTTTAGATTATATAACTATTTCTATGTAATAGGTATACTATTCCTTTCCTTGTTTTCTATGAATGACCAAGTGATAAGCAACGAATAAAATAGTAAAATGTGATAATATTAAAAGTGCCTTTTCTATGTCAATTTTATTTTGTTATATTGATATCTAAATATATTTATACTGTTCAAACATAACACATTATTTTATTATCTTTCCCCGGTACCTATAATCTCAATTTGCTGAATACTTGAAGAAGGGGAATTCACTGAAATATCAGCTATTTTTTTTCAATTAAAGCTAGTTTTTTTGTTGAGAAATAAAAAAGAATATAAAAAAATGACTTCGAAGCACTTGGTCGATGCAGTCGGATATTCGACGAATTGTTTCCACCTAGGTACTTAAATAAATCTCCAATACATTATTACACACTTTTGAGTTTAGTTTTTTATTTCCTTTTTTTTAGACATTTTACACAATAGAATTTGACCAAGGATTTAAATTATGTTCTCTTTGACAGTATTAATAGGTACTTCAATGTCTTTAACTTAAAATTTCCAACACGAGTAGATCTTCTCAAAAAGCCTAGCCATTTCACGTTTTACTTCATCAATATCCGGATGACCGAGCTTTGCTCGGTTTAGTGTTGCTTAACAAAGCCATTTACTGAAGTAGCTTTAGTATTGCTACTTGCCAATAGATGTCAGGAAGAGTATATTTTAGAAGTTTATCATTGCCTGAAAACACCGATAAAACGACATTTTCTAAAAATGAATCCTAGCTAGATCGATTTATCGCCCCCGAAACCCCCTATATACTAAATTTCATGAAAATCGTTAGAGCCGATTCCGAGATTCCAATTATATATATATATACAAGAATTGCTCGTTTAAAGGTATTAGATAAAAAAACCAACTAACAAACTGTTTGATTGTTCCAGTTTAATTAATTGTATAATAAGTGAATAAAAAAATATATATTTACAATCAGAGCACTGATTTCGGAGAAATCGGTGGACAAACAAAAATACACGTTTGAAAGGCAATGGAAGTTTTAAAATTATTAATTGCATAGGTAAGTACTAAGTAGGTACCTAGGTAATTAATTGATAATGCCTTTTATAAAGTCGGTTAAAAATAAAAATGCAAATTATTATGCAGTGCATTAGTTTCGAAATCTCCTTAGTACCTAAAGATGGATTAGCTGAATTTTCTTAGCAATAAATAGTACATCAAAAAATGTAATCCCAGAAACGTTAATAAATACAATCAAAATTCAATATTTCCACTCGACTCCAATAAAATACCCGTAGATATTTGCCGTGATCATAGGGGAGAGTTGGATATTACCGCGCGTCTGATAATTCCGTGCATCAACGTATTGCAAAACCTAAACACTTCTAGCACTATTCATTGTTCAAAAATCATAGCCCGAAGTGCGTACCCCTCCCCGCATGCACGACCAGGTTGCTCCGAGCAGCGACGGAATAACACCGCGTCGTGCAAGTTTTTACTAGCGTTTCTTATAATTTAACTGGTATTTTTGATAAGAAGTAAGTTATTCTGTATTTATATTGTAACTTATTGTTTCCTTCCATTCTAACGCTTACATATTGTAGAATTCATGCCTAGATGGATTTGAATCCTCGATTAATTTTACTGTATTATTTTGAGATAATAAAATGAAATGATCGAGTTTGACAATTCCGCGACAAGGGCGCGGTATTATTAAACGGGGCGTGAAATTGTAACCTATGAAAATGATATTATAGATTTTTTTTTCTTTTAGATGGATAAATCTCCTCATACATCCTACAAGATGCAATCTCTCGATGTTACATTTTATGGACCACTAAAATCAGCATATTCTCGTGAATGCGACTTATTTATGAAAATGCATCCTTAGGGAACATACCAAAACCACGTGACCCATTTAGGGGGGGGGAGGGGGGTCTTCAAAACACCATGCTTGGTCACAGAGGGCAGGGGGGGGTTTAGGTTTTTGTCACGTAGTCAATATTTTAGCAACCATTGCGCCACACAAGTCGTCAAATATAAGCAAAATTATAATTTTTTAACTCTGTTTTTGCAAAAAAGTATTGAAAACCGTATTTATGTATTACCACGTGAAAACTAGGGGGGAGGGGGGGGGGGTCTTCTCATATACTACGTATGGTCACGAAGGGGGGGGGGAGGGGGGTAAAAAGTTGGAAAAAATGGGTCACGTGGTTTTGGTATGTTCCCTTATGTAAAAAATCACACATGATCGACGGCTTCAATTTTTAACAAAGCTTATACTCGAGTGGCAACAATGGAAAAGGTCGTCAAAAGCTTTGAAGTGTCTGGGATATAGATATCCATGAAATCCACATATTTCCGATGACGATGACATTCTAACTTCTGATCCTATTGTCGAAGAAGTAATCTCTTCCGGACTCATTTTAATACCTAGTCATTAATAAAATAATAATAAACGTACCTAGTCTAAGTTCATAACCTTTGTTGACTTAACGAAGGTAAGTTTATGTTGTTATTTCGTTATATTTTTTTACACTTGATTTTGTTCTAAAATAATATTTCAAGCTATAGAAGGTGTCTATACTTCCATATCTGGATTTGGTAAAACTTAAAATTGTTTTTTATTTTATTTATTTTAATGTTACTCATATAAATTCACGATATTATTACGGGCACGGTTTTATCATACCTTCGCACGATATTATCAAACCGGTCTGATAATACCACGTTTTCCCATTTTTTTTAAATATCAAAATAATTACTTTCTGTTAATTTTTAAAAATATTTTGCCACGCTGTACTTGTAGCTAAATAAATTATCTACTACTTGAGTGCATTTTTGAACCTGTACATCAAACCCTGTCTGAATTATAGGTTCAAGTTCTTAGGGGCTCGGTAATATCCAACTCTCCCCTAATTCCCTCATTGGATATTAGCGGACATTATAACCGAGTCAAAGTCGAAAGAGATGAAGACATTACCATGTTTACTCCATATTATAAGTACCTACACTGTGTTCACGTAAGTTTATAGGTAAAGGTATCTAAATTTTACCAAAAAATAACCGACTTCAAAGAACTAACCTCCCTCCCTCAATTCATCATGGACATATCATCAGGTAAATATGGGACCAATTAAGATTGAACAATCCAGAAAAGTCTGGAAGCATACACTTTCGAATAAAAAAAGAATCTTCTAAATCGGTTAAGTAATAAAATAAATGACGGAGTTCTGATAGTAGCAAACATAAAAAAATACAATTGAATTAAGAACCTCCTCCTTTGTTGAAGTCGGTAAAAAACAATTGGGATTTCAGCCTTTATTAAAAGTAAACGTGTAAAATGCTTATATTATTATGAATTTCCGATTGGGTAGTTTACCAAAATGTCAAACTACCGTATTAATTTTTTTCATTTCATTTTTCTCTTTCGGTCCATAAATAGCGCAATTTGGAACATCCTGTGCAATATTGGAAACTTGCCAAATCTGTGAATACTTGATGTTTCAGTAAATAATAAAACCGGAAACACGCCACAACGGCCTTATATTATGTATATGAATCACATGAATCACCACATGAATCAAAAAACTACGTAGGTAGGTACCTAAATACCTACTAAGTTATTACACATATAATAATATAATTTTATAATAAGTATTTATACGTATTATAGACAGTAGATTTTAGTTAGGTAAGTGGGGATGAATGTGGTAATTCCCTCCGTAGATAGGTGACTATTCTTGCCGGGATGCTTTTATGCCTATAAAATTTACTTACTCGGTAGGTAGTCGGTACGTAATACATATTTTTAGAAAATACGTACACAGATATGGTCTAGTGTAATGCTTAGATTGTAAGTAGTACAAATACATTTAATGTCATGTTAATCCACTCCTTTAAATAAGTATGTAGGTACATCATACGAGTCGGTACCTAACACCGTGTCCTACGTGGGCGACTCAATGTGAACGCGATCCGATGCGATTTCAGTGCGTTGCAGCGACTCTGTCCTCCTACGTGCGTGCGAATCGTCCCTTCACCTCCCCTGAAATCCGCAGCGCCCCTGAAGTTCAATTTCACTTTCACTTCACGTTTAAGTTCACTTCGATACATTTCGACTGGTTGTTGTTTCTCGTTCACGTTGAGTCGCCCACGTAGGACACAGCCTAACACCTTGGTGGGTACTAATAACGTGTAGTAAATAAAATAATGATACCAATTGTGTGATATGCCTTCTCACAGAAATATAGCGGCATGGCACCCCCAAAAATGCATTAAACGATCGATCCTACTCACTTCCTTCCATCAAGGTATTTCAGCCTTTCTGTTAGAAAAACAAAGTCATGGTTTTGATGCCGTTGTTCCCATTTTGACGAAGTCATTTACTCAGTATTACACACGTTCGCTTTCCGTCGGCTGCGACAATAACGTAATGTCACCCATTGGATAACTTTCTGTCCTCTTTCCAGCTGCCATCTTCGCTCGGTCCCTTGAAGAACCACAGCAAAGTTTTTTGAGAACACATGCGTAACACATCAGTAAAGAAAGCATTAAAAGTAACCCAATTATCACTGTCACTACTAATAGAATTCGCAGCTCTCCGTTGGACTCGATGGTAGCAGAATTACGGCTCATCCTCATCTGTTATTGTATACAAGCAACGTAGATAGAGCAGCTCATCTGAAAATTATAATAAATGTTACATTACAATTACGCTCAATTCAGGGGACTTATACCCTAACTTAAGTACCTACTTTAGGAAACTCTAATGGAGGTTATACACGATCATGTGTAATTGATCAAGTCTACAGTTTGACTTGTCTTTGCAGTTTGAATTTACGTGCCATCCAGTGTGCATGACATAACTATATGGCCAGATAGCTTACCGAGGCCATACACGATCAAGTACACTAGATGCCGCGTCAAGTCCGCTTTACGCTTGATCAAGTACCCATGATCGTGAATGGCCTCCATAAGGTATTTGCTATGTGGTACAACTTGGAAATTAGTTTTTCTGGCAAACTATGGGCTACGGCTAAACCGTCAGATTAGACCTAGTAAGAAAGTAATACAATTACGGTAACGGAGTTAGTATGTACTTAGTTGCAGTAAAAGCAGTAAACCAATCATTTCCTCAAGTCCAATCTAATGAAAAGAGGTAGGTATTATCAAACATAACATTTTACAAGGATTAACTTAGAAATAATGTAGAGCCTAATGTTGGTAGAGTCAAAACTATAACTCTATCAAATCAATTAATAAAGTAATATGCGACACATGATTCCTTTGAAAAAGGTACCCGTTTTATGATCGGTCCTTTAGGCTAATTCTTTTCATAAAATCTTTAAAATAATTGACTCCAGTAGCAATGGAAAAAATAAAATGATGAAACTTGATAACGTTGAGTAACTACCTACTAACTCACACTTCACAAACACTTCATAAAAGAAGAATTTTGGGAGGTAGGCAATAACGTCGCTCCAAAGTAATAACAATAAAATGAGAGATGATATTGTACGCGAAAGAATACGACAATGACGACTTATCGCGTATCTACTGGAGATTTAAGAACAATAAATCGCGCGTTAAGAAGCATTTATCACTTGGGGAGATATTTTACGATTATGTACCGATCATAAAGTTGGTAAGAGAGGTCACTAAATTATATCATTTGGATCGTTGATCACAGGAAAGCTTTCTAGATAATTGGTGACGTAGGTACTGTGTACCTACATACCTATTAAATAATGTTATTTATTAAGGGCTCTAACGCCCCAACTCAGAGTCATTAACGGTTACCTTAATCGCTCCTTAGTACAGAATCCCCATACAAATTCTGTACAAAGGAGCGATTTAAGTAACCATTAGTGACTCTGAGTTAGGGCGAAAGTCAGTCACAGAATCTGTAAGTGAGCTGTAAGCCGCCAACAGATTTTTAAGGCCTTAGGTGGTAGAAAATCTATTAAATACATATATTTATAATTATGTATAATACATTTTTACGGCTCTGTAGTCAAAATAACCCATTGGAACCCTTTATAGTTTAGCCATGTTCGTTCACCCGACCGCGTCCGTCCGCAGTCTATATTCAATAGAAAGACAAATCACGTCAACAATACAAGAATACAACACTTTTTCGATTTGCAAATTAGAATTTGTTTTGCGTGCGACTTTAGTGCAATGAATTTGATGTAGACAAAAATTGTAAATTTGGTTTAATTGGAAAAGCGGGACTTTTTTGTTCTCGCTGGGGACACCGGGATAAACAGCGTGAAAGCGGGACAATCCCGCCCAAAGCGGGACGTATAGTCACGTTAGTCATGTCACTCAACATTATATACCTACCTAACTACATAATAATTATTCAATGTCGTCGTTTTAATAACATCTCAAAAATTTGAAGACAACTAGTAACAGGCAAGTGCTATTGGCAACATCCATTAACTTTGATCAACTTTGATGGATGTTGGTACTTTTACCTACATGTTGATGTTTTTTAACGAAAATAAAAGATATCTCTCAGAGGGCGTAGTTGTATGTCAGGATTGCTAGGATACTAAATAAAATACACAATTCAACATCAATCGTTTATTGCCTGATATCACCCAATTTTATCAATTCAACGTTATTTAGTTTTACTTTGATTCCGCATGCCGCGGTCCTACCAATCTGTCTACCATCTTGACAGTTCTTGTTTTTCTTAACTTGATAGATTAGGATTAGTACGAACTTATTTTAGTGTGCGCCGACATACCTACATATTAACGAGTATGAACACAACTATGTACTTGTTGATACTAATATACTATCCCAACTGCAACTAATTTTAATCTAACAATAAGAGTAGAATTTTCATTAAACGTTATAACTTATAAGCATTTTTGGGTGAATATTCAAACTAACCAAATCTACAATTTCTAGTGAATAAAAAATTTTAACTTAGTTTGAGACTCCTTTCAATAATTTTATATAATATATACCTATGTACTTTAATAGGCGCATTATTTATTTGATACAATTTATGTGTAAATAATGTATATTTTTAAAGAAAATGACATCAAAACTCATTACAGGGACCTATTAAACTGTTAGACCTCATATATTTAACAGAATTTCAGTAAATCTAGCGTAAATAACGTACATTTGCCAACTGTGTCCAATAAATTGGTTATCATTTATTACTTCATTATAAACAAAAACGTAATTTAAGGTATAAAATACATATAAATTCGATTTCAAACTTTTGTCACGCTGCAGAACTCATCACCAGAACCATCACTAAACTTCGATTTTACTCAGCAAATACCCTTGATCATACTGCCATATAGTAAATCACCGCCTCTCCGCACTTCAGTCAACCGGCAAAAGTAGCAATGGTAATTCTAAAAAAAAAATTCGTGCCAAAAATCTCGATTATTCTGGGTATTGACCGTGTTTGGTCCAGTTTGTGTTTCATTACAAGTCCACTTACAATTTGGTTTGTATTTAAAATTGATATCTTGCTATTACATCAATCCATTACATTTTGGTTCAGTTTAAATTTTAAAAGTGTTGGAAGTATATACTGCTTACAGAAAAATGTATATTAACCCAAATGTATGAATTTGTCATTACCGTGTACTTCATTACCGTCGTTTACCGTAACCTTTTAGACGTCACGGTAATGAATGAAAATTTACGGTAATGACTTTACTATTAACTATTTAATACTATGTGAAACTAATTTTATTTATGTTGGTCAGGAAATTACAATTAACATCGTGCTAATAAATGTTTAATATCTCAGATAAAATGGCACCCCCTAAAAAGACAAAAGAGGACATTTTAGCTAGAAAAATAATAGCAAAACATAAACGCTATACTGCTTTAAAAGAAAATGTAGAATTGTAACGTAATAAACGCTAACACACTCATACTCCCGCAGTAGTTTACCTGTGTCGCGGGTGGCATGGACGACACATATAATACATCACAATCACACCAATGACCCGAGTAGAAATATTTATCTGTGACATAACTATCTGCCTCGGCCGAGAATCGAACCAGGGACTCCCTGATTCGCAGTCAGGATCGCTACCAACTAGGCTACGTCGTTGTGCAATATTGAAAAAGAAAAAGCAATATACTTGAAGAGAAAATCTGAAGAAAATATACTAGCATTAAAGATTTAACCCCCCGTTCTCAAAGGGATAGATGCAGAAAAAAAAGAGCAAACAGCACGAAATATAATACTCGTAAATAAAAAAAGACATTTTTTACGATATCAAAGAGACAAATATGTAAAAAAAAACTGAAAAACTAACTTATCAGTTTATAAAAGAAATGCAAGAAGTTGAAGATAATTTTCAATACTTAAAAAAACAAGATAATACATACTAAAATTAACACTGAAAAGGAACTTCTGATAAGACACAGGAAAAAGAAACACACGAAAAAATATGCCCAAGAAACAATTTAACACAAAAGAAGGAAAAGAAATAGTAGAACAAAATTCAGGTAAACGAGCAGACGGCTCACTTGATTGTAAGTGATTACAGCCGTGGACATTAGTAACACCGGGAGCGACACCAATGCGTTGCAGGCTCGAAGAAAACAATAGATCCGCTTCTTGAAGGACCCCATGTGATAGTTTAGAAGGAACACTGATGCAGGAAATTAATTCTACAGTTTACACGTGTGGGGTAGAAAACTACGCAAGAACCGAACTGTGGACGAACGCTATCCAGGCACGCATGCATAACGCAGATATCCAGGTGGTGTTGAACCAGGGACCTGATACACCGTGATGTGCGGTGACGAAAACTAACCGCAGGGATTAAGCCAAACAGTTCTTCAAAACAATCCCCATTATACAGACGGTAGAATACGCAAAGAGAGCTTACATCTCTCCTCAACTTTAGCGACTCTAGTCCATCTGTAAGCTTGGGATCTTCAACAAGACGATTGGCTCCCGTTAAATTCGGTTGAACTTGGCCAGCTAGGGCTCCGGTCCAAAGGTGGGAGCAGTAGGCGGGTGCTCCATGTGTGCGAATTTGCGCCTTAGAGAATACTCTAAGGCTAATAAGCCTGTGCTTGGATATGAAGTACTGCTTAGCTCTGTTGAGCACTCCCACTTTTTTGCAGCTAGAGTGGAATTACTGCCCAAGTGGTCCCGAAACTGAACTTCATTCGTAATGTCGACACTAAGGATCCTAATACTTTTAGAGATGTTAAGAAAAATGTTCTGGAACTGTGGTGCTATGATGAATGGGGCTTTTTTAGCGGTTAATGCGCAAACTTGTGTCTTGTCGTCGTTGAAATGGACTAAATAGACTAATAAACTAGTCTACTCCATTCCGAGACCCGCTCCAAAAAGTCTTGACTTCAGACTCAAGTTTTATCATCTTCTTCTCAATCTGCACCCGAGAAAGATTTGCTCGGCCTATATAACGAGCATCACCCGTACTATCATCAGCATAGCAATCGACATCCCTGATATCAAGCAAATTAATCATTGATATCATTGATATTTTTTCAAATTCTATTTAAATTCAAAATAATTTATTCATATAGGTATCACTGATACACTTAAGCACGTCTTTTTTTGGCTTTTCGGAAAGGTGCTTTGTCGTGGAGGAGAAGAAACCTATTGATTTTGAATTGCAAATTGGAAGGCTGATGTGTCACGAAAAATATTTAATTAAGGTAGAATAATTTCTTATTAATTAACTTTTTTTATTTAACGATATAAAGTATGATTATTTACAATAAGTTTATTTTTTTTAATTAATACATTATTTTATATCATTACCTTGTCTTAATATTTCATCACCGTACCCTCAAAGATTCATTACCAAGTATAGGGTACATTACCGTAGCTCGTCACATATTTTAATTAGCAATAACTCTTCGAATGTTTTGAGTACAAACGTGCCTTTTGGTAATCTACTAAATAAAGTTACGCCAAAAACCATAACACGATCAAATCCAAATAAAAATGAAATTTATCATTTATCGAAAAAAATGCGTAAATATTGTCTAAACTGAAGAATCACCCTTTTATTGGTGGACTAGCTGTGCCTCGCGGTTTCACCCGCGTTAATTTGTGGAAAAAACTAACTACTAAAATATATGATGTTATATAGCATATAGCCTTCCTCGATAAATGGACTATCGTCTATCAAACACAAAAATAAAAATTGCCCGCGCTTCGCTTCGGGAAAAATAGTAAAAAAAATATAATATAGCCTATGTCACCCGGGGATAGTGTAGCTTCCCAACAGTGAAAGAATTTTTCAAATCGGTTCGGTAGTTTCGGAGCCTATTCAATGCAAACAAACAACCAAATCTTTCTCCTTTATAATATTAGTATAGATAAAATCAAATAAAAAACTATCAAGAATAGTAAGTATAAAAATGGGAATCATTAAACTCACTAAGCCAGGAAATAGCTCAGGAGATATTCATGACAGTAAGTGTGCATAAGCAGGGTACCTTCATCGAACCCGTTACTCCACTATCTTTGTTAAGGGGACTAATATGCCGTTGAAGAATAAAACACATATGCGGACATGAGAATACGAAGCGAAGATTCCGTAAAACTCATTAATTGTAAACCTGCAAACCAAAGAATCTATCAAGTTTTCCGTATCCAGCTTCCACGATCTCGATTTAGATAATTTAATTAAGTAGGCAAAGAGAAAACGTACTGTTTTCTTTGTGTATGTTCCCGGCACAGTTTGTTTACATCAGAAGCGTAACGTGCGAGAACTCATCACTCGGACAAACATTAGAACTGTTGCAAATTGTTACTCTATTTTTAAATTGATATATCTTCTCAAATTTTAATCTATTTTAAAGGAATGATAGATTTTGTTTACATGAAAATTGAAAAATAACTGTTGTGATACGATGTAGCGTAGGTACCTATTTTAAATCTGAGTCATTGTTGTCATTAGCGAAATGCTCACAAGGATTGTTAGTATTTTCCACAAATCCCCGTCCGAGTGATGAGTGAGAGTGATAGTGATAGACGTTATACACACGAGGTTTTTGAACACTATTCAATTTACATGAGAATTTTTTGTTAGTTGGACGGGAACACCCTTGTTCTAAAATAAATCTCTAGATTTGGTTTGTGTAAATGTTAATATCAAATTAAAATTACTGTCTTAACTACCTATAAATTATAATACGTATATAATTATAATACATTTTAAAGTTATTGTAGCTATGATTATCGGCTACAATTATTAACCACTAAGAAACTCATGTTTTTAAACACAAAAATATTCATTCACGCTCACGCGTTACTAGACTTGATAACCCTATAAACGAGTATAAAACAAGTACAAAAGTACCTACTAGGTAATTAGTCGTAATTACTCACATTTTGAATATGTGGAAATATGTTTTAATTAATCACTGTAGGCGTAAGTATAATATAAGGCACGTAAACAATTAATATACGTGACTTTATGTTGAATGTCAAGTATTTTTTAAGAAGTTTTATCGTTCTACTAATTTAGTTTTAGATTAACTTCAAAAAAGAGATCCGTAAAATTAGAGTAAATATTGGCGGTAGAGAAAATGAGTTAGCAATTGTATGGGGCGCGGGTATAACGTACAAGGCATAGCTTTCCAGGAAAGCCTTTCCCGCAACTAAAACAAGATATTGGTAAATCATCTTCGTTTTGATGTAGGACCGATGAGATTCTTCAAATAGATTAATAGGTCGGTTCAGTGCAGTCTATAATTAATACAAAGTTTACATTAAATAGTTCACTATTCGATGTAGAGCAGATGGTATGGTTTTATGCAAAGATGGTTAGTATAATTAATGAATCTATGCTAGATCGATTACGACCCATTTAGAAAGTTGATCAAAACGGCTCACAATCAGTCGAAGTGCTTCGATAATTGTATTCCCGGCCCGCAGCGACGCCGCAGGTACCCGATAGGACCGCAAATTGTTTTCTAACTAGCACAGACCAACTCAATTGAACTATGTTTCCCATAGACAATATCTATTGTTTGTGCTACATCCATTATAGTCTAGGTTTATAACAAAATAATAAAAACAAGGTTATAGTTAAGTTTAGTTTTAATTAAAATTCCTACATCAAGTTTTGAATCTTTCAACCTATTAGGGTAGCTTCAGGAATTTATAAAAGGGATTATTTGTTATCCTTCAATTAAGTAAAGTTTTCTTAACTGTGTAGCACTGTAGCTTTAACATATGAGTTATGAAGGAATTGTTGCCTGAGCATAAAGGTTTGTGTAGTCATGAAATGTTAAGTTTGTTAAGTTCAGAACGGCTCGTCCTCTCAGAATCATATTGTCGTCGTTAAAAAAAACGCGATCAGGTTATAGTATAAGTAAAAGATTATGTTCCTTTATGTTCACGTAGTTTTTAGGCAATTGCTACATTGCTCCAAAGGCAATAGAATCCTCAATATATTTTACTAAATCGCAGTAAACTGTTCTTTGTTAAAGTACTTGCATAGTATGATTAATGATAAGATTTTCTTCCACCATTGTTTCAAATTTTACTACATAAAGTTTTCATTAATGAAGCAAATACACACCCCCCCAGTCTCAAATGCATCGGAGTCATCGGTCTGTCCACTGCATGCATTAATAAGTACCAACGTAAAAATACAAAATTGAAAAGAATTTAATGTTCAAACTGCAATCTATTTTCGATGGGTGTGTGGAAAATGCAAGCGAAAAGCTTTAGGTAATTCCATTCCTAGCACTGAGTGACGAAGTACCCAAATCGAAATAGAACGTTTCTCTACTATTTAATGGGTTTGTGTCTTTAAATAACGACTGAATCAGGTTATTGCACTTACGGAATTTTTGTACCAACTCAGTGAATCGAATAGCAATCGGAATACGTTTTTATGGCGCTTACAGCATGTAGCGTAGCGATGCAATAAGCTTATACCTACTGTCTTTCCGCCTGTCCTTTATTAATTAAAACGTGTTAATTAGGTACTTGGATGAAATATTTCCAAGTAGATATGTTATGATATTATTGAACTTTTTCTCCAACATTTTTTTAAGAATTCAATATATTATGTACTACTTTTTAGTTTTCTCTGCGCTTTGTTGCGTGCGGTCGGACGGACTTAGGTACATGACGAAACTATAAGGATTCCGTTTTGACTACGGAACCCTAAAAAGTTACGTTGCCTGTTTTAATAATAAGGTTATTACAGATATAACTACAACACGACATTTTAAAAGTCTGCAAAAAAGATTCGTCATTATTTATTTTGAAATATTGACAGGTTTTTTTTCATTACAATTTTGTTTATTTACTTTAAAAATTACGAAGTTTGAAGTGTAAGAAACTGATTTATCAATTCGTTCTTCGAAGTAAACGCAAACTTTTAAAACGATAGTTATTAATCAGTTTAAATCCTTAACCTTTTTTAAATCTGATGCGAGGACTTAAATGTATACCTAAGTACTTTACATCTTAAAACATGGCTTGTAATCTATGTAGGTACCTAATAAGATACATAATTAGTGAAACCTATTAAACAGTTAAAATTTAAGATATTTTAATACATAACATATTTTTTTAATATACGTCATTCAATTTGTTTTCATACTAACATAATTCGCATAGGTATATTTATTTCCTTTTCCAGAAAATATTAAATCCTAGTTATCCCAACTGCCCAAGTAATTTGCAAAACATTCTAGTTTTACACGCAAACATTTTCTCTGGGGTCGCGTTAAGTTCTATGCCCATTTAGGCGGGCGGAATCGAAACGTAATATCGCAGTGTACAAACTGAAAAAGCATTTTATTTTATTTAAGGTATACGATATAATTAATTTGGTGGTGTGACATAACAAAAAATACAAATAGTATTGCGATGAAAATTTTAGGTAAATTATTACAGAATAATCATACTTATATAAAGAACATTTTGCGATCTATCGTGTTAATGTGAGTGATTTTAAATGATAACATAGGTAGGATTGGTAAGAGTGAGAGTAGTTTTGATCCTAGTGATATCTAAGAGTGATTCTTGAGTGTCACATATCAAAAACTACTTACCCCGGTAAGGTCTAATGCTATGATATTCGTAGTTATATAAAAGTAACTAGCCCTAATCGGAAAGTGCATTGTAAAATGACAGCATCTCTTTTGGTAACAGAGTAAAGGTCGATGCATACGTAACGTGGACGGGACGTGGACGGGACGGGGACGGGACGTGGACGGGACGTGGACGTGGCATAAATATACGTGCGTGCCCCGTTCTCGCCCCGTGCGTACCTCCGTGGCGTATGCGCTATCGTTTACATTTTCTATGAAACGATGTTTCCAAAATTTCACGTCCCGTCCCGTACGGGGTAAAAACACGTTACGTATGCATCGAGCTTAAGTACAGGACAATAATAAAAATAAAGTTGTGGCAAAACTCATAGTAGCGACCGTAAATGACTTTTTACACGTAGTGCTTTTCTGCGATGGCACAAAAATGGGTGTGCTTCTTTATGATAGTTCCAACTAACCTAGTTATACGTAGGTATAACTAATATGTAGGATTGTAGAATCCTACATAATATTAGACGTAGCTCAATTTGGGATAAGGAAGGTTTATATTGCAAACGTAGGGTATTAGGGCTTAGCTAATTGAAAAGGATATATCTTACATTTGTAGAGTCCCAGGTTAATTTGTAGGTATACCTAATTGAAATAACATAGTTGAAATAAAGTATTTGTATAATAAAATAACTGATGATTTGAAATAATGATTTATACCTTTTTGAAATCCTTATAGTGAACTCTTTAATTTGATACCCACTTTGCATTATTCGAGCTATTTTTATTTTTTGATACAATACTTCAGACAATGACACCTCACAGCCACCATATTTGTTTTTTTTTTCATTTTAATTATATAAATCCATTCAGCGGCTTGGAAGGTATGAGGTAATAAATATTATTACACGCTTACATACATACGTATACATACAAACATACATACAAAATACGCGCGAAAAACATAACCCAATTGCAATTGGGTAAAAATAGCAAGATACGTATATATTAGAATCTAGGCTCCGGTGGAAGGATTTAATATATTTTTAATAATAATGAACATGGTTGAATAAAAATATATCGAAATCAAATAAACGCTACACAATATTTTCAATATTACTAAAAATAAAAACTTACCGCTAGATTAAGGATTATTTTTATTGTGACACCCACTTAGCGCTTCATCAGTTTGATTTACAGTGTAGATAGCATAATTTGAAAACTTTTTGATTGCGTTTAAACTTTACAATCGCAGGACAGATAACAATACTCAGGACATATTGGACGCCCCACAAATGAACTTTACAAGCACAACTGTAAGCGTGACGAATTATTAATTTTTGTACAGTACCTAAGTACTTTAACTGTTATCACCAAATAAACAAAGAATGACGTGCGCTCAGAGTCAAGCCTGAAACATTACTGATCCATCTAGCGACTTCAGCAAACACATATACTATATCTATCTTAACCGCCAACAGCTTCACGTCACTATCGCTGCCTAAATACTCGTCGGTGTACATTTCAGCGCACCCTTGAGTATGTATTGATGGTTAAGTAACATACCGCGTATTGTACATAAAATTAGACGATACTTCAGAAAAGAATACAATAATTAATAATAGGAAACAATAGCCATAAAGAAAGCATAAAGCAGATACGGTCATCGAGCAAAAGCGGCTAGATAAAGTTTCGCAAGTGTTCCGTGTGGCTTTTCACTTCATATTTGTCTTTTGTGATGTTTGTTATTGCGATATTAGAAAATTCCTGAAGTTGTACGTAGGTATTTCTCGTAAAATAAGTCGCGTAATAATAAATCGTGTATAGAACAAAACTAGTAAATGATGTGATTTTTTTATTTTTCAGGTTCCATAGGAAAAAAAACGGATGCCTTATAGGATCACTTGTGTGTCTGGGCGACTGCCCTTCACAGCCAATTTGCTCCAAAACTAATGGATCAAATGAGTTGTTTGGTACGCGTGTGCCAAAGACGAAGGTATAAAGTAAATAACAAGATTAAAAAATATGTAATGAAAGCAAAATTAAAAAAAAACTGTTTTGCAATCCGTACCGTGTGGAATATCAAATGAAAGGGCTTGTTGTAGGGATCTCCAATATATTATTTTTATAGTTCTGCAATGGGAAGTTTTAAAATTATTTTAGACAGAACGAAATTCAAGGACGAAAATTGACCATTCTCCCCTTTTCTCAGAAACTACTTATGTTAGAATTTTGAAAAAGAACCAAAAAACCTATAAGAGGTCTATGGTCTAAAAAAAGCGGCAAAAATAAAAAATAACGGTAAATAGATTATCAACGTACGGAACCCCCACACGCGAGTTTAACTCGCACTTGTCCAGTTTATTTATAAGTTAGAGATACCAGATCCACTGCACAATATGATGTTAAGTGAAGATGTAGGGTGGTAAATTGTTTTTATAATTATTGTATTATACGTTGAACTATAGCATCACATATTATATTTATCAAAATTATTTAATAGTTAATTCATTTGAGTATAAGCTGCTTTATTTATCCTGAATCTCAAGATGAGCCCTAAAAGTTGTAGTACGGATATTCTTCAAGCCAAGAGTTAGTTGGCACTGATCCACGAACTCTAATTGCTTGAGGCAGTCAGAACTTAGAAGAAATTAAATAATACTTATCATGAGAACACAAACGCAATGTTCAAATTAAATTCCACATTGTACCTCTCTAAATACGGTTGACATAGGTACCTACTTGTTCAATTCCCCGGGTAATAATTGTTTGCAATCCGATTAGATCGGTATTTCACTGAAAAGGATTTTCTCTCAACATTAAAGGAGAACCCCAGCTTCCATAGAAACTCAGGCCTAAGTAGACAAGACTGGAAATTGGCTGTCAATTAGATCATTGCAAAAGGTTTAATTTCTCCAATTTTCACGGCTGTCAGCAATGGCCAACTAAGGAAATCCTAGAATGAATTACCTTAATTATAGGTTATGATTATGTCATACCCGTGTCACAGTGCTATTTAATATGTATTTTACACTTACTATAAACCAAATACCTACGAATAATCATTACAAACGTAATAAAAATAAAAGTTTCTCAAAAATACTAACACTTAAACTACGAGTTTAATGGCTAAAACTAAGTTGGCGGGTGACTATTATACTATCTACTACTTAAATGGTTTTCACCCAAAACGAATGTCATAAAAAGGTTGTTTAATAAAAGCTATTATATATTTCAAGAGATTTTATTAGTTATCATTATAATATTATATTAATATTTCGTCTAGTTGTGCAGGAGGCGCTATATTTCGTTGGTACCTTGCCCAATCAAGATACCATAATATACTCATTGTAAGTATGGCCACAGCAACCTCCTGATCTTCTAAAGATGTATAGGGTACATTATCCAGTGTTCAGGACTTATTCTGAACCTTTGTCAGTCACAAAACAGGCGATTAGGGAGTCCATATTCATATAGTATTGGTTTGCAAGAAATTGTAGCGAAACTGCGAAACACATTCACCAAAACACAAGTACGAAAGCGAATACAATAGAAAATTAAAATCACTGTGTGCGTGTCGATGAGTTTCAATAGTAAATAGGACTCCAAATACGCTGAAAATATTTGATAGTAAAAATATACAAGAACTAGAAAGAACGTAGAAAGATGAAAGATCGATGACAAATATGACAATACAGTGATGTTATTTATAAATACTATGGTTACCAAAATGACATTATTAGGGATTACATCATCTTTGTTGTCAATCGATTAATCGATGTCAAAATATTCGAAATGTAATTTAATAAAATTAGCGTAACGATTAAATGGTAATTATAATATATTACATAGTTTTGATTTATATGGAATACGAAAATATGTTAAAATTAAATTAATATTATAATTATAATCAATAAATAATACATAAAACATATTATTATGTTCCATCAATCGATAATTATAAATCGATTCAATTGATTATAAAATCGTATGTAATGAGGTAAATACTATGAAAACTTTTTTGCATTATTTTGTTCATTTGGCAAGAGCAGCTGAAGCTAAGATTTAAATATGTTTATCTTATAAATAAGACGAATTTTTTGGTATATAGTTTACTCTTGTCTAGTCCGATGTTCTAACACAGATACATATATGGTTCGAGGCCGAAAATTGGGGATCTCCTTTATCTCGATTAAATCAATATTAAATTATCGGAGACAGTATTACATTAATCAGTTAAAATCTTTCTCTGTGTTTGTTTAAATTCACTTACAAGTTGTCACTCCAGATAACAAAAAGTGCTCACTTCAGATAACAAAAAGTGCAGTGACCTAAAAACGAATGTGTTTTCAGATTGACCTAAATGATCATCCGTTTGTATAAGTGAGTTAAATTTTGAGTTAATGTTATGATGTGATATGAAGTGTTTTGAACACAGTTTTGAATGATCTTGGGCTACAAAACGAATGTTGGCGATGATACATTTTAACCCTATTTAGTCAAAGTGTAATGATATTGACGCTATTTTCTTGTACAGTTAACACATTCACTGCGTTACGAGACTTATTCGATCTCTTGCAAGACTTTCGTACTGTGCGGCGACTAAAATCGTGTTGTTTCACTCTGTTGCGGGAGGCCCTAACTTCTAAAGTTCTTTGTGTAATTGTAAGACAAATATACATATTTGCTTCTTACTGAAAGATGGATCCAAGAGCGTTAAAAAAACTTTAGAGATGGATTAGGTCTCTAACGCACTGTAATATAAAATGTTTCATTCCTTGCGTTAGGAGACGTGTTGATACTCGTGAATCGTACCCCTCGTAGCCGCAAGTAAGGGAGGGCGGGGAGCGCGGGCACTGCGTGTATTTGTTTTAGTGTTGTTCAACTGTCGATGCGGACGGTCACGCGCATGTTTGGAAAAAATACTATTATATATATGTTCTCTGTGTATTAAATATATTTTGAAATCTGTTGGTGAATAATGAGTTCTTTTAAAAGAAAAAAGTGTAAAAAGTCCATTTATTTTGGTGTAAATAAATTAGACTTAGAAATAAATGGTAAAAAATATAAAGAAAAATCATCATTATATCATTCCCATTTTTACCGACTTCAAAAAAAGAGAAGGTATTCAATTCGACTGTATTTTTTATGTTTGTTACCTCAGAACTTTCGACTGGGTGAACCAAATTTGATGATTCGTTTTTTAATCGAAAGCTGGTGCTTGTCATGTGGTGCCACTGAGCGAGATCTGACAAGTAGTTTTTGAGTTATTTTGAAGTCAATAATTTTTTGGTTGAAAAATTTTGATTATTCAATAATTAAGTTAAGATTAAAAACGCAATTTTAATACCCTAAATCGATTAATTATCTAAAAATTTTCACTTGCGTCGTGGGTTCATAAAACCATACAATTTAATTTTCTTTTTCCATCGACAACTGAGATTTTATTTTATTGACATCACTAGTCACTACACATATTGAACTATCTTCCGTTGCGGTACGCGGTACAATCGATACCTAGTTATTTTTTTGTGTTTGTAGTTTATCCTAATGTCATATCTGCGTGCGAACCTATCAAAAGATAGACTAATAGGCTATCTTGAACCCACAAGAAATTCATAAATATATCATTGGTTTTGAGAAAGATATAAATTATTTTCAAAATTGTTGTTTTAAGAGACTGATCAGGTCTCATACGCACCACAGGCTAGTTCAGTTTCGAGATCTTTTAGGTCTCCAACGCAGGACAGGAAAGTTACTTGAAAAATATGCCGCAGGGAACGTGTTAACATAAAATCGCTTTGATTAAACACCTGTCTTGTTGATTCCCTGAAATCCCTAGGTAGGTAAGTCTAGGTAAGTAGGTCTTGCACATGTGAAAATGGGTCTCATTTTGAGCAATTCATAGGTTAAATACGAGAAAGTGAACTATTTACTTTTGATGGTAAGTAAGAACTTTACACGAAAAGTTTTTCAACTCACTCATTTTATTTGAGTTTTCAGGCCTGGGACAACTATCCCAGGGGCCACTGCGACCATAATTGATCTATTGTGGCCGGGGGGGGGGGGGGGGGAACTCACTCATTTTTCTTGGTCTTCAATTTAAGATACTATGTTGCTTAACAGAAATTGATCCTCATGAATGACCCTTTTGGTTGGCATCATAAAAATAAAAATACTTACAGGATTTTTTCACATTTCACCGGCTCAAGCAGGTGATTTTTTAAAAATCTTTGAATGCAGTTTTACTTATTTTTGAAAATAAAAGAATGATTCCTTTCAGTAAAATTTGCCATCATCAATATTCAGGTTATTCTGTATTCTGAGATTCAGGGTACTTTTCCTGAAAATGGCAAATGCCGAGAGTGGGTGATTGAACTTACGCCCGCAGAGTGTCTAAATAAAAACTGTTTCTTTAACACATTCCATAGGTTTTCTTAAAATTACCTACTACATTATTATACACTTACCTACATTGTTACTCTTTTCATAATTGTTTAATGTATATAACTCAGATTTTAAAATATTTGTTTTATTGAAACTGTCACTTTATTAATGGACCAATTTAAATTGTGAGTTTACGCCACTATTACTGTCAATATCATCTTGCGAACTGTCCTTAGTCTCCTATTGTAGGTTTAGGTAATTTCTTAAAATGAAAGCCGTGTTCCTGATTCCTGAACCAAATAGGTAAGCATTAGGTAAATTACCTAATAAGTAGGACGTAAGCCGCTACAGAACTTTTCACTCTCCGTGGTTTTACACAAAATTAGTTTTATTAGGCAGTTTTAAAATGACACACACTCAAACATTCACACTAGGGTTTTCCCTGTTAACACCTGTTTCGCGGGTGGCGTGGACAAATAAGACCCCTAACACCCACGTCCCAAGACTCCCAAGAACAGACATTTGTCGGTTATTTTAATGTCTGCCCCGTCTGTGAATCGAACCCGAGACCCGTCGCTTCGCAAGCATATCATAATAAACTGGACTACGGGTTAGTTAATTTAACCTGAACGGTATGTTGGGATCGACTTAAGTTCTTATTATTTGTGTTAAAGCACAGAATACTTAATAGTACGTAGGTATAAGGTGACTTTAGAAAACGTTTTTACAAAAATTATCAATTAACTGTATTAGCGAGAATTATAATGCTGGTTTATCATTTCCTCAATCCGCACTGTAGCAGCGTGGTGGAGTATGCTCTAGGCCTCCTCAAGAGGAGAAACCCTTGCTCCGTAGTGGGTCATTAATGGGCTGAAGCCACAAATGTTCCATCCACTCGTTTATCGCATAGAACACCCTGGGTAGGTATGCAACGCATTTTCCTTTTACCAATTGAATTTTCCATTCCACGTTCCGCTCACTCCTAACCCTTCTTATAGATATATATTTCGCAAGCAAAAAATATAGTCTCTTCTGCACAATGAAAGAATGAATTCTGCACATTTATTATTTTGTGGCATGGCATGTCAAATTTGCTATACTACGTAGCTGGTCTATTTCCATAAAAAAAGCAATATGTAGCATCTGGCTCAAAAATTAAAAAGTACCTACCTAAAGATTTAGCAGATTCTTTCCAAGTATTAAATTTTTGTGCTTCTTTTGCAACTTGTGTTGTAGAACTATCCAGTCTTTTGGAATTTAAAATTATTCTGCCTTTCTTCATTGGAAATAGGATACCTTAAAAAATAGGATACCTTAAGAGAAGACTTATCTTATCGACATATCAAAAGGGTACTTTTCTGTTACGGTTACCCACGTTACCTAACTCATAATTAATCTACTGCATAATTTAAAATAAGTAAGCAAGTAATAATAAAGATGATTATTTTACTCATAGATCACATGAATAAAACCTAGATGAAAAATTCCTAAAGAATAAAATCCAATCCTACATTTGACAAGAACAAAGGATGAACGAGAGCGCTTTTATTAGTGTCGTCAGGGAAAATCCAACTTTGCGCTCTGATTTCAAACTTTAATTTTTAGGATTCCGTAGTCAAAACGGAACCCTTATAATTTCGTCATGTCCGTTCGTCCATTTGCAGCATTAGAGAGAGCCCTTAATGTTAAAAAGTTGTAATTCAGTATGGATAGTAGGTACCCCTACAGGTGACGTGGGGATGATTTTTTTTATCGCTTACCCATGGTATGGTAAGGGGTATCATGGAAAAGGTTTTCGAAAAATATTATGCGTCTGCAAAGATCATTTTTGATTGAAGGGTCCGTTTACGAAAAGTGAGATGTGAAAGAATCTAAACAGTAGCAAACCCATTATAGGCACATAAAAGGAAAACTATCACTACTAGAGTGGCTTAAACAGTTAATGAGTAATAGTCGATGAACTACGGAACTCTACATTGCGCGGGGCCTAACACGCACTTGGCCGGTTTTTATCATGAAACGTAGGCATTGACAGTAGCTATATACCTAATAGTATACGTCCTACGCCATACATGATAATCTAGTCTAGAAGTTTCAATGTTGGTCTCCTGCACGTACATAGTGTTCTAAACCTGATTTTTTAAATGATAAAATGATTACCATTATATACATATTATTACTTTTGGGAAACGGTCATAGCCCAGCACCTTGTGTCGATTGTAACGCCCCAACTCAGTCACTTTAATCGTTCCTTAGTAAAGAATCACCATACAAATACTGTACTAAGGAGCGATTTAAGTAACCAGTACCCGGATGACCGAGCTTAGCTCGGTTTAGTATTGCTAAACAACGCCATCTGCTTTAGCTTTAGTGTAGCTACTCGCCAATAGATGTCAGGAAGAGTCTATTGTAGCCATTTTTCATTGCCTGAAAACACGGATAAAACGACATTTTTTAAAAATGAATCCTAGCTAGATCGATTTATTGCCCCCGAAACCCCCTGCATACTAAATTTCATGAAAATCGTTGGAGCCGTTTCCGAGATTCAGAAAATATATATATATACAAGAATTGCTCATTTAAAGGTATTAGATTAGTGACTGAGTTGGGGCGTATGTGATGAACCGAGTTAAGTAACAGCGGGCGCGGTTCGTAGTTGCATATGACAGAGCTAGATGCTTTGTTGAGCGCTTCAGTGCCTTGGAGAACACGTACAGCCGTCGTAAAGATTATAAAGTACAAGTATACAGTCTTATACTGCTTGCGAAGCGAAGGGTACCTACCGGGTTTGATTCCCGGCCGGGGCAGATATTTAGGTGACAGATAAATATTTGTACTCGGGTCATGGGAGTTATTGTGATGTGTTAGATATATTATGTGTCGTAAATGCAACCCGCGACATGTTTATTTATTTATTTTATTTATTTATTCATAAAAAGATATATGTAGCAGCATTTTCGTGTCGCTCTGTTGTAAAGAAGGGATTGAAAAGTTTTCATGAACGTCCAATTGTGTCAAACCGTTATTGTAGACATATAGAATGGATCTCCCTACTATATTCCTTTAATATCGAAATAAAAGATGAAAGTAACCTTAGAACAGCTGATTGAGTGACAAGGTTTTAACGTGGTTCAATGGTTTTAATAAAACTATACAAAGGCGGTGAAGCATATTGTGATAATTTTTATCATACAATGCAAGCTATTTCAGCCACTGGTCTAGCAGAAAATCAAAAACCAACACAACAAGTTTTGATAGAAAATTGAGGCCGTTTTCGTACTTGACCGGCGTGTGTCGCTCCTCACGTCCAATAGTAGCTTTTCCATTGAAGTATTATTACTAGCGTATAGAACCGACACCGCGAACACCATGTATGTCCCAATGCATTGGCGCCACGTGGCTTCAATCAATGGATTCATTTGAGTTTGAAAGGAAAACCGGGACTCAATTTTGAAAATCGAACCTCCCGGGCGGGACACGCATTTTGTTCGAGATGTCTCTTCTATGACATTATAGTTCAATGAGCATCTCATGTTTCTTATTCTTAGCTCTTAAGTATGAGTTGCTATCGAAGTACATTATGAGATATTATGTCATGTCATGATTTATGTCATTTAATTGCAAAACTCATCAAATTTAGTTTTTAAAACAAATAGAGAGGCATGACGTTTTCATTGAATAAAATATTATGATTGCAAGGAATATACCTGATACTAAATCAGAGGCGGATTATCCTTAAGGCAAACTAGGCACATGCCTAGGGGCGCTTCGTTACAAAAGGGCGCGCACGGACCGAATTTTTTGACAAGAAAATTAACTAAGTACCTACTTCAAAAAAAAAAAATATGCTTACTTTTTCTAAAACCTTTGGACCACGTTCGTCGACAAGATTACACCTACATCGTTCGATTCCTGTCAAAATCACGCTATGGACACTATTACATACACTATTGTTAATTGCTCTACTATCTAACTGTATCTTCTCAGACGCCTGGAAAGAGGTAAATGTGATAGGCATTCATAAGCTCGGCAAACTCAAGAATCAGCCTCCGAGCTATCAGTTTCCTTAACACGTTCGGAAAAATCCACGAAAAGATACTTCTCAGCCGTATCAAGGTAGTCGCCCTATGCAAGATTCTCCTAATAAAGGATCAATTCGGCTTCAGAATCAATCACTATTGTGTACAACAGGTGCACCGCATAACGGAGCACATCCTAACCAGCCTCAGTTACAAAAGGGCAACCAGAGGCACCGGTGCCCTCTTCTTTGACGTAACCAAAGCGTTCGACTGTCTGGCACAGCTGCTTAACTAAATCATCAACTGTACCTTTATGCTTTTAAATTTCCCCATAATTTAGAAGAAAATCAACTAGATTTATGTGAGGCTGGTTATTTACCTAACCACTTTAGGTATTAGGTATAATGAAGAGAAAGTACGTGATTTATATTGGCATAGAAAGGAACAAGTGGCACTAAATAACAAACTCCATTCGATATTTATGACTTTTATATAAGTACAAGTATAACATCAATAAATAAATTATATAAAAGCACAGTTATTACGCTGGTATCAAAACTTTATTTCAAGATTTTACTGGAGATACCCCGTTGAAATGTAAGTAATGTTACCTACATACTTTACAATACCGAGGAAATAGTTATCAGAACATGACTACAAGTAATAATTTCTATGATAATATCATAGTATTCATTTAATAGGTCCAGCTATAACAATAGTAATACAATAGATGTAGCTGTAGACCACCCTTTCCAAGATATCCGATGTCTTATATATTGCCGAAATGGTCAAAACACATGTAGCATAAGCGATTATAATTTTTATAGGTTAAATAGAATTATGTATTTCTAACAGATTAACTAAAACAAATTTAATATTCTATAAACACATCGGATATCTCTTTATTGTAACATGGACACATCTCCATGCATCTTAACATGGCAACACTAATGGCATGTTATTCCAAAGCAATGTTAAAGCTCTCCAATTAATAATAATAAAGAAAGATACGTACATATATAATTTTTAATATGCTCTACGTAATACTAATTTATGGGGAACTGAAAGAGTAGGCGCTAAATGTTTATAATACTAACATATGTTATTCATAAAATTTTGACGTCAGACGTTAATGAGATATACGACAGTTGGAAGCGTTAGATACTACATTCAAATACGTATTAGGAATAGGAACCCAAACATCAGTTCTAGATCTACTTGATCTGTGAAAAAGATTCGATACTTGCTAATCGGGTACATTTTACTTATATCGCAGAGTACGCCTGGAATAGGTACAGGTCATAATGAGTACCTTAACTTTATGTATCTACATAATATTTATCTACGACGTCACCTAAAACGTAGTGTTTAAGTACTCTGTGGTCACCTCACGATATAGTGTTATACGATATCATAACTGCTGAATAAAAGGCGATTTCACTTACGCGAGAACGCTTTAACTAATTAAGACCTAATTGTAAACTATTACTATAGTTTAAAGCCGTTAAATGACACGATTCCTCAAAATTGTTTTTCTAGCATTTCCTGAGGTTATACACGCACAATCGCACAAACATTTTTAAATAGGAGTCATAGATATTTATTAAATCGAGGGTATACAATACAATGAATGCATACTAAATTACAACTAAAAGCCGAAAATAAATATAATTGGAAGTCTTTATATAAAACACGATAGGAAGAACATAAATAAAGTATTAAGATTATAAGTATTAAGTACACAAATGCCCCAACTCAGAGTCACTAAAGGTTACTTAAATCACTCCTTAGTATAGAATTTGTGTGGTAATTCTTTACTAAGGAGCAACTAAAGTAACCGTTAGTGACTCTGAGTTGGGGCGAAAGACAGTTAGATAAATTCACAAGAAAATAAGTTAGCACAAAGTAAAGTTAGGTATTTCCTTTGTCAAATTTTAAATAGTTATCTAGCCTATAATAACAATAAATAAAATCTTAAGGCACTGTTTTAGGTACCAAGATCACAATTTCATTATATATAAAATTCACAATTTGTAAGTGTGTAAAAGATTAGAGCCATGGAATGTGTGATTCCCCACGCGGATCACGCGGACGACGAAACCGAATACTGTTTTGTGTCAAGAAAGACTTCTAACGAAGAAATATAATTTAGATTTACTAATGAAGTTACACCTATTTGTACAACTACTTAAAAAAATAAGCGCATACATTTAAGTATTTCTGCATTGTGCAGAATAACAATACCGACACAATTTACAAATAATCATATAAGTATGCAAAGTTTGCATAAATTATATTATACTAAGCCTACTTAATAAATATTTTTTCGATTAAGGCAAGCGAATTATAGTCCATAGTTTGGTTTAATATACATAGAAAACAGTTTAATAATCGGAAGCCTATTTACAAATATTATACGAACCACATTTAGGATACTATTTACAGTAAATATTATCTATATACAAGTGTCCGAAAGGCACGCCCCGCGCGCGTACTGTCCATGATCACTTTGAAAGCAATCGTCACTGCTGCACAAGCACTGTCCTAGCGGTACAGATACGAGGAGGGTAGGACGAAATCTCCGACTTTGTACAGCGCGTTTGCGTACCAATGCACGCCTCGTGGGGTTTCTTTGGATCCGCTCCAACTCCTCATCCATCGCAGAGGAGCCATCGCAGCGTGGGCCAACGAGTGGCTATTTACTAACGCGTAACAAGACGCTAGCGCATCGTTCACTATAATGGTTCCCGCCTTAGTCAAGGGCGCGAATACTCCCCGCTTGGATACCATGCGAGTGTCGACTACTCTCGACGGTCTCATGACACCTTTCGGGCCCCTCGTGAGGAGCACGTCTCCCGCTACAACGTTTGCGGCAAATGACTCCCGCCAGCCGTCCGCAGCGGCGAGGAGGAGCAGATGGGACGGCGTTGTCGTGATCCTGACACCATTTTCGGCGATCACTTCGACGAAACGACGCGTTGAGTTTGGGTCTCGGTCGATGAACGTCAAGACCTGGAAACAAACAAAATTATTCATACATATAGTTGGCATTAAGAAACTGTTAATATGTCTACTATGTGCAGCAGAACATACATTTTGAGCTGCACATACAGGGAGGTAAATTAAATGAATGTCTCACAACACAACAGAATATCCACGATTTTTCACAACAGAGCTAATTCTTAGAGTCAGCGCTGGTTGCTGACTGACTCTTGCTCTCTGTTCTATCAATCTAAAACGATGAGTGTTGCACGAAATGGTTGGTGTCTGTATTGTTTGATGGTCAAATCTTGATATGTTCGGCATATCATTTGTAATCTCGAAGCATCATGATCTGGCAGATTATACTGTGTGCCGACCTATAGGTAGTACATAACCAAGGTCAATGACTTAACGGCTAACGCGCCTTGAGAAAGAAAGAAACGCTAATTAAATTTTGCCATTAGCGGTCACAGATCTTACTTCCGACAGCGCTTCGAATACTATTACTATAATAGTATGAGCGCTTCAAAGAAGACACTTTAAGTACATTAGCTTTTCCAAGTCGGAACTTCATGTGACTTGTGATCTTATTCATTGAATTTGATCATGTTTTACACGTATAGAAAAAAATAGAGGGGTGTTATAATTTGGACGTGTCTATGTATCTATGGATCTGTGGATCTGTATGTCTGTGCATCGTAGCTTCCAAACGGATGAATCGATTTTGATTTAAAAGTTTGTTTTGAAGTAAAACTTCCTTAGGTGCGACTTTAGAGTAACTTAGATTATTTTTCGGACGGAAATAACGCTCTAGAGTCTATAGTCTATTGACGCAGTTTCTGCTATTTAAAAACAGAAACTTGCTATAGAATGTTGTGAGTATATGTGATACATTTAATACATTTTATGACAAGCTTTTATTGACATGAGCTGACTTAACCCTCAGTTTTATTTTTCATTCACAATTTTATTTTTAAAATTATTTACAATTGTTAAAATATTATGTCTGGTATGTCGCAAAACCAAGCGTTGGTTTTGACCTTGATACAACTTGTTAAACGTTACAATTACATAATAGGTAATAAGGTATTATGAAAGTATAACATGAAATCACATTATCACTATACACACAACATATACTTCACATTCACAAACACTTGAGATTCCAGTTCAATACGGCGGTGTCAAATTACAAGCCTCACCGAATCATCAAAATGAAAACAAAACCATATTTGTGACAAGTCTACCTATAGATTGCATAAATATCACTGGATAACAAATGACGAATAATTATGTATAGCTTTATTAACGGTATTATTAACGATAACTACTATATACTTTTTTGTAAAGTATAAAGTAATTCGGTTTTGTAAAGTATATTGTTAATAAATATGAGTCAACTGTAATATTATATTTACTTTAACATAAGTTTAATTTTTTTGTTTGAAAGGTGACTTAATGGAGTGTTATTAGCTATGATTGGTGTAAATAAGTGTCGCGGTTTTTTTTAATTTCAATTTAATATTATTATGAAGTATTAGTAGTATTATTCATTTTATACCTTTTATTACTTGTATTTTTCACTGTGTTTCAACATTTAGCCTAGGAAACAATTGAATGAATCTGCATATCTATTTAATTTAAGTTAATAAATTTATTACTTAATCTACTTCATGTATCTACTCTTTTTTCTGTAATAAAGAGAAAAATTAACTCACCTCTGAATAAATCAGTTTTCCTGTGTCATCAGCAGCCAACACTCGATCGCCTATCTGGATGGTGTCGATGTCTTGAGGACCTTGCTCCGTGTACACCACAGCACCCGCGGGGAAGCACCCAGCTCCCGTCCCCACCGACGATTCTGAAAATTACATAATATTAATTAATATTTCGCTCATTAAAAGGTGTTAAGTAGTAAACTATAAATGTTAGAAGTTTGGATTATGGGACGTCTATTTTACTAATTTTTACGCTTTTGGATTTTTTGTCGTGTTATTGCATACGGAAACACGTTTGTATCTTTTTTTTTTTGCTTTGAGCAGGCAAATGAGCAGACGGGCCACCTGATGGTAAGTGATCACCGCCGCCCATTAACAACTATCTACCTATATTCCACAATAGTTATTTAAATACAATACATAATCTTATTCCAATTTGTTAACATGTACCCAGTAGGTAGTTGGAGAATATATCATGAGGCAAGCATGAAACGACTGGAATGGTGGAGTAAGCATTGGCGGAATGAAAGTGACCTATCTCCGTTACGCTGACGATACGACGCTGGTCGCTGTTAATAAGGAAGAAATGCAGTTGCTTCTGCAAAGAATGGAGGTAGTTACTGGAGACCTGAGACAGTCCTCTCCATTAACAAATCGAAAACCAAACTTATGGTGATGGATCGTACAAACCAGTTAGATCTTCGTGGATTGCTTGACCTACAAATCGTAGAGAACTTTTTGTACCTAGGCTCTAACATCAGCAACAACGGTTCTTGTGAAAAGGAAATACGCTGTCGCATTGGTGTGGCAAAAACGCAATGTTACAGCTTCCTAGAATTTGGAAGGTCAGGACAATATCAATTAAAACCAATATGAAGTTGGTACGGACACTGATATATGAAATAGATACCGTGAACAGCACATAGGACCAACGTATCAAACCTTAAACTATAGGTAATACTAGGCATACAAAAGAGGCTCTCTACTACCTGTCTCAAGAAAATCCTTGAGTACTTCGGTCATATCACGGTGAAAAATTACGATAATCTGGAAAAGCTAATGATTACCGGTAAGATCGAAGAAAAGAGGCTTAGAGGACGAAGGCCAATACGTTGGTCCGATCAGATCCGGGCATATCTTGGTACTACTTTCCACAATGCTTTAAAAAGCGCTGAAAACGGCAACAAGTGGAGAGATATAACAAGGAAAGTGCTTACTGGTGGTCACGATCCACAGCACTATGGAAACTGACTTATAGAGAGAAAGAGAGGGTAGGTATTATAGTTACCGTTAACTAAAACTTTTTACTTATTTTTTTTATTATACTATATTTTAGCTTATTTCTTTAGACTCTGATTATAATCCATAATATAGTATGTAAATTTAACGTACGTTAACAAACTGCAAAACACAGAAAATATTTTTTATCCTTTACAAATAAAACAAAATGAAAAACCTAACGTCGTGCAAAACAGTTTAGTTCGATACAGTCATACCTATCCCTTTAAGGAATAACGAGATTTCTCTACGCTCGTAATTAAAATCCGATAAGATACGAAACAAAAGAGAATCACAGACGCGTTCTTGTTACCAGTCCCGGGGGTTATCGCTGCGCCTGCGCAGGCTGCCTGGTCGCAGCCGCCACTCTTTGTTTTATACAGGTATTTGTGTACGTTACAGAATCCCACGTTAGCTAGTTAGGCACATTCTCACTCGAAACTTATTCCTAGAAAATTTTAATCGTGAATCCGAAAGTTAAACAATTTTTTTAGGTACGTAAAAAATCAATCCCTTTTACTAAATCTTTTAAACCATTGTTTGTAAAAAACCTACAGGAAAGATCGAACTAAGCCTAACGCCAAACTTTATTTGTTTATTATTTAATAGTATTTATTTAAATCCGGTTCCAGCTTAAACTGTACTCGTACCTGTCCTTAATCTTCGTTTTACAAAAAGTGTCTATTTGCGTGCAAGTAAATGGCATGAAGGGATAAGACGAAACGGTTGGGATTGGACGTGCGTGGTTGATGTTAAAAAACTGGAATGTGTAAGTATTCGTTTGGAGAAGATTCACACTACTCGCCGCCGCCGCCAAAAGTTACTTACAATTGTAGAGGGTGGTGTAATTACACGCTGTATCGAACCCAGTGACGGTAGACGGTAGATTATTGCACGGCGAATGGCAGCTTTGCGCGAGCTCGTTAAAATTTGATTTGTTGTGTAACCGAGCGGCGAATTCGGATGATTCGAACACAAAGCGACGGAAAGAGCCCTCGACAGATCGCATTACACAATAACCACACAAATTAGATTTCGTTTGGAGTTAATCTCTTATTGTCCGTGCGATGTTTACTGTTGACTGAATTTATCACGTATTTTTTCAATTTGCCGGCACCTTTCGTCTGGGGGCAACGGTAAGTGATTCTTGTAGTAAAAGGTTCCTTAGAATCGGTTTATTATCGGCACGATTCCATGGTATCACAACATGACAAAACACTACTCATGTAGCTTTATATACCTACATAACTTTCATCCCTATATTTTTGTGAAATATGACATTTGAGATTTGATGATGGGAGATACCAGAAACAGTAAACTTTGGTTAAAATTTATACAACATATAAGTATGTATCTACTACCGACTGACGTTAGGCTAATTTTATCATAATTCAAGTTCTATTTATCGTTTTTATGTTAAAACTCCTAAGAGAAACACTTTAATTTGCTTCTCAGATTATTTGTAATAAAAATTCATATTAAAATCGCATAATATATATTTTTTAAATACTATTACACTTCATTGTCATATTATTTAAGGCATATGTAGTAATGAAAAGATTTTTAAAAGTAATAAGGTAGAGGTACCTAATACGTAGATTAACGTTTTAACACGAACAAAAGATTCGTTGCGGCCGTTTGGTCACCGGCGATCGCGCATCGCCGCGGCGTTCTCTCGCGATTTCGACCCAGATCTTAATGTTATCGGCGTGCTTAACCTCAGCGCTCGTCATAAACCAATTCGATGTCTTAGAGCCAGTCAAAGTACGATTTCACAGTGGCGTGACGTAAAGTTAGGCTGAAGATGCTGCGATAAGCGGCGCGGGTGCGGGAGCGGGGTAGCGGGCGGCGGCGGGGGCGCGGGGGCGCGGGGGGGCGCGCGCTGCTAGTGGCCGCGCTGACCCCGCCCCGCGAGGACCACCGGGAGAGCTAGGCGGCGCCTGACCATGCTGCCAGCCAGATAAATACACGCACGTGACACTATTCATTTAATCTCCTCAATGGATCATACATCAGCTCAGCGAAATTCACGACTTTTCTCGCCCGTCAATTTGTAGCCTCCGAAACGGAGACCTTGAGCGCAGTCAATTACTTGGACCTTGGAGCTTTCGTGAGTAGGTTCCGTCTACGCGCCTATCGGAATTATCTCGATCGTTTTGCATCAGATATGCTCGGAAGCTCCGATGAATACTTTTGATCTTTGGAGGAGTCATAATATAAAAGCTATAAAACAACAAAGTATTATTGGGTTAAATTTAAGCTTACATAAAAGGTAAGCTTTGGTCATCGCGTTTATTTATCATTCACCTTTTAGTAATTTACGACATTTTTCTGCCTTATAGTCACCCTAATGCCACCTCATTCCTTTGATCTGCGATCTTATTTGTTAGTGTTTCAAAACATTTTAATGGAGTCCAGTCGTATCGAACAAGCAACAAAACTAAGATACTTACTTTCTCAATAAATCCTCAGCTTATTTAGCATAGGTATGCTCATGACAATGGTCATACGTTAATCGTTGATCTTGCATCATTGGCAATATCTGATTTATGCCGTATGGGAGCAGTAAACTGACTGGCTGTGGCCATGTGAATGCCAAACCACGTCGGTAATGATTCATACGATGCTCGTAATATTTATATAGTCAAGTGAAAGGACATAAAGCATACCAATAAAGAATTCGTTTGTATAAATTTTAATATCGTCTATTTGAATACCTATAGATCTACTAATTGTTGGAATATTCAATTTATAACAATATTAATTAATTTTATTCAGGAATATTTTAAAACAAATGATCGGAGATACGTCGTCATGTTGCCGCATCGTATACCTATCCCTACTTAGAAAAAGTTAAGGTAATCAATTTAGGCGGCAAGAAGACACAAGTTTTCTTTTGAAATACGTATTTATTGACATGAGATTACCATAGTCAGCCACTATTTTAATGCCGTTCATGAATTATCGCGCTGAATAATATATTAGTTCATTCATCCTGCGTCAGTAGCAGTAAATTGACTAAAGATTTTATTGATATTCAATGTAAATGTCGCGGATTACGGAAAGATCTTATATGAATCACTGATATTATCTTATGATACATCTTTTGCATCATTCATTTATCTTTTGAATCGGCCGAGCGGTCGTTAGTTCTCATAGCTAGGATACGTTAATAGGATTCATTGGATCTAAGGTACTTTTAATATAAAAAGTTATACAATAAGGTTGTAGGGACATAACATACAATGTGTAATAAGTATGAGTGGCTGTATCAGTGGTTTGTATGCAAGCGTGATGTATGCAAGGAGCCAGTTAGTTGCGCGCTAGCTGGCACGAGCAGATGTGTTGCTCGGGACCCTAGGGTTGATTTGGAAAATAAATCCTATATTAACGTGTGTTACAAACTACTGCCAACACTACCAAGTAGATGGCGGCACATTCTGATTAGACTACTTGATATTAGCACACTTAGTTCCATGTCCGATTAAATATTAAAGAATATTAATAATAACATTTATTTATTTTATAGATATATGTATAAAATATTTTGATTGTAAAATGTATGTACGATAAGTCTTGATGAGACATTGTATTGACTCTGATTTTTCTATATAAGCGCATGTAACGTAGAGGAGAGGTCATTCTGTGACAATAAGACGTGTAAGGTGTTACTCTGCCCAAATATAGTTCTACCGAAAGTAATTGAGTGCATACTTTATTTCGGCCATCCGACCCACCTTCTAATACGTGTTGTTGGACTGTTATTGAACGGCGGCAGTAACCCCCGGTGTAGGCAGGGCACATAGGCACTAAACCCCATACACAGAACACGCAAATAGTATCCCACAAGGTTTAAGAAAACTTTGGTATTAAAAAACTGCTATATGGTAGGTACCTATCTAAAGCATTTTTTTCGTCATTAAGTAGGACCACTATATTGGTTTAAAAATCGGCTATTTTCTAAAGTCATCTTTTTCAATAAATTGACGGTGACATAATTATACAAGATGTAATATAATATGAACAGACAATCATGACGAATTTACAACATGCAATTCTGTTTTTGCCACTTGGCAATGGGACCCCATAAAACATTAGAAGAAGCCCTGCTAGTCAATACAATCGTTTAGGCTTAACAAAGGAATTCCTTTAACAGTCTCAGATTAATTTACGAATTTTATATCACTGCTGTTTAAAATTCATATTATAATTATGTTTTAGTTAAAATAATTTAAATTAAGAAAATATTTTCTAAGTATAAATCTATACTATAATAAAACTCAAAGTGTCTGTTTGTCTGTCCGGGTATCACATAAAAACCCTTGAACGGATTTCGATGAAAATTGGTAAAGTTGTTACTGATACTCTGAGTCATATTTTAGACAACTTTTTATCCCGGAAAATTAAAAGGTATCCCGGGAAAACAGGATAAAGTTTGAATAATTTAAAACATAATTTCCGTATGCAAAGCTGTGGGCATCAGTTAGTATTTAATGTAATAAATGAAATGTAATAACTAAATGTAATTAATATAAATGTAATAAATTAATGTTAAAAAAAATTATAAGTTTTATTCAAATATGGGTAAAAATCATCAATGAATATTTTACTAATATTAAGACAGAGAAAGTCACAAGTGGAACAGAAACTACCTTCAAAAGTGAGAATCTTTCAAAACGCTTTACTATGGTATTAACCTTGTTTCATCTACAGTTCTACACGCTTCTCGCTTTAGGATGCGACGCGGGACCAAGCATCCATAACTTCTCAAAAGTATATTGAAATTACTTATCTTTAATGTAAAATGTACTTGAAGAGTAGTTAAATAGATAACAGGCAGAAAATACCAAAAAAAAAAATAATTCTTCTTTATTATTGTGTGTAGGTAATATTGAATCTTGCATACTAAATTAATTTAGTTTAAGAACATACAACTTTGAGAAATAGGATAAACTGTCTTGATGACTAAGATTCTTAGTACTGCAGCATAAATAATAAAGAAGAAATATAAATAGGTATTTCCATGAGCTCGGGCAGTTAAGATTAATTTTTAAACTATTCATAGACCTTTCAACGCTTAGAACGACTATAAGAATGATTAATACAAATCATTATAAGTATAAACTGGTGATAGTGGCAACATTTATATGAGATGACAGAGACTGCAACCACGCCTGAGGCAGAATAAGCACACCTGCAATATACTTTGTGGTACGTTGCCTCAAACCCTTTTCTTTTAGTTAGCCAGTTTATTTAAAGACGATAATAAATGCTCTTTTATTGGTATGTTTGTCATTTGATAATCCTTTTTTATTTTTTACTCTTTACTTCACCTATTCACATTGTAATATCTTTGCTTTACTTAATCTAGGTACGCCTGTATCCAATTTATTTTCTTGCTGCTTTCTTTCTACTACTGGGTTGCCTGGAAGAAATTGCTTCAAAGCGATAAGGTCGCCCATTGTTTTGTATTTTTTTTCTTGTGCTCTTATGTATTATTAAACATAATAATTATTAATTTTATGCTCATATTATTATTATATTTCGTTGCTCTTATTTATTTATTTTATGTTGTACAAACAATAAAGTCTTAAATAAATAAATAAGTACATGATAAGATTAGTTCGTCGCTAATGCTCCAACTCAGAGTCACTAACGGTTACTTAAAGCGCTAAGTGGTACAGAATTTGTATGGTGATTATTTAGTAATGAGCGATTAAAGTAATTGTTAGTGACTCTGAGTTGGGGCGTAAGAGATCAATGTAAGGACAGTGAATTCGGTATGGTCGTGATGTTTACCTATGGGAACAGAATTGAATTGAAAGAAATTCTCTATCGTTCGTTATGAGAAGTAAAAATGCAGGAGTTACATAAATATAAGTGTGCCTTGAAATTAAGTGAATTGTCCGTTGTTCAGAGACGTAGCAATGGCATTGTAAGGTCGGTAAAGGAAGTGAAAAATGAGATAGATAAGTGTGACGGAACTGAAGTTCAGGAAATTGGGTGTGTGTGTGACGTAGCAATGCAAGATTTCGGTAAGGGTTTGGCGCATGTGCATAGGTGCATACCTAACTGACACAGATCAGAGTGTGACGGAATTTAAATTCAGGAAATTCCCGGCATTAAGATGTAGCAATGCAAGGCGGTAAGGGTGTGGTGCGGTTTTGAACAGAATTGAAATGAAGTGCAAATGTGACTCAGATTAAAGTGTGACGGAATTGTTCAGGAAATTCCCTGTCATTAAGATGTAGCAATATAAGAAAGGCCCGCAAGAGTAAAGCGCTTGTGGAAACGGAATTGAAATGAAAAGGTGGAAAAGTGACGACCCATGTGGCATACAGGTTACCATGCCGGATCGCCGCGCAAAGAGTCCTGTGTTCGATTCCAAGCGAGAAAATTGAATGATGAGTTTAAATTTCTGTTCTCGGTCTGGGTGTGTGTTCTTGTCTTTGTGTGTTTTTGATGGCACCAAAGACACAAGGAATCCTAATTTGGGGCTAAGAGCGTTTTTTTATAGATCATAGTATGACTGAAGTAGTGTGATGTTCAGGAAATTCCCTGTCAGTAAGATGTAGCTGTAAGAGGTCGGTAAGAGTGTAGTGCGTGTGGGACTGGAATTGAAATGAAAAAGTGCAAATGTGACTCAGTTTAGGTAAAGTGTGACACAATTGTTCAGGAAATTCCCTGTCATTAAGATGTAGCTGCAAGAGGTCGATCAGTGATCAGTAAGGGTGTAGTGCGTGTGGAAACGGAATTGAAACGAAGAAGTGCTAAAGTAACACAGATCAGAGAGTGATGGAATTGTTCAGAAAATTCCCTGTCATTAAGATGTAGCTGCAAGAGGTCGATCAGTGATCAGTAAGGATGTAGTGCGTGTGGAAACGGAATTGAAACGAAGAAGTGCTAAAGTAACACAGATCAGAGAGTGATGGAATTGTTCAGGAAATTCCCTGTCATTAAGATGCGGCTGCGAGAGGTCGATCAGTAAGGGTGTGGTGCGTGTGGGAACGGGCAGCGCCGCCGCAGCCTTCCGGGATGTGTGTGTCGGCTGTCGGTGTCGGTGTCGGGTGTCGCATGCCCCGCGCTCGCCCGACCGCACCACATCGCTCACTCGCGCCTCTATCCTCCACTAATTCGGATTTACAAAAAACCTGCATCCTTGTAACCGAACGATGACCTCCGATCGACATCGCCAATTATTGCAGGCCAATTTATTCTATGCCGTTCCGAGAAAATCTGTTAATTGTGTGAGCATTTTTTCAATCACAAACGCATGTTAATACAATGTGGTAGTGATGTTAAACCTATCTACACAATATGTAAACATAACAAAATTTATCAGGAATTTGTAGCAGCCATGATAGTATCGTAATAAATGCTTATACAAACGCTCGCTCTAAGATGCCTTACATTGCGGGTACCATTGAAAAATATTATGCCTTCTTTATCAACCTTAGAGATAATCAATTTCCCTCTCTTAACATAAAAATAATTAAGCATAAATAATTTCATGAAACGCGCCGAAAAGGTAAGTAACTTCTTTAAATCGCTGCGTTATTTAAAAATTAAAGTGTGTCTTATAAAAGTCCTCATACACACAAGTCATGACACGCGAGACGTGTTTAAATGGACCATTTATTCTGTATAATTTCATTTAACAAAACAAAATATGAGGCAGAAATTAAGGTGCACTCCGAGAGTCCATAAATAATAATTAAAAATGAATTTCACAATTTATTATCTTAAAGCTGCTAGCGCAAGGAATTTAATCAACGTTAAATTAAATACTATATTTGTATCTGATACGTAGATACATTAATTCACTTCTTGTTTCGCTGTGTACTACTCTGTGGTAAAGGTCATACACGCGTTGATGTCTTTTTAAGGAACTAAGAAATGCACTGTATACATTGCGTATTGAGTATTGAATCAAATTCGTAATTCCATGAATCAAAAAGCTATATTTATGAATTTGATTTACAATAACGATAGGGGACAATGTTTCCAGCGTTCTGGGTACAATGCCGAATCGATTTTGGATGACATAATATATTTCTTGTAAATATTCTTATTTTTATAATAATTTGGTTTAAGATTTTTCTGTGTTATGTTAGTTAGTTTGAGTTTTTTTTTTTTTAATTTCCAATGTACTTTTAAAGTTAACAGTAACGATTAAAATTTACTTAGTTTCGTATAATGTAACATTTAGTAACGTTGCCTATTAATAGAAGCATAATGACGTCGATATAAAATCTATACAAAAGAAACAATCAGCGGCGACCAATGGAAATCAATTAATTGGGACCAGTAAAAAACCTCTGGCTGTTTTATTGGTTTCACGATGATCCAGTGCGATACTTTAGTTTAAGAGAGCGTGTCACTCACGACTGATTTATTGCTCGTATTTTGCTCCTGACTTATTTAATAAGCATTAAGAGATGTGTACAGGCCCAAGAATGTAACTGTCCAATAATATACGGATACATATAATTACAAATACCTAACGCTTTGAATTAAATAACATTAAAATTTAAAGCCATTTATTTATATTTAGTCAATGATATTATATATTAAAAAGAGGCAGATAGGTTATAAGCGCGCGCGTTGTGAAACTCAAAAAGTTCCCAATTGGGAACTCTTGTGATTAGTCTGCGTCGAGCGCAATCACGAGCGTGGCGCATCGTAGGTTCATACGTCCTTACGAAAATAAATCAAAATGCCATCCTGTGTGTTTCGAAAGTGCACCAATTATGACTCCAAGGTCAACAAAACACAATGAATCTCATACCACATTTGAGTACACTAAGATACTTAGATTATTTAGTCTATTTCAATTATTTTTCTAAACAATCTAATAACTCATGCAAAGACGCCATATTCAGATGAAGAAAGAGATAGCGATCTAGTTTTGACGCATGAGCGATAAAGAACGTAGCCTATATAGATTGACGCGAGCGACAAACACTAGCTGTCTTTTTCATTATTATGGTTTTAGTAATGCCATCCTTTTTACATAATTTGCCAATGTACTAGTGATTGGTGTAGGGAAACAAAAGATAAACGTGTGTGTGTTGTAGCTCGGTCGGAACAGATTTTTCGGTCGATTTGTAAGGGCATAACGTATCTGTATTTAGTTAATCTTTGTATTTAGTGCACTAAATTTATTGCACAATAATTTTAGATTTTTCGTGTGTACTAAAAATTTGTACAATTCAATAATTTGCTGCGGAATGAACCGCGTTCGACTTTATTATTACCATAATGTTTTTACTGCGTTGCTCCGTTACGTTTTCGACTAACAATACCTGACAGGTACCTGTCCTAAGTTACATGATATAATGTTGCAAGTTGCTCAAGGTAAAACAATGTAAGTACAAATAATTGCAAAAAAGGTTACGAAATTAGTGAGAGTGCATGATCGGAGAAAACTCGTGCATGCCCTGGCCTTGACCCCCGCCACAGCCGCACACAAACACAAAGCACATTAATTATTTATAAACTCCAAATTAATACTCAAAAGTCTCCGGTCGAACAAACCGCCTGAATAAATGAATAAACATCGAAACAAATTGATTCCATGCGGCTATCAGAATCAGTGGCTCCTTTCATAAAACAATTCCATCTCCTGTTAGGATTTGATATCTTGCAATTTACACACTTCAGCAATTCTAGCTACTCGTACATTATTGAACAACCTTACCACCAGATATGAATTGAATTGGTTTATCGATTATTCCCTTGTTCTTACGAGTACTCTGCCTACGCGTTAAACAACGTAGGTGTGCTAAACTTATGTTTAATGTTTTACAATATCTAGTGTAATAGACGTTGGCGTTGACGATTACTTCGTTGTTTTACATAACAATAATTGTAATACTAGACTTCATTACTCAACGTTTTAGGAAATACCTACCCACAGTTTTTAGAGATGATCTGCTAATTGTGCACCGAGTTCAGGCGGCCGAGTGCCTTAGCGTCTAATATATGTACATTCATATAAATACTCGTTTCTCTCATCGTTATGTTGCATGTACCCATATAGCTATAAGTAGCCATTGAATCACCGGCGTAATTATAGAAGTGGGGGATTGGCTGCGATGCGGCCGTGTGGAAAAGAGATGTACGCTGGTTATGCCCCAGGTGTGAAAGGGAGGTGAGTTAACAAGAGGCTCGTTCGTCCGTTTGATCGACGCCGCCGGTGAGCGGGCGAGGGAAGCTGTCTGAGGTGCATTCTTCTTGTAAAGCTCAACTATATATTTGGCCGTCCCGTAGGTCACTTCGTACAGTTATGTACCCATCATATCACGACATGAATATCGCTTTTTATGTTTGAATTAAAATTGCATTCCGGATTGTTAACGTTCCTATGTTTTAAAGCTATGGTAGATTATGATTGATATCATTTATGAAATTAAATGTAGATAAAAAGGATTTAAAGATACCTAATTCAGTAGTCTATATTGGTTTAATCAACATCACATACATACATCAATTCAGTTTATTAAACTGCTCAAGATCTTACAAAATTCTATGTACGAAGGTAGTTTATTCAGTGAAGAAAGAAGCCAAACCCACCTATTTTAACTAAGCAATGTACTCGTATGTAGGAGCGGCTCTTTTAATTCTCTCATAGAGATCGCTACTTTGTCCATTAGGTAATACGTACCTACAACTGAATCTAGAAAGCGTAACAAATTCAAAAGCCTACCAGTCTTAACCCAGCAATATAGGTATGACGGGGAGGGTCAATTACTTCTCTCAAAGAGATCGCTTTAACATTGTACCTACAACTGATGTATATTAAAGTTGCAACAAAAACAAAATCATACATGTCTTAACTGAGCAATGTATGTATGGGAGGCTCTATTACTTCTCTCAAAGAGATCGCTGCCTACAACCATCACCATTCTGCCCATTTCCCATTTTTATTTGGGGTCGGCGCAATATGTTTTCCTCTTCCACGCTTCCCTATCAACCGTCATCTATACACTAACTCTCTTATCTTTCATATCATCTGTAACATAATCCATGCATCCTTTCTTAGGTCGTCCTCGTCCCCTTCGTCTATCCATCACATTCAATCCATCACTCTTCTCGTTGCATGCGTTTCCTCACACCTTATCACATGCTCATACCACTACATTCGGTTTCCTTTCAATTTTTCTGTCATTTTTATGTACAAAAAAGTTGCAACAAAAACAACAGCTTACCTGTCTTAACCGAGCAGTGTATATAGGACCGGCTCTCGTAGAAGACCCAGTCGAAGCCAGCTTCAACAGCAAGCCGCGCCAGCATGCCATACTTGCTGCGGTCCCGGTCGCTGGTAGTGAGGTCCACGGCGCGGCCCTCGTAGTGCAGCGACTGCTCCTGGTGGATGTTCTCCTCGTCCCAGCCCTCGATCACCCGAAGCCGGACCCCGGGCCACTGGTTCATCACGCTGATCGCTAGCGTGTTCAGCTTCTCTTTGCAACGCTGGAAGGTAGGGAAAGGTTAACGTTACTTTAGAATCATAGAAACGTGTTTTTCCGACTTGTAAAGAATGAAGATTCTCAATTTGAGGGTACTCTAGAAGTTAGTTAAAGGTTTTCGTTAGATAAGTCTGTTTATGGACGTCAAAGTGGTGGAGTATGCTTTAGGCCTCCCCAAGAGGAGAGATCCGTGCTCAGTAGTGGGCTCAATTGATGCCACAAGTATTTGTGTCAATCGTTTGTCGATGGTGTTAAGCAATTTCATATGCTGAAAATTTCAACACATTTCAACTTGAAATATTGGGCAGGTACTTATGAATGGAAAACGTCTTCGAAGAGATAATGAGAGAACGAGAGAAACGAAGAGACCAACATTTTGCCTGTCCTTTAACTCTTGTTCAATTTACATAAGCTAGATGGTGTGGCTTGGATTTTTTTTAATATGTTCAGAATCGACTTCGACGAGGCAATGGCTGCTACTCGTATACATATTGTTCCGTTATCGAATTATAAGATATTTGACGTCTTAAATGAGTCATATAATTATACCTATTTCTTATTTTGTCTACAAATACCACTTTTGATTTTTTTATAATTTACATATTAGCAACATTCAAAACAATCTCAATTTCATTTTATGAATTATTTATAAAGGATATCCACTCTTACCGTTCTAGCGAACTGACATTAGTAAATTAAAGTTAAGTGGTTTAGAAACTATAACATATATTTGAAATCTGTTTAGTTTTATTAATTTTCTTTCCTTTTTTGACAAGTATTCTTTCAATTGGAAGGATACGTATAAAGGGTACCTACCTTTTCGTACTAGACCATACATGTATTTTGTGTCAACTTCTGTTCGTCGCAATCATTGTGATACGTTAGAATTTGCACTGTGATTTCCCTTTGTAAAGTAATATCGTTTTAAGTGGTGGTCTCATCGTAAGCTTTAAGAATTTGTTTCATGTTCTAAAGATATGGGAACTTTTGTTTGCACCTACTAAGGAAAATACCAATAGACGTGCTAACAAATTGACAAACGCCGCCGCCTCACGACCGTACGGCCCAGGATGTCGGGCATTTTGCCGTGAAAGAATAAATCAAATTAAAACATGCCGCATAAAGGGCTCGACACGATTCTATTTGTGAAATAACTCGTGGAGCAAATAAAGGAAATGTCAAAATATTTATAAAGAATACGGACAATACTGCACGCTCCGCATGCCGCTTTGAGCAGCGATGTCAACTCACTATGCAGATTTTATAGTAAAAAAATTAGAGATTGACGTAACGAATCGTGGGGATGGGCGCCCCGCTTGGCAGACGAAGCTTTCTGTATTCAATGCCGTGGATATTTGAAGCACCATAGATAATTATTTCCACGAATGTCCAACTGCCTAATAAAGAGTTGTGACGATGCAAACATTCGCAAAGTAATTCTGAATTTTTCACAGTTCACACGTAGAATTTTGGTATTTGAGTAGTCGAGCAAACATTCGTATATGTTTTGTCTATGATTACTATAAAATAATACTGTTTAAGCATTGATAGGGAATTTTAACAGTAATATTTGGTCAAGATAGCTGATTGAATAAAGAAAGAAGCAGACGGTGAGTGAGGCAGCGATGTTCAATGTTTGCCCCCTGCGGACGTCTCAGCGCACTAAGACAATCGAATGCTAAATGTATACTCAAACACGACGTGCACTTTAACGTGGGAACACGGCGATGGCGCAATTAGGCTCTCACACCCATACTGCCTGTAAAGATAGCTCGGAATTTTTTATACGGACGCACCATGAGAAAAATTGTAGTTATTTGGTAACTTTCGTTACTTTGCGTTTGTTGTTATTAACTGGCACATTTTTAAGTTTCATCAAGCTAGTTTAAGTTACTGATAATTCAAAATATAATCCTCTTTTTAGTTACCAGCTCACCTGCTTAAAATTTGGTGCCAAAATTTTATGCGTAATTTTTTTACAAAATAATCTTATTTTTTAAATCAGAATGTTGACTGTAGCTTGTAGAGCATGCAAGCCTAGTATTTATAGAGGTGCCAGCAAACTGAATATAATGTACGCGTAAGACTCGATCTGGCAAGAAAAGGGGACGCGACAGCCGGGCGGGCCATTATAAATTCATTATGCATATTTTTAGTAAACAAGCTGTCGATCACAATGCGCTAGCGCGGTGGGACGCCTCCCTCTGACACTTCGGCCAGTCCCGTCACCATACCTCGGCGGCTCGCCGTACCTACACGGCTACACGTCCTAATACCTCGATTATCATCCAAGAGGTATGCACCTACACCCGATAAACGTCAAACGTCAAACCAGTTTTTATAGTCGTCTCGGTCGCCCAAACTCACTTCTGCAAATGATCTTACAACACATCACAGTATCATGCCCAACGATATTAATTAAATAAAACATAACGAGCGTATCGTATCGAATACCTAAGGTCAAGTTTTGAAGCAAAATGCAAAGCTACCTGAACCGGTGGCGACTGAGGCTGTTGCGGACGCATAATGAAGGCCGCTCGAAGGAATTGAGGCAAAAATGGAATAAAAACACGGAGGATCATCGCACTGAAGCAGCGGGTGCAGTAACGTGAGAATGCGAAAGCGGCACTACGAGACCTATCTCGAATACGCTCGATGTTCTCGCATACATTACTAAACTGCTTAGCAACTTAGTTATCGAATACATAAAAACACTTCTTTCCTTGTAAATTATACTACACAAAACACATTTTTAATAAATATGTATCTAAAAGCAACTACGATCTAAATTAGAGCTACTTACATCAGTTTAAGCTCATCTTCCAGTTAATGCTTCGTTGTGAACAGATAATAAGCTATTTATTACATGTATTTAAATCATCAAAAAATCCAAATGTCGTAGTTTGTAAATCGTAGCGTTAGTTCAAAATATTTTATAGTTACCGACATTCGCCACGTTGACTCGGCAGAGATCCACCGCTAATTTATAACCACCTCCCTCTGCGACCATAACAATATATTAGGATAATTAAATGGCTCCTTACATTCCTTAACACATCGTTTTTTCACGAGGGAAGCAGTCGAAAAGCACCGACCAATGCTGACTGGTTTTTGATGTTCCATTTTTTGTTTTTGTCGAAACCACAACAAATAGTTTAAGGGCAGTTTTTATGCCCCCGTCCGCTTAGTTTTCACATTCATTGTGTATCGCTTATGTATGAAATTAATAATACATGTTTATTGTTCATATATTTTAGTTACAGATGTTACAGTAAAAGAACAGACTATAAAAGATGGATAGTTAGAACATGACGTCATTTTGCGGCTAAACATTAAGCTTGCTAGCTAATCTAGCCGGCGATGCCCTGATTATGCGTGTTTACCATCATAATACTCATTGTGTTCATGACATGCTTCAAACTAGATTACTTCATATTAATGTTCACCAAATTTTACTGAAATTAATAATTCATGACTATATCTTTAGACATTCGGTACTCGAATTCACCTAACTTCTTCACCTAAATACTTCACCTAACAGATTAATTTCCTTATTATTAAGTTCAGTTCCGTATTGAACAGTGAAATTATGCACGCTTACATAAATTATGTATTTACAGTTTAATATTTATAATAATATTTTAGATACATCTGAGAACAAACAATAACTGCATTCAGTTGAAATCGTTAGTGTAAACGAGCTGTCGAACGCATCATAAATATGCAATGGATCATGGATGATAGATCATTAAAATTTGTGCTTAAACAATTAGGAAGGTTTTGTTGTTTGCTCCGCCTATGATTTGTCTGCAAGAGGATGCGCAATATTTAATACTGAAACTCATAAAAGGTTACGCTAATATCGAATGTAAGTAATAATTATGTAAATGAGCTGAAGCAATAGATATGCACATAATAAGTAACAATTAACTCAAATAATATGATTAGTCAATATCTTAACTTACTGAAGGACTGGCAAGGATCAATGGCCCTTCAACTGAAGAGATCTAAAGACCCTCGCCACAGGGTTAGTGATCTATTGAACCACAGTTCTCATGCAACACAAACTTATATTATGTACTCTACAGGAAAACTTAAGTGCCTAAAAAATTCGCGATTAACGTTGCTGAAATTCACCACGGTTGACAATATTCGACTTTAAGTACAGGAAGTTGACAAGCTTTACCTGTCATTATTTTTCTTACTTTAGTAAATAGTAAGCGTACTTAATTTTAATATACGAAACTCGATACAACAAACCTAAATAGCCGTATATCTGACTTCTTTGAATAAGAACTACAGTCCTATTGGAAGTTAGGTAAGATGATGTTCATAAGCTGCAAACAAAATAGTGCACATTATACTGTAACATTCTCTTTGAATCATTAAAAATAATCTCCACCAACTCTTAATGGGGCGGCCTGGTAGAATATGCTCCAGGCCTCCCCAGTTTTGTGGAAAAACCCCATGTCGGGTCGATTAATGGGTTGAAGAGAAAAATGGGTTGGTTAGCTGGTAGAGAATGCATAAAGCATTAAGCTCGCCATTTGTACCTCCTGTATTGTGGTCAATAAAGATTAAATAAATAAATAAATAAAAATAATAACACAAATTTCGCTGTCAATGATACCGTTAAAATACTGAAGCATAAGTGAGTCTGTGTTTGTTAATAAACACAATTACATATTGCGATTTCATAGTGTACCTTTCTCATTGAGCCGCAGCACACACGTGATATGCTAACGAAAATAGTCTACAAGGCTTTTAAGGAGAGCCGGGCACCTTTCACTTGGTAAAAAATCTTCTGGAATAAGACACCGATACGCTGTTTGCTGGAGTTATCCAGTCTTAACAAAAAGTTACACGTCATTCACCCAAACTGTCTTTCAAATGTTGTACATGTTTCAAAGTTATTATGTATTGTTAATGGCTTGGTCCGACCAGTCTAAAAGATAATAACTAACGCAAAAGTAAAACACTCATTTGTATATAATAAATAATCTAAAACTTTAACAAAAAAACGACTTCAAATGAAGTACATCCTTTCCAATAACAATGAAAAAAGAATCATCGAAATCGGTTGGCGTGATATTGAATTATTCGTCCATTTGTCGCGCACATACTTTAAGACTTATATGGTTTTCTCATGGATGCCACTGTCAGATCTCGTTCAAATTTAAGTGAAACTACATCACAAGCACCAGCTTTCGATTAAAAAAAGAATCATCAAAATCGGTTCACCCAGTCGAAAGTTCTGTGGTACAAACATAAAAAATACAATCGAATTGAGAACCTCCTCCTTTTTTTGAAGTTGGTTAAAAATAAAATCACTAACCAACATAATTGATTCTATTTTACCCACAATTATACCTTCATCTCCTGAAAATTGATTCAGATCTACTAATTTGTGTCTTCGAGACAGAATAACCAGGTGTCTTGAAAAGTACCGCCGTAGTAAAAATTCCTTACTTCTTCCGCTTATCAATGATTCTGCACTAACAATCAAGTCTCCAAATGTTCCATTGAAATACACTTCATTACAATCCAGCTCAGCTCAATACCTCGCGCTCCTTTGGGGCCGATCTGTTAAGGTAATATTTTTCATTATGATACCGAATGTTTTCCATTGTCAATACCCACGGGAACCATGAGAACGTATTATTTATATTATCATGATCGCTAACGCGGGGGTCAATGGCGGAGTCAATGAGAGCATGCCCACTAGTTGCAACTTGCAAGTCATGCGTATGAGCGATGGAATCCACGTTTCCGACATGGATCCTATCGCATCCTTTATTTTTAGTTAACAGGGTAGTACGCCGAACTCCGGGCTTCGAGCTTCGATCAAATTCAACATCTTGGCTTTTCCGCGTTAACCACGGGGCATTTATGACGCTCTATAATTATTTTTTTAAACATAAGGTAAGCTCCCACCGCCGTTCGTAATTATCCTCTCCGCTAAATCACGCGCGGAAGGCTATAAACATTAACTGGCGTATCGTGCTAATTTACTGCGTCAACCCTCGTCGAGCCGATAAGTGCTGTTGATCGGATTTGCATCCGTAATTACGTCACTTTTAGCGCAGCAGGTGATGAAAATGCGACAAGTACGTGATTGCGGGAGGCGACGACGCCGCCTTTTCCGACGCAACCGGTTGCCAACTTTTACTTTATGCGCTCGTTATAATATCGTGTTGTGCCCAGGCGGACATTGTATGGAAACATTTAAATAAAACCTACTTATTGGTCCTCGAAAAGGGCTTCCTTAAAAAAATTGAAGTTTAAAGCTTAATTTTTATTTCACTATCTTATAATCAGAGATCAAATGAAGATCGTCGAAGGGTGTAACTCTTAACTACTATCGTATAAAATGAGTTATTGATTTATCAGTACATCAGAGCTTCATAATTCCGGCTGTCGCGTCGCGTTTGGTACGGGCCGTTGCGCGACTTGCGCACTAATCCCCGCCGCCGCGGCCGGTACGGTCTGCCACGCCATGCCGTGATGAAAGGACGCTGGGCGCCTCTCGTCAAAACATCTTCACCTAAGAATAATAAACTAAGTATATTGGTTACAACACTGACTCGTAATCGCCGCTTTTATTGTTTATCCCTCGCCCCAAGGAGAAATGACCACATCATCGTGGGCGTAAAGTCAACAATCGCACACGGATCACACTATACGTCCTCTTTTGCTGACGGTCCCGAAGTGCCTCTCGATAATATTTTATAAGACAAATAACCCGATAAAGATGTTTTGACGTGAACCCGTGTTCATCGCTCACACTAAAATGCGTCCAGTGAACGCGTATAATAAAATATTTATTTACAATTTGTGATTTTGGGTAGATGAGAAATAAAAGAGTTAAATTTAGTGTCAACTTTATTGGTGGCGACCGATGCGTTAAGGCGTTCGATCGAATTTATAATACGCTGACAGGACTTAAGGCGGCGGACTTTACCGTAGATCCATTAGCATTGTTTTAAAGGATTAAAGCGGCGTTTACGAGATGCGTTGTGCCCTGTGGGGCGACGCGCGACGTGTTGATGACACATATTTTGATGACACTCTTTTTGATTTTTTATAATAGTGTGAAATGACTACTGAGGCTTAAGTGTCTGATAAGACGTGCCTTTTGTTGCTTAACCCGTTACTTATCCCTGGTAGAGCAAAGTGGGTCAAAAGAAAACTAGAAGTTAATAGTGTTGCGGAAAGTACCTAAGATATTGTGATTGGTTGTATTTTAACAATACGCGCGTCATTGCGGTGTTTGACGTCATACAAAAAGTAGTCAATGGAAATTCTTAACTAAATTCATGAACCATAACATCTTTACAAATTGGTATTATAAAAATGGAGGTAGTACAAAATACATTTTACTTTGGATATTATGGGTACCTAGAAACTAGGTAATTTGAAGTTAAGGGCTGAAAATTTTATTTGACAAACACTTTGTTTTGCTGCTGCTACGAAACTTAATAATAATGAAAATAAAAATTGCTAAAATATACTAAACTGAATTAATGTTTAGTAGTGTTCAAATATGAATACGTCACACGGACTTGAAACCTGACCTTACATAATGAAACCTAGGAAGTAGCGATTGGTCCTCGTTTATATGACAAAATCGCATACTATCTAGATAAATGTCATAATTTAGAACATGCATTGACTCAATAAGAGTTGACAGTTAATATCTACTACGTAATTAGAACAGTCCTACCACTGCGGCCTGGCGATGTTGCACCGAACTCCGAAGTCGCCGAGAGTCGAGACCGATATCATATTACACAAAAGGTATTGTATTGTTTTCAGTACCCAAATCAAAACTGATATCTCCGTAATTTGACAAAATTACTCGATCGCGAGCAGTTTTTGTAAAGGTAGTTGACAATTTAAAAAATGCTGTCATCAAGAAAAAGGAATTTTAAACCGTATTGAAAACGACAGCGAAAAAGCAAATCATCGAATAGCAAAGGCCAGACGAAGTTTAGAATATTAGCTTACATGTAGTAAGTGTAGTAACGCGCTTCCAACATATTAATGTTTTATCAGAGAGACACAGTGACATGGGGCTTTATATAATAATAATATTGCGGTCGTTTCCACGTGACTACTTTTACGGAATTCTGCGGTATCAGTCTACAACTGGACTAATTTGAGACTGGTATAGAAACTGTCTTTCGTCTTTATAAAACAAGTTCGTTGTTAGTTGAAGCTGGACAATCCCACCTGGTGATAAGTGGTAAGTGTGTAGTCTTAGATGGTAAAATGCACTTAATAAGTAAAAGCCGATGAGTTGTATTATTTAGAATAAATTCATTTAATTTTGCTAATGTCTACTTATTGGTAGAACCTGCCTGCGAAACTTGGAAAATCAAAAGGATCTTGACCGAAACGAAGCGAGCTTAGCTCCAACTTAGAGTCACTAACGGCTACTTAAATTTCTCCTTAGTATTGAAATTGTATGGTGATTCTTTCCTAAGGAGCGATTTTAAAGTAACCGTTAGTAACTCAGAGTGAGTTGGGGCGTTAGACTATTTATTGATAAACACTATTCATAAACACAAGACACGTTTTTCTATTTTATTATTATATGATATTATTAACTGACTGTTAAAAATTGAAATAACATCTAGTAGTGAATGCCATAAGTAAAAAGCATTCGGTACTAAAGCTTACCCTAACAACAAAGAAAATATCAAAACTGCACACAAGGTATAAAAATAAAAAATACGTAATTAAAATGCGAATTCCGCATTAATTAGTCAACGAGACAAACATGCAAAAATTTCCCTGCTAAACCCTTAACGGTAGTCGAATTCAACATAGCGCATTCCCGCAAATGCCCCGGTGCGATCAAAGGCGCCCGTCGAAAATTAATTATCAATTTGTCGTGGGTGCCAGGCAGGCGACATAAATCGATCGAGTATCTGCCTCCAGCCACATTAGCCACGCTCAAACACGAGATAAGGATAACAAATGCTCAGTTTAAGGTTATCTGAACATCACGGACACGAGAGAGCTTTTTGCCACCGCGTCCCTCCATCTGACCTTCTGTGTATCACTGCACTTTGTTTAGTTTAGCTTTGTTGATGAAATCACCTGGATTTTAGATAGCAATATTGAAATAATAATATGAGCTGAACAAAATTATTATAATATCATTATCTTATTGGAATTAAATGTAAGAACATAAGTGATTAAATTTAAATAAGCTTGTATGCAACTATTTATGATCACATTGAAGTGTTCACTACAAACTAGTACCTACATAAAACACATAATGTAACCGATGGTTAAAGATCAATTCCCACATGACCGATGCGGAGTGGTTGGTCGGAAGGTGGCTTTTTAAATGGCGTCTTTTTTCAGCCGCGGCTAGGCTATAATTATCAAGCCACAGGCGCATGCGAAATTGGGGTCTCACCTCGGCTCGTCGGCCATAAATAAAATAAAATAAGCGGTGCGGTGGGAGGAACATTGCGCTAATGAATAAGCTGGATGACCCAGGTCTGCCCCAGCGGGGTAGACACACTCGGCCTTCGCCACGAGATCGCATCAAACATTTTATGTGAATTCTATTGGTCAGAAACAGGTACCGTACACTCACGCCGCAACAATGCAGACAACGCAAGATTACTACACTCAGTAATCATAAAAAAGTTTAAGTGCAATCTTTTAATACTTAATACAGTTTACATTTGAACATAAAAGTTTGATGTCAAGTTTCAATTCTCATTGCTTTTGACTCTACTGGTAAAAAATTCCTGAAACATATCGACCGAGTTATCGGATTACACAATTGCATTTATATAAATGTTGAATATTACTCAACACAAACTTTCAATTTGAATATGAATAGCTAGGCGCCATGTAGGCAGGTATCTACATAAAAAACCGGCCCAAAATAATAAGTAGTAGACAAATGTCCCCCTTAGCGGACACAATGAGCGACCTCCAAACGATCAATTCACTTTTAAAATGGATACGCTTTTTAAAGCTCAGGGAATTTAAATCTTGTTGAAAGCTGCATGCCATTAAATAATATAGTAAACTCGTAGATATATAACACTAGACATCAATGAGTTATTATACATTGTTAAAATAGAGTGAAAAAATTTAACTATGATAATTTGAATCCCTAAAATGTTACGTAGGTATAGACGCCATGTAAAATTATAATTTAACTAGCTGACCGGGCGAACTTCGTATCACCTAAAAATCATATTAAAAAATAGGGGTTGGTGTTAGAAGGTTAAAAATTAAGGGTTGTATTTATTTTTTAATGCCACATTATAAAAAAATAAAAACAAAAAATTTCGTCAAAAAATTTAAAAAAAATATTTTAAGGGTGAACAACCCTTATCACTTAGGGGTATAGAAAATAGATAGTAACCGATTCTCAGACCTACTGAATACGCATATAAAATTTGGTAAAAATCGGTAAAGCCGTTTCGGAGGAGTACGGTAACTAACATTGTGACATGGAAATTTTATATATTAGATCATTGAGCAGGTTGTACTCCAGCCTAGTGATAAGACATAAAACAGGTGAATATTTACTAGAACGACTGCATGGTACATAGACAATAGACATACATATCTGATCAAATTATATCCACTTGAAGATCAATAGACAATAACATTAAAAACTGAATTTGAATCGCAATTAAGTAGCAGAAACAGAAACTAAAATATTGAAATTTCGCAACACCTTCATAAAAGATATTTTCATTTATTTTTAAACATGTCTGTTCAATAATATGCATGACGATTCCGTATCAATATTAGTATCATTGCATTATACCTACACATGTTCACTTATGTCCGAGAAAACGTTAATTTGTGACTGCGCACGCTTGTCATTTGGAATGACTCAAATCAGCTCTTGTGTAGGTACCTATATCGATATGAGAAAAGGACCCTGGTAGGCACGCAGGTAGACTGGGAGGCAGCTATTATTTAAATTAATTGGACGTAAAACAGCGACAGGCAAATACGACAGCGTGTTGTCTAAACTGTTTCACGTTTATTACCTTCTCATGGTTAGCGACACACCAATCAAATAAGATCTCGTAGTTATAACATGCAAATATTTTTACTGCAATAAAAGCGAGACAGGAAAATCTGTGGTTATTGGTCATAAATAAAAACTATCTAGGATAACATGACATTGTTATGATTTATCATTTGTCAAGGTTCGTAAGCGTATAATGGGACATCGGGTGTATAATTTGAAGGATTAGCGTAGTTGCGCAGGCGCAGGAGAACCGGCGCGGCGGCCGGGCCAGCCCGGTCCGGTGATTGTTATCGGACGTCGCGCGTCGCCGTGTTGACTTCACAATGCCATCTTTTGTGTTCCGACACTATAATTTATTGCCACAAAACGTTGCGCTTCATAAAAATAAAACGCTATTTTAAAACATTCGACCACGCCTCTTTTTGATGAAAACGTTGAGAAAATACAATATAATCTTCATCTATGTATTGAGGATGATGTATACTACATAAAATTTCAGTCTGCTTAAAAGCCCTTCCAAATTTCATAAGAAGTAAGAGGCGGCATTACAAAAGATACGTCGTATGTAATAATTGTCCTACTAATTGTCCTTCAGGAATCTGGTTTTCCGCGAAGTGATTGTCGTCTGACCTTCGCAATGTCATTAACCGGGGCGACTCGACTTCGGTTCATCTGTGGTTTAGTCCATCTAATATTCGAGAAGCTAGTGTAACGACTGTATCCGTACATGCATCGCATCATTTACAATTGCGGCCGTGCGAGCGTAAGGTTCTCAACATATCGCACCCTCAGTGGAAAAAAGGCATAAGATGAGAATTGCAATTTTACAGGAGAGCAAAAAACTGTTAAAATTTCAGTAAGTACTTAATTAAAGGAATTTACATTACAATTTCTTGCATAAAACCGTTAGGATAGAATTTTGAAAAAAATTGAGCATGTGCATCTTTCGTCCCTCTTTCCAGTCATGTTAATAACTAACATTCAAAGTAAAATGTCTTACCTATGCTTTTTTTCCACTGAGGGTGCGATAGGCTGCGATAGAACGCCGAGCTTGAAAAACCTACATTTTGAAATCATTTTAGAAGCATAATTAAATATTCTCAGTACAATCAGACTTTTGATTATGAAATTATTTATTAAATTATCACTTAACAATTAGATTTTAAAACAATGATTAAACTATTATTAGGGTAGCATATTATTATGAGTAGCTATGCAATATATGCAATAGGTTATGCTATTATCTATCATAATTTATTTACTCCTTACTTTGGTTACCACAGATGTGTGAAAACCAACATTTAAGTACTATTGTGCCATCATAGGTTATTGAAAGATTATACTGACACTGTTATGCTAATTATAGTTGTTCGGTTGGATTAGATATCCTATTCTTGAAGCACTGATCACTTGTAAACATTTAGCGTTACGAAATATTTAATGTGTAACCTACCTCTCATAATAAACAGCTAATTGATAGTTTCTGATAATACCAACTGATGTCACTTGTACTTGTAGATATTCAAGAAAATTCAGGCCAACGCATCGCATATTTTTAATGGTTATGACTTGTGCGTCCGTTGTTGTATTAAAACAATGACCTATAACTTTGTATTATGTCTCTTTGGACGACAAAACCATCATGTATCCGTGTCGGCTTATCTTCGACGCTATTAATTACACACGCTTTTTCTGAAGATAATTAAACATACCAGAATGAGAAGCTGTAAGTTAAAATTGCAATCAGTTTTTTTTAAGCTTAACTCCTCTTGAATCGTTTTTCATATTTGCGCCCGTGATATGAGACAATTATGAAGAGTAAAATCTAACTTTCTCCGTTACGTTATGCGTTATGCGTTATATTTGTAATTCGTAACATAAAATCTATAGTCCGCGCAAAACCTTAAGACATAAACGTACATCGATCCCAGGAACAAATTAAAGAGCATAATGTTGTAACTTAAAAAGTAGTCAATTTTAAGGTGATAAAAAAATGAAAAGTTTATATTTGTTACGACGTCACATAATAACCTAAAAACGCACCGGATTTGTTTATTTGTTACGTTTTGTTCTGTTCTATTCAGTATCGAATGCGGTACTTAGAAAATTGATGTTCATTACGTTATAACTATATTATTTTACATTTTATTTCATGACACACGTTTAATTATTTAAATTTATAATAGGGATGTTGACACTAATTATAAATTAATATAAATTTATGCCTAAAATATTAGTGGTAACATTTAAAGGCCCAAAATATGATTCTTTTATTGAAATCAATCACAATAAATTAAATATCATTAATTTAAAATGTTAAAAATTGTACTCACTGTCACGTGACCTCAAACGCCATTTTGAGAATATGACGTCATTGGAACAATTTTATATGGAAATTCAACAAACTTGGTAGACAGATAGTACTGAATATAGTTTAGTGACGTCACGTGACGTTTTTGGTGAGAAATTTGATAATGATTTTTATTTATCAATTTTTGTTTTTACATTGAAAATTATTATTTTTATAATATTTTTTCGTGAATATTGAGGTTATATCTATAAAATAAAATTGAATCCTAAAATTAGTCAACATCCCTATTGTTCTAATTCAAATAAATATATTTGAAGTATTATAATTACTTAACTCAATGAACACTTACAAATTCGATCAACTAAACAACACACGAGTTACAACACATTGGGCGAACGATCTGAAGCTAGCGGCACGGCAGCGGTACAGCACCTGTGGCTCACTCACCATTTTGTTGATTATTATTATTCTATCACAGAGAAATGTTGTTATTCATTTCACTCGCTTTCGGACTGTTCGGATGTGAGTACGTTCTCTTGTAATCCATATGGTGCTTTCATAAAGCGACGTTATACGTAAAAATTGTATTTCATAATCTTTATTTTAATGTTGGTTATTATTTGGTGGCTTATATGATGTATTAAAATATATCCCATATTTTAAGGAATCCTAGTGCGGAAGCATGTAATCGTTTATTTATATAAATCAGACCGTATTTTCGAGGCGTATGTACCTTATAAAATTTTAAATAATTTATTTATTTACTTGTCAATGTAAAACAAATAAGAATATAATTATATTCCTACTAAAGAAAACTTCTATGATAATAATGGTTTACAACCCCTAACCAAACGACCGAAACGTTAACGACCGTTTATGTCAAAGTTTTGCGCGGACTATAGACGTCGATGTTCCTGATCTGCACTGATGATTCATTACATCCTATTCTGATGATGTGACATATCATCATCATCATCATCGTCATCGTCATCGTCGTCGTACTGATTACTGATTTGAAGATTGCAAACTAGATGGCGTTAAACTCCAGTAGTGCGTCTGAACTGACACACACAATTTATTTTTGTTATTGGTACTTTAAATTAATTTTATTAATTTTTATGAAATTATTTGACCATGTAACTTTATTTCGGTTTACTTCTGCTAAACATTTTGAAGTAAGTAGTAAAAAGTAAGAAACATGACTTACGCCCCAACTCGAGGGTCACTAATAGTTACTTAAATCGCTCATTAGTACAGAATTTGTATGGTGATTCTTTACTAAGGAGCGATTTAAGTAACCGTTAGTGACTCTGAGTTAAGGCGTATATCTATCTAGAATTACTACAAATAAACAGAACTGTGGCTCATAGCTACTGTAGAAATCGATAATATCTGTAAAGACGGAAGTCTACGGGGTAGTTTCAATAACAATGCCACCGAGAAAACATGGTGTGCCTTATCGAAAGCACGAAGTCGATTATTCTTAGTCAAAATAACCGCGAGAACACACTGGCCGTCTCTGAATAACAATTAAACCCATTAGTTTATTAATCGCCAACCAAGTTGAGCATTGTTCTTTTCTTAACAATCGCAGCTAGACAAAATACTACAACCGACACGGCTCCGCTTACGTAAATAAAGTACATAATATTATACATAATAATAAGAATACACAAGCTGCATTAGGAAGCACTGCATTTTAAACCGGTCTTGAAACGACAAGGTTTTTACGATAAGGTGTCCAAAATTTGTCACACACTATACTAATGTCTGCACTTCTGGATATTTCATCCGCTTAGATTCTAGAACATTTATTATTATTATGACTTTAATTGTTCTACTGGTTTACAGTTGTACAAAAAGCTTTCTGGGAAAATACCGTCTAATTAACATCTTATAATACACCACTCTAAAGTTAATACGATACTATATAAATAGGTGACATGAAAAAGCGAGCCTCGTGAGAAATTCATACGCGGTTGCGTCAAAACCGCAATTCGATCCATATTCCGACGATATTACAGTCGCTTAGTGCTTGAATTCAAGATGAATTTAACCAGCTTCATGCACTCGTAGTAAGAAGTAGTTGTATCGATCTAAAGCGGCTAGAAATGCTAGAATTGACGCATTTGAAAACAAAAATCTGAGTGCAAACAAACGTAGACCATGCTTGTTGTTGACGTTTGAGTGCTACGAATTTGCGTCGAGCATTAATCCTATACCAAGCATGTTACTCGATAACATGCTTCGCTGCCAACGCTACCTCATATAAACAAGAATCTCGTAAACTAACCAATTACATGGTCATGAAATGTTTTCCATCCAAATGTACTTTATTTTTAAAATGATTCTAACCGCAGCGAAGCACTAGAAATTTAATATCATGTGAAACAGATCTACGTGACCCAATTAAATAACTGTCAATGCGGTTATAATTTTATATCAAAATATGAGTCACTAATATTCTTTTAGGAATTGAGTCTGGATATTAAAGTTATTGATCGAATGATTTCATATTTGAGTCATATAGGTACTCGTATTTACTAGATGATACAGTAGCAAACTCGTTGATTATATTCCTAAAACGACGTATTTATTTACCCATACAGATAGTCATATAAGCCATCTTCAATTACTGCTTACAACGTTGATTATTCATTAATGCTATTTAGGTACATGCGTACATCTGTTGAATAGGAAATAAATAAGTCATGAAGATTTCGCGATTTACTTTTCATGAAATCTTATTGTATTTTATTATTTTAATTTCATCCGCTGGAAGGTACGAGACTTCTTATATTTTCCATGAGTTAGTAAACTATATGATGAGGTTTTATTACATGCAAGCTCGTTAGGTTATACAAATACTGCGGTAATAATCTCGTAGCATAATATGATAATCGAATTATAAGGACCTGATTGCTCACATAAGTTGAGAAACACGGGGCTATGGCAATGCCATCAATCTAACAGGCAGCTGCGTAGTTGGCTAACAGGCGCTTCTGGTTATCAACGGAAGTGGCCTCCTTCAGTATCAACAATATTTATATTAATTAACAATTTTGAAACGAAAACAAGAAATTGTTTGAAAATATTAATTATAGACAATAATTATTCGGTCACGTAAGTGTGGTTTTAAAAAAGTGCAAATCATCCCAGGAAACGTAAGTACAATCAGTAAAAATCTATCCTACATTCATTCACTGGACTTCATACGCCTGCTGCTAAGTTTCATTTTAATGCACGCAAAGGGTAGCGCGTGATGGAAATTTAAACATCGGAACATCTTCTTAAAATTTCACATTTATAATCTTTACTAATATTATAAAGAGGACAGATTTGATTGTTTGTTTGCATTGAATAGACTCCGAAACTACCGAACCGATTTGAAAAATTATTTCACTGTTGGGAAGCTACATTATCCCCGGGTGACATAGGCTATATTATATTTTTTCTTCACTATTTTTCCCGAAGTGAAGCGAGGGCAATTTCCGGATCCGGATGACCGAGCTTTGCTCGGTTTAGTGTTGCTTAACAACGCCATTTACTTCAGTAGCTTTAGTATTGCTACTTGCCAATAGATGTCAGGAAGAGTATATTGTAGAAGTTTATCATTGCCTGAAAACACCGATAAAACGACATTTTCTAAAAATGAATCCTAGCTAGATCGATTTATCGCCCCCGAAACCCCCTATATACTAAATTTCATGAAAATCGTTGGAGCCGATTCCTAGATTCCAATTATATATATATATATATATATATATATATATATACAAGAATTGCTCGTTTAAAGGTATTAGATAAGATAGGATAGGATAAACTGTAATGCAATTTCTATAATTTCTCAGCATGAATGTCTTTATCAGAAATATGACTAGTTCGACGAACATAAACGTGAATAGGCGTTATGTTCATATTGATGAATTCATGAGAACCTGAGTGGTCAGTTTATTCACAATGTTTACGGAGACTGCCGGAATTCAGCGGATCGATGTTGGTGTTCAAATGGCTGTTAGTTTGTACACGTCATGAGAAGAAACGAGAATATTGTTTTGAGTGACTCAACTCAACTGAAAGGAACATTTTAACAGACTTTGTGTTGATAAACAGTTTACCGTTCGATAGACGTCGATATACATAGGTGCTGAATAGTCTGAATACTAATTTTAATTCAAGGTGTTCGCAAGGTAAAATCATATTGTACAAATAGTTGGGTAATAGTATTCATCAAACCTTTGATTTCCCATAAATTCCCTTTGATTGTTTTGGTTACCTCTTAAAATTAAAATTGGTATGTACAATTGTACATTGTACAATTGTCCAAGTTTGCACCTTTTAATTTTTTAACACGTAAACTCTTGTATTAATACACTAGCGTTCCGGCCGCGTCTTTGCCCGCGTATTCTGGGGTAATAAGTAGATACCTTATATGTTATTCCAGATTGTATTTTAGTCTACCTATGTGCTAATCTTAATAATAATAATTTCATTAGAATCCGTTTAGTAATTTTTGCATAAAATAGGATTACCAGTATTAACAACATCATTTCGCATAATCATAATTTATTTTATTTAACAACACAAAAAAAAGTGGTACAACTGGCGAACTTAATGCTAAGTAGCATTCAACTGACAGTCAACCGACAGGATATAACTGTCAGAATGATAGTTGAAGGTGGTACAATAAGCATAGAAAGCAATTATATTATAAATTTAAATTTATAGTAATAACGAATAGATATATATGGGAATATGATGAACAGAGTCAATAATACATATCAGTAGAGAGAATACAACTGAAAAGTGAAACTAGATAAATATAGTAATACTTACATTAAAAACATAAAGATAGAAAGGGAACGAGTTCATAAGATAATTTTATTAAGAGTCTTTTTAAAAAGTGAGCATGAATTTTTTTTAAAACAGAATTTAGAGTATAATTTTCTGATGTCCTTGGGAAAACAATTCCAAAGCCGAATAGCTTGTAACGTGAAAGAGTTGGAGATAAAACATGTGCGATAAGAGGGAAAAGCAAGAGCTAGGGAATCAAGAGAAATGAAGGTTCAGTTCAGCAGTTCAGGAGCTAAAATTAATTCACAATTCCATTAACAACATAAAATATAAAATTAGAACAAGGTTTAGTACGTAGAAAATAAATTTTCAGGGCAAATTTTTTCTGTACATACAATTTAAATAGAGCAGAATTCGCGGAATGTTACAAAATCCACTCTCGAATTATATTCCACGCACTAACCAAAACACATTATTCACCTTACAAATATAAAATCTAAGATACCGGTGTAAACGAACCATATGGGTGAATACAAATTGATGGTCGTAATAAAGTAAACAATTGAATCACGAACTGCGCCCACACCGGGCTTCTCAATAGGAATGGCCAGTCGTATGGTCGTGTCAATGGTCTGCAAGACCAGATACCCTGCAGCATTACCTAAACAATAAACATTCAAAACTAAATATGCCATTTAAAATGAACTGCTACTTTCACTCAATAAAATTTTATGATTCTGTAGCAGATATTACAGTGCATATATTGGTGCAGTCACTAAAATTACTATAGGTACCTACCTACAGTGATTTTTTTAAATACTACTATGTATGCATGCAATGATTAAACTTATTACGAATACCAGCACCTTTTAATACCTACCTACAATTTCATTGCATATGTTAAAAAAATTTGGTCGTCTAAAAATGAGGAATTTTTCTTTGCAAAAAATACATTGCATTTCAAAACAAAAGAGGAAGGTTCCTGCATTAAGAACATATTCGTAGTTCATCTAAAATTTTAATAAAAAAAAACGACTTCAAATGATATACATCTTTTCCAATAACAATAAAAAAGAATCATCGAAATCGGTTGGCGTGATATTGAGTTATTCGTCCATTTGTCGCGCATATGTACTTAATGAAAATTTAAGACTTATATGGTTTTCTCATGGATGCCATCGTCAGATCTCGATAAAATTATCATCAAAATCGGTTCACGCAGTCGAAAGTTCTGAGGTAACAAACATAAAAAAAATACAGTCGAATTGAGAACTTCCTCTTTTTTTTTGAAGTCGGTTAAAAATAAAAATCACGAAAAAATAATATTATTATAATGTTTTATAAGATTTACTTGCCTTGGAAATGCCTTGGAATTACTCCGCGTGAGGTGTCACACAAAGATCCGAAACGGCTAAACATTGCTATCGTTAACCGTCCAGTTAACAAATGATGTTCGTGAATCTGATTACAAATCTCGACCCAAAACAAAATATGATTCATAAACATTCATAGTACACCGTCGATGTTAACAACGGACGAGCCCAAGATTCGCACGTTCCCGCGAATTGACTTCAACCGACTTACACAAGAATGCACTTTACCGCACCACGAAGTCTCAATCGGTAATTTTTTATATGTTTACGAACGGCCCCCGAGATATACATGACACTGGACATGCGGAGATTAATTTCCGAGGTGGCAGATTGTCATTTTAATTTATGATCGACCATTGTCTTCCAAGTGACGTCATACACCACATTTGCGGTGGCATCTGATATTAAAATTATTACATGCGGAATTTTGTATGCAAACTCTTAAGCGTATTCTGGTTGATTTCGACATACTTGTTTTAGTGGCCGAGATTATTAGCGATTCTCTAAAAGAAAATAAATAAATAAATAATGTACATTTTTACGAACTCGAACAGTGACTTAGCGAAGCTTAATTAAGAAAATGGTACAATCATTCTAAAGGCCGTTCCTTTATCTTATTACGGTATACTTATTAGGTATAAATTATACATATTACGGTAAATTTAACTTCTATATTTTTTAATTGTGTTGGAGGTGGCGAGATCAAACGGTCTAAGCGGTGACCACTAGGGTCTTCTTGAGTTTCCGGCAACCGCAATCTGTAGCACCCCAGTCAATGACCCCCAATTTTCTGGATATTCAAATTCCATACTACGATATTAATAATGTACTTAATATCAGGATTCGGGTGCTTATGAATTTTGTTTAAATAGTGTTTATAACTTATGCTTTCCCGAAAACTGAATAAGGAATTCAAGAAAAACACCGCGTTGGATAACAATTAAAAGGTTCACGGAAAAGCTCCATTATGAAAAGAAAACTACGTTTTAATTATTATACACATAACAATAAAGAATATAAAAAGTATTCCATTATGTATTTTAAAAAATGTGTGTCACAATCTAAAAAGCTAACGAATAAAAAGTACATTATTAAAAGTAACAATAAATGTAAATCAATACTGCGATACGGTTTGGTTATTTAAGGTAACTCTACGGACATTTTGCATCAAAAAAAAATGCAGCCGAGCAATTTTTGGAGCAGCTATTCAAAAACCGGAGTCGTCTATTCAAAAACCTTCGTGTTCTGTCATTACCCTACATGTACAGTACATTTATGAAGCAGCATTATTTATTAAATAACATAATTTTATATTTCTTACTTCTGATCGGGCTAGAAACCCGAATAAGTAAATTTTTAGAGAGAACTTAAAAAAAAACTATCTACTATTTGACAGGCTTTCACACAATTACAATTGTTTTAATTCACTAAATGACTTTATGGAATTTAATTAATACTTACTCATTACTTCGAAGTTATATTATAAGGCTATTTTGTATTAATTATATTATTATTATTATTTGAGTTGATGTTATTATTGATCACAAGTTATTGCAAGTCAAATTGTAAATTTTTATATCACTAAAATCCATGCCGACATATTTGAACCCTTGTTAAATTACCATCTTTATTACAAGTGGCATATTTGTGGCAATGAAATAAATATGTAAATACTTAAATAAATAAGATACCTACTTAGTTATATTGAATGAATGTAAGGATGATTATGAAAGAATTAATGATATTTTAATCAATCACACTTTCCGATATTCAAGGAATGTCAAATTATGAACACTTCACCCTTAGAAGTAGTCTTAGAGTATATTATACAGTTGTATAATATACTCTAAGACAATCGTTCACCAAACAGTAAATTCTTACCGTGGAAAGATTCCAGAGACGCGACAATAACTCCCAAGTATATTTTTCTACTCGATTGTCACAACGAAATAGTAATTGAAAATTACCTTCATTCACTACATGTGCGCTACGTGTGTAATGCTACGTTAAAAAATAATGTTTGCCAGGCACACATACGTAATTCTATTTATGTTTGGTGCGGTATCTTGAATAGTCATATTTAAACGTTAAGTATGCGTGTCTTGTAAGGGGTTGTCAATGTAACAAAGGTCCGTCCGCCAGAACAGCGCTGGGTGGAGCTAATAAACTATTTGAGTAGAGGCCTCGTGTTGACACTGGTGTTTCACACCTGAACAATGCTCCTCGTTTGCATTAATGTAAATTAGGTTAGGCTGCCCGCCGCCGCGCCTACGTTCAATTAGACGTGCCCTAAAGTAGCGCATGTGTACTTATGTAAAGGGAACTAATAACATGTACATATGAACTTCCACGGGTAATGATCGAACGAACTGTTCATGTAACTGCATATTCGAAAATTAATTCACTGATTGTTTTAGGCGAAGAAGGCCTGAGACTTGAGAGACCAAATGAGTGAAGCATTAATAAAGTTAATTTTTCATAATAACTTGAGATGTCAATTTTTTACTTTTCCCAGGTTCGAACTGAATAAGAATAAAAAATAAACTGTTATTGACTTTTGACTGTCTATCAAATATAACCACGTTTAGATGCTGTGCCGTATTTTAAACTTTAACTTAGCAGATGTTGACAGTCAATAGGAAGTAATAATGATAAGAGATGTTTGGTGGTCTGAAAATAGCTCAGGTCAGTGGTAGCAAGCGGATAAGCGCGGTGTCAAAGACTGTGCGCGTGTTCATCGTCCGTCAGCGCCTGCGCAGCGCCGAGCCGATCGCATAAACAACACCCGCGCTCTACGCCGCTACGTACACAATTTGCGTTTTTACGGGAATCCGCGCCCGCTTACAATAACGTTTCAGTGTATTCTGCGTCACTCCAATCGAACTCTTCATAGTAGTACGTCTGCTTCAGAGAACCAGTACTTATTCGACTAGCAAGACAAAACTTTGCTAAAGCTAAAGAAACAAACAACAAAGTCAAACAAGGATAACGCATCTATCAAAATGATTAAAACTCTTATCAGAACGGAGCCAACTAAACAATGGCTGAACGGAATAGAAAGGATGTCAATCGGACGTGCTATTAACATTTCCGAACGTCACAAATCACACCACCAAAATGCGAGATCTATAAACAAAAAAAGATCTATGTTGGGAATGATTTTTTTTATCGTGCAGCGGCGGAGTCGCACGCGCGGCTCGATTGTGGCTGTGTGGTCCTCGCTAGCCACTTTGTAAATAGCGCGGTTTACCTTTTTCAACTTTTGTGTTTTGTTACCTTTTGTGCTCTTGTACGACCAATATTACCATAGCTATTTAGGCTCGTCGGATAAATAAATACGTCATTTATCATGATAACTGATGCACATGGACGTCGCCGTGTCTCTACTCTCAAATGGGGTGAAGATTTGATCTTTAGCCTCCACGATTTGTAGCAATTTATCTTTGCATTGTTTACTCGTGGGGCGAGGATAATAAATCCAGTGGGTAGGTATAATGGAGCAAGTATTAAATAGCACGGAAACTAAAAAGCTTGAGTTCATATTTTTTTATATCCAATCAACAATTTTTTTAGTCATTTTATAATATAAATACCTAGTTTATTTTTCTTAAAATAATCCTGAAATAAATATTTCTTATTAAGTATCTACTTTCTCATAGCATTTTCGTGTACTAGTTTTATTCTTCGTCACAATTAGGTACTTTATTAATTAATGTAATGAGTAAAATAATTAGCAAGGTTGTAAACAATTGTCCGTAGGAATTTGTTATATAATGACGATGTTGTGATTTACGACCACAAAGTTAATGTACGTAAGTTCAGCTGCTCATATTTTCACAAAACCTTTTTTTTCACCGCTGGACACAGAACATCAAATTGTAGCACAATAAATTCACTCCAACCGCAAGGCCTTTCACAATATTTGTATCGGGTATGACAAAAAGGGCCGAAAGGGCGGCCCTTCGGTGAATGAAGGGAAGGTAAATAAATATAAATAAAGGTGAGGGCGACAGGGGCTACAGGGGCGCGGAGCGTCCCGCGGCGCCTGCGCCCGCGCCGCCCGACTTGCGCTCCGTGTTATGCTTATCGCGTTTTCAACAATCCGCAGACTGCATTCAGATAAACAGCCACTTAAATCTTTTATAAAAGCGCTTAATTTTATTATCGCGCTTAATTTTATCTCACAATCTTCCCATCTTTCCGACCTGTATTACGTACACCTATACTTATCCAAGACCGATTCGAATAGCACGATGCCTAATGTAAAACAGCTTCGTAATTTTCGACACAGTAAAAATCCAATTACAAGCTCATTGTTCTCGATATGGAGCGGTTACACATCATTAAACAGAACCAATGAGAATCGTAAAAAGCATGTCCGCTGTGATCGCTCTCGTTTGCACACGAAATCGAGTGCAGTACGACCAATTACGGGTGTGTGCCGTTCCGAGGTGCACATTTATTGGGTGTAAGATTTAAGTGCCGATCGACACGCTGGGCATTGGACCTGCTCGGTTTTTATAGCCACTTATGTCTCTTACCCTTTGTATTAAAAACTAGTGAAACCTAGTCAGGCTTTTAACTATAATGCCACAATGTATTAATAAATTCAACACTAAATAAGCATGATTGGCGCCAATATAAAATCTTAGACTTTCCTGCGCCGGATACCTGATGAAACCTATAATCCTGGAATGTCTGAAGATTTCCCTTCCTCCGCCCTCTGATAATACAAAAGGTTTGAAATCTAACTAATTTTAAAATAAACTAAAGACACTTACCTATAGATATCCCTCCATAAAAATATAAAATAGCTCTTTATTCCTACGACGCGACGCCACATAAACCTAAGTCTATGACCAAGTTACGACTCTAATGTACGACGACTGATCCCAGAATGTACCGCTACGAAGTAACGAACACTATGGCTTCTGCAAATGCTTTTGTGTGTTTTTCGCTTAGCACTAAATCGCTAGTACTTTTGAATCTTCAAACAAGGAACCATCTTACATGGAACATTCAATTTGTGATACATTTATCATTAGGTGCGTGTTCCAAAGGCAAGCGAGCTACATCGGCATCGGCTTGCGAAACCAAGGAAAGGAAGTAACCGTGTACACTAACAATCATAAATTACTAATAGCCATCGACGCTAACGCACCAAATTGAGAACACTTCGAATCAAATAAACAGTGCAGTTTCGACAATATTATCTTACACCTGCGTGGAAGCTCTGTAAATATAACGAGAGTTATTGATATACAGCGTTTTGGACATTTTAGTACCAAGAACACTGAACGTTTTTAAAATTATACGCGGTAAGTGATCGGTATTTCTAAAACATGATCCACTATTGTATTCTAATGGCTAAGGTCGTGTTATTCCCATTTGTCCCCACCATAAACATCCCCACTGGTGACAAATGGGAATTTTTTCCAGTGTGGCCAACCCAGGTGACGTAAAAAGTGGTTGCAAATCTACAGAAGTACAGATGCGATAAAGCTCGTCTAGCCATCTAGCTACCGTCCACGCCAACCGCTCCTAAACGTAACATCAATCACTTAGATTGAAGTACTGATGCCACAGATCAATAAACGGTTCTCCTAATAATAACATCTTATATTTCATAGTATCTTATTTTAATATCGTTACTATTAGAGGCTGAAATCTCGGTCGTTATCTACCTACGAATAATTTGTTATTACGCCCTCTTTAGCTATTGCATCTCTATAAAATCCCTACGATTTACGAGCGATACCAACATATCCGTGATAGTTTGTAAACGATTTCGAGTTAGATGCATCATTATATTATACTAGCCAAGTTTATTTTATAGTGCTGTAATACTTTAAAGATAGAGTTTTTTATTCAATTACCAATACATGTGTACCTAATTCCGTACATACAATGAAAAACTAAGTAGGTAAGGGTCTATATGTCTAGCACATCCAAAAAAAACTTTTCAAAGTGCGTCTTAGATAGGTATATAACAAGGACCTGTTATTGGGTTATTATTAGAGATACATTTTTTTTATTTGAACATACATAGTTAATTAAAGGTGTTCGTAATTTAATAGTTAATTGAAAAATTGAAAAGTCTAAGACCATTTTTGCTCTAATTTTCAAAAAAATAACCATCAAAATTCTTACCTCCTTTGGAAAATCTATACAGATAAGTATAAAAATATGCGAGAAATCTAGCTGAAGTCCAAAACCATTTCCAGGATATAAGTTCAGGTTAGATTATTTCATTACTCTTGCTTCACTAAAGAAAGTGATAGTTAATTTCAGTACGATCATATCGGCATAAAATGCGAGATGGGCAACCATAAAACCGACATTCAAAGTTCAAACCATCAGACTTCAATTCAACACATCTTATAAAATTTGAGTTTATATTTAAATATAACATGGCTAGAAATAAGTTCTCTATCGCGGCCCGTGCCCATCCTGTGCCTCACAGCATTGACTGAGGTTTGACAGATAAGAATAAGATAAGCGCCAACAGCTGTACTAAAGCAAATATTTGCAGGAATAATTAAAACAAACCTGCCTCAGGAACTTGGCTCTCGCAAACAATAGTACTCTTTTTGCAATGAGCAACGCTCACAATTTAGCTTAGCAAAATGTTCAACTAGTGATTTGGCGGATATTGTTTAGCAATATTATTGAAATATGAATAATTTTATAAAAGTGACAATTTTTTACTGAATTTAACTACAACACCATCTATCAATCCTATCCTCCAAATAAATATGAACCTTGCTCAAGACAGAACGAATAAAATTAACCTAATTCGTAAATATGTCCAGTCACTCAAAATGTAACGTAATCTACATGTATCAAGTATCAACTCAAAAACCAACCAACCAATAGATATACAAAGTTTTAAATGCAAAAATTAATTTGCATGAGATTTTTTTGCGTAGGAATTCGGTCAGAATAAACACTTAAACATCATCTAAGATGAATTGTGTCGAAACAAGGTACAGAAACAGACCTAGGGCCTTCAATTAGCGTGTTGGTGACAATTGTGTTAATCACCTTACTAGCCAACACAATTGCAATATAAAGAACACTGCACTCCGTTCATAACGCGGCCCCTCGGTATTGCCTTCATGCATTTGGTAAACATTATCAGAAACTACGTATGTAGCTGAAAATTTAATAACTTAAATAGTCATCAAAATATGATACAATTTTTGGGTTTCTTTTAAATGGACACCGATATGTGAATTGTTTAAAAACATATTCTAAACGGAATATTGTCGATATTAAAAACTAAGTCGTCTGGTCTGTTAAGAGTCTAGGATTATTCAATATAGTTTATTATATCACTAGGATTACATTATAAACAAACATTGCATACTGACATCGCTTTACAAAATGCAATAGTTTATTCGTTGCAACCTTAAAGCTGAAGTCTTTAAACAAACCGCAAACACCGGTGAGGTTCAAAGACCTATCAGTCGTACAGTTTGGCTCATGTTTGAACAAGTGTCTTGCATTCTCTTGAACATTCAGTAGTCATAGGGTTTGCATACGAACTAAACACAATTATTTCTAAAACTTAGGCTCCCTACTCAAATATTTATGTAAGAGGTAAATTTGAATAAGTTGTGATGTTTGTTTATTAACAAATATGAAAAAATTAAGTTTCTTAAAAAATCTCTCACAAATGAGAAAATAGTATAAATAGAATACATATCTATACTAATATAACAAAGAGGAAAGATTTGATTGTTTGTTTGCATTGAATAGGCTCCGAAACAACTGAACCGATTTGAAAATTTCTTTCAGTGTTGGGAAGCTACGCTATCGCCGGGTGAAATGCTATATTACATTATCAAAAAAATTAGGGGTCCTTAATAAAACTCCAATAATGATGTAAAAAATAAATCCAAGGTGTAAAAAATAAAGAAAACCGAAGCAAAACGAGGGTGGTTACTCGTATTATATAAACAGAAACTGCCTAGTAGTTATGGGAAATTTGTAACTGTGAGTAAATATAATCATTATCTAGTTAGTGAAGTAAAGACAACAGATTTTATGCAAAATACTTTAAGAGTATAATACATGTGCTTTTTATGCATAAATAATAGATATAAATTGCGAGTTTAAGACGCAATTAGGGAATTAATTAACATTCATTAATTACTGATAAGAACATTAAAAAACTTGTGTGTGTCAGTTCCGACGCATGACTGGAGTTTACTCCTTACGAACGAATTTAAGATACTATAAGATAGATTAGTAAATGAGAGTAAATGAACGCATTTTTATATCACTGAAAGCGTGCTTGATACATTTATTTATATTATTATATTTATTATTTAATTTAACTTTAATTATTGTACTATATTAATAATTTAATTTTAAATTAACGTGATGTTTTTTATTTATACAAATTTACAATAACAGATTCTGTGTTACGAATTACAAACATAACACATAACGCACGTAACGCATAACGTAACGGAAATCAATCCTTAAGGAGTTAAACTCCTAAAATAATGCCTGTAATATAAAAATCTGCGCGTGTGTAGATACCCTTAAAGTATTTTGCATAACAAAATCCATATGAAGACCAACTGTAATTATTGCTCTATACATTCTTCCACAGACAATGGAAAATAAATACATACTACTGCGATTATCTTTAATGTCATGTTTAGTTAATACCTACATTTTAGTTAGCAAATATATTTTAGTATTGTTCTAAGATATGGAAAGTTGCATGAATGAAATATTAAATAATTAATTTACTTCAACTTTCTTATTTAATTAAAATAAATAAAAATATAAACTATTGTTGTTAGTAGGTATAATAGTTTGTTTAGTGCATTTTGCTATCTCTATTTTAATACAGACAAGGTATTCTTAACAAATCCCAAATAAAATTACTTAACAACTACTTAATTTGCATTACAATGGGAAAAAATTGTGTGTGTCAGTTCCGACGCACGACTGGAGTTTAACGCCATCTAGTTTGCAATCGTCAAATCAGTACGTAACAAGATTAATATTATCATTGGCGTAGTTACTAGTATACTATTATATTATTATCTTCGTTACGACTTACGCCGACGATGATGATGATGATGATTTCATCATCGGAATATATGTAGCAAGATTATTATTATCATCAATACCGATCAGTAACAACGCCATCTAGATTGTGTATTACGAATTACAAATGCAACGCATAACGCATAACGTAACGGAGAAAGTTTGATTTTACTCCTAATAAATTTTTCATACCGCGGGCTTAAATATGAAAATCGATTCTAAAAGAGTTAAACTCAAAAAATATTTTCATGGAACTTCTTATAAATTTTGAATATCGTGATGAAAGGTTCACTATATCATTTCATGCCTATATATCTAAAAGCTTAGTACAAGTTCGTTATCTCCTTCACAATCTTAATCAAATTTCATACGAGCAACGTGTAAAAGATTTTTCGGTGGATTAGCCTATAAAGTTTGTATTTACGAACGAGATAGTAGGTAGGCTGGAATGGTAAACACGCAATGTTATAAGGCTGTTAAGAGGTCTTTATTACACTTTACAACGTTGTAAACCCACCGTAGGATTTTAGGATTAATTTGATTATGGTCAATTATTCACAAAGCGTTGAGCCCGTTCCGTTTTTTTAGCCCGCGCTAATAAGCCGAAAAGTATCTAATTTGGATGGCGGTGTCTTTGGCTGCTAACAAATTAAACCACTTTAGCGTATCGCCCAATGAAATAAAATCAATATAAACAATCGATAATTAAGTGACTTTAAAACGATTTTATCGTATAAACCATTTGTTTATATTGAACATTTGAGTTTACAAAAACATGAACGTGTAAGAATATCTTTGATAGCAAAATACAATACTTAAATTTATAAGTTAAAAAAATCAGTAATGTAATTCTTAAGAGATTTTTAACCCTAGTTAAATTTCAAAAGAGAATATGAAAAATCGTAGAAAAAATAGATGACAAAAATGTGAGAGCGGTTTATGCTTTACTATCTGCGCGCGCACCACAATAAAAGCTCATTGTAACTTGAGCCTCAAATACGAAATTGAATAATGCTGACCTATCCCGCGACCGCCTTAGCCGTAAATCACCAAGATATTTATGTCCCTCACCCCCCACTCTTCTGGCCTCCCCTTCTCTCCCAGGCTTATTCGCGTCCAAGGATATAAAAATTAAATAAAAACTTACATAAAATGGTAAGTAATTCTGAATGAAATCGAAGAAACAGACGATGCGGTCACGCGCCTATTCTGTGGTTGGCACGACTAGCCAGCAAATCAATGGCAGAATTGTTTTTCCTAAGAAAGAGTATTACATTATTGTCTCATACTATGTACTTACCAAGTACAATACCACAATAGTATAAGCGTAGATCAAATGCAACCAAAATCTAGAATCCTCGTAATAATTTTCTTCCAACTAGATATATTTGTAAGCTCAAACAATACAGTCTTGAGAAACATAAAACAAAATCAAAAAATATTGTAACACGAATTCCACGAGGCTCCATCCACGTAGGCTACTCGACGACATATTCGTTTATCTCAGAAGCATGTGGCATGTAACGCACCGCTTCCCGTAAGCATTAACTTTACTTATACACCCTCTTATTCATGAGAAATAAATAATACTATTAGTAGGAGATACCGATTCCTGATAAAAAGTGGGCCCGAGTTAAATGGGAGGCACGGTGGAGGCAGAAAGAAAGTAATGGAGGCGCATCGAACCGGTTTGGAGATTTTTACGAATGCAAGGCTGCTCGGCTTGACTCGGGCTATGTGCTGCCCGCAGTGAGCATATAACATCACCGTCGGCGGATTCGCGCCGGCCTTTCTTCATACGCACACACGCTGACCGATTGTCTGTACTCAACCGATATTATTGTCGGCATATAACTGGATTCTACGCATGACCACATTAGGCCATTAATTTATTTGCCGTACAAACATTTCGTGCACTTGAGTAATTATTTGCAAAGCAAATGCATCCTTGGACGTAATGTCAACTATTCTAGTGAGTTGGGTGTGGCTAATATAGAGTAAAAACTCGTTATATGCGCGCTTCGTCAATCAATCCCAAACATTTTAAATAAATTATAGAACTTGAGGTGAACGCGGCTAATGAATTTTCATTTCGGAGTTTATACAAACAATACAACACTTTTTTTATTTAGATCCACAATTAGAGATAATAATGTCTACTCACTGTCTAATTATGTAGGCGTGATGAATAAATCAGATTGAAGATAAACTGTATGTACCTACTGATGAAATAGTTACAGGAAAATACAAATACTTATTGGTTTTACTAAGCAAAGTTTACTAGGCTAAGATGATTTGTAAATTACCAGAATTTTTTCATATTTACCTAAGTTATCTTATAGAATCAGAAAAAGAAGTGCAATAATAATGTACAATATTTCACAATATTTCTAGAATAGTATTTCAAAGATGTGTGATATCTGTTAATATCCTGAAATAAAAATATTAACAGGACGATTTTCAATAACTTAGGTATGTATGTAACATATACACATACACACACATATACATAGTTACATTACCTAAGTTAAATAATCGGGGCTAGCTTAAGGAATAACAAGGGCCCTCGATTAAGAAAGGAGAACCCCAGTTTCCATAGAAACTTAGGCCCAAGTAGACAAGACTGGAAATTGGCTGTTAATTAGATTATTGCAAAAAGTTCAATTTCTCCAATTTTTACGGCTGCCAGCAATGGCCAACTAAGGAAATCCTAGAACGAATCACCTTAATTATAGGTTATGATTATGTCATACTCGTGTCACAGTGCTATTTAATATGTATGTTACACTTACGTTGGCGGGTGTCTATTATAATATCTACTACTTCAATGGTTTTCACCCAAAACGAATGTCATAAAAAGGTTGTATAATAAAAGCTATTGCATATTTCAAGAGATTTTATTAGTTATCATTATAATATATTAATATTTCGTGTAGTTGTGCAGGAGGCGTTATATTTCGTTAGTACCTTGCCCAATCAAGATACCATAATATACTCATTGTAAGTATGGCCACAGCAACTTCCTGATCTTCTAAAGATGTATAGGGTACGTTATCCAGTGTTCAGGACTTATTCTGAACCTTTTTCAGTCACAAAACAGGCGATTAAGGAGTCCATATTCATATAGTATTGGTTTGCAAGAAATTGTAGCGAAACTGCGAAACACATTCACCAAAACACAAGTACGAAAGCGAATACAATAGAAAATTAAAATCACTGTGTACGTGTCGATGAGTTTCAATAGTAAATAGGACTCCAAATACGCTGAAAATATTTGATAGTAAAAATATACAAGAACACGCGTAGAAAGATGAAAGATCGATGACAAATATGACAATACAGTGGTGTTATTTATAAATACTATGGTTACCAAAATGACATTATTAGGGATTACATCATCATTGTTGTCAATCGATTAATCGGTGTCAAAATATTCGAAATGTAATTTTTATAAAATTACCGTAACGATTGAATGGTAATTATAATATATTACATAGTTTTGATTTATATGGAATACGAAAATATGTAAAAAATAAATTAATATTATAATTATAATCACTAAATAATACATAAAATATATTATTATGTTCCATCAATCGATAATTATGAATCGATTCAATCGATTATAAAATCGTATGTAATGAGGTAAATACTGTGAAAACTTTTTTGCATTATTTTGTTCATTTGGCAAGAGCAGCTGAAGCTAAGATTTAAATATCGCACCCCGGCAAAAAAAGTGTCACAATACAAAAATACCTGTTTCGAGAAAATGCAACTTTTATAGATTTTTGTTCATTTAAACGTCAATAATTTAAAAACTATAATAGTCAGATTACTGAAATTTTATGTATAAATAGGTTATATAAATGTTTATTATAAGGTTTTAAATTGAACAGCAAAATCGTATTTTTTTTAAACTAACTTTTAAGAAACTTTTAATTAGATGTATATTATGACTCTTTTTTCGATTGAAATGTCTGTAGTTTTTAAAATAATACACTTTTTTATGTATGTATCCCCATTACTTTTGTTATTAAAAGTATTCAATATTAATTAAACATAAAGAAAACGTAACCAAATTATAAAATTTTTATTAAAATAAAATAAAAAAACATCAAACACGAACTTCTTATGTAAATTACTAGTTTTGGCCTAATTAACAATCACTAACTTCACTCTTATGAATAAAATTACGTTGAGCAGCCAGGTCTCCAGGTCTTGGCAATTAGCCAATAATTTTCAAATACTTTAATTTTATTATCATTATTTATTTTTTGTGTACATTTTAGTTTGCATTTTTCACCACACGGAGGTTTCAAGCATATTTCAGACATTTTTTTGTGACTTAGAACGAGAAGTGTAAGGTTTTCCGGTATTTCTCAATATTTTTCTTTACTTGACAACCATTCATTCACACAGGATTTACGTTTTTTGCTAGATTTACGTACTGGACTCAAGATTTGCTCAGGAACATAATTGTTAAGTACATTACTTTATGCAGAGGAAGTAATACAGCATAATTAGAACCACAGCGAGTATTAGGTGACCTAGGCTTAGAAACGGCATTGTTGCTGCTGACACTGCTGATGCTACTACTGCTGTTAATGCTGCTACTGCTGCTGTTGCTGCTACTACTATTCGACGAGGAAGTCGATGAAGAAGAATCAGAAGATATGGACCGCTTGCGCTGTGAAATATTCTTAGAAGTAGAAGGAGTCACAACCAAATGTTCTGATGCACTAGTATTTGCGTAAGGTTGTGTTTGATGCTCCTGTTCCGACAAATTAGTGAACTCCGTTTAACACGCTTTCTTATAGTCGGCCGACCAACGCTGGTTGAACTCTCATATTCACAGTCAATTTTAAAATTTGGATCATCACTGTCTTCGAAATAAACATTTTCTTTATAACCTGTACAAGAAGGTTCTATAATATCCGCAATAATGCTTGGAACATTGCGTATGCAGTATATTCTGATCTTCGGTTTCTTGCTGCTTATATTCATATCTTTTCGAAGTAGATGTATCAAAGTCAAAGTCAAAGTCAAAGTATTTAATTTATATAGGTATCATTGATACACTTATGCACGTCATTTTTTGGCTTTTCGGAAGGTGCTTTGTCATGGAGGAGAAGAAAAGCCTAAAGAAACTCCTCAGCACATCTTTTAAAAAAAATATTACAAAAAAGATATTATCATACAAAAGTTTACTATTCTGAGTGGAACTGGTTGCAGAGCTAATCATTTCCATGCGTCTTTGTCATTTAAATACTCGTTTATCCAGTGGCGTAACTATACCATCTGGGGCCCGTGGCAAATTCTTTTGATGGGGCCCTATTAGTAAAAATGGTCACATTGTACTCAGTTTAATTTTAATAAACTTCGAGATTTTTAGCGTAATTACACATTGTATATTATTATGTCCCACTAACTATATACCTCCACTACAGGCCTCCTCTCTTAGGCGAGCGAGAGGGAATGGTCTGTAGTCCCCACGCTAGCCCAATGCGTATTGGAGGCTCCACATTAATCTCTAAAGTGTCTTTAAGATCATCAATGTTTAAAGATCGGGCCATGGACTTTTCAACAGACAGAATAGCCAAGTTACATAACCTGTCTTGTCTCATAGAGTTTCTTAAATAGGTTTTCATCAATTTTAGTTTTGAAAATGGTCGTTCACCACTAGCTGTAGTCAGAGGAATTGTAAGAAATAACATTAATGCAGCTTCAGGAAAGCTGCAGGACATAAAATTATTTTTTATTCTTAGTTTTTATTATTAATAAATCAGCAAGGTCTCGAATACACGAAGATTTTTCTATTTCGTCTCTGAAATTGGATTGAAAACTGAGAATTTCTCTGGCAAATGATTCAGATATGTCTTTTTATATATTTCAACAAATTTTAGAGCTTTTTTTAATAGATCAGTGTCATTTAAAACTTTTAAAGTGGAAGGCTGCAAAAAACTGAAAGGACCCCGCACTAATTGTTTGGAAATTGTGTTTCAGCGGATTGGTCTGATTTTTTGGAATGTTGTAGCCCTAACTTCCATACAATTAGTGCGGGGTCCTGTGAAACAATTTCATTCATTGGAAGGAAACGCGATTTCAGTTGGTTTATAATGATGTCCAATACTCGATAAAATATGTTCACTTTGAACAAACTTTCCGGGTCTTGGAGACGCTCATCTTCGCAAAGCTCATCAAAATGGCGTTTTACCTTCCTCTGACGAGTTTTAGAAAATTCAGGGGTGCTGGACCATTTTTCTGTTATACTATTTGCTTCCATTTTTAAATTTTCTAATTCATGTCGATACCTTTCCAATTCTTCTTGACAAAGGAGATCCCCAATTTTCGGCCTCGAACCATATGTAATCTGTGCTAGAACATCGGACTAGACAAGAGTAAACTATATACCAAAAAATTCGTCTTATTTATAAGATAAACATATTTAAATCTTAGCTTCAGCTGCTCTTGCCAAATGAACAAAATAATGCAAAAAAGTTTTCACAGTATTTACCTCATTACATACGATTTTATAATCGATTGAATCGATTGATAATGATCGATTGATGGAACATAATAATATATTTTATGTATTATTTAGTGATTATAATTATAATATTAATTTATTTTTTACATATTTTCGTATTCCATATAAATCAAAACTATGTAATATATTATAATTACCATTCAATCGTTACGCTAATTTTATTAAATTACGTTTCGAATATTTTGACATCGATTAATCGATTGACAACAATGATGATGTAATCCCTAATAATGTCATTTTGGTAACCATAGTATTTATAAATAACACCACTGTATTGTCATATTTGTCATCGATCTTTCATCTTTCTACGCGTGTTCTTGTATATTTTTACTATCAAATATTTTCAGCGTATTTGGAGTCCTATTTACTATTGAAACTCATCGACACGTACACAGTGATTTTAATTTTCTATTGTATTCGCTTTCGTACTTGTGTTTTGGTGAATGTGTTTCGCATTTTCGCTACAATTTCTTGCAAACCAATACTATATGAATATGGACTCCTTAATCGCCTGTTTTGTGACTGACAAAGGTTCAGAATAAGTCCTGAACACTGGATAACGTACCCTATACATCTTTAGAATATCAGGAAGTTGCTGTGGCCATACTTACAATGAGTATATTATGGTATCTTGATTGTGCAAGGTACTAACGAAATATAACGCCTCCTGCACAACTACACGAAATATTAATATATTATAATGATAACTAATAAAATCTCTTGAAATATGCAATAGCTTTTATTATACAACCTTTTTATGACATTCGTTTTGGGTGAAAACCATTGAAGTAGTAGATATTATAATAGACACCCGCCAACGTAAGTGTAACATACATATTAAATAGCACTGTGACACGAGTATGACATAATCATAACCTATAATTAAGGTGATTCGTTCTAGGATTTCCTTAGTTGGCCATTGCTGTCAGCCATGAAAATTGGAGAAATTGAACTTTTTTCAATAATCTAATTAACAGCCAATTTCCAGTCTTGTCTACTTAGGCCTGAGTTTCTATGGAAACTGGGGTTCTCCTTTTCAAACGTTTTAAGGCATTTGAAAGATCGGTGGCTTTAGACTGAAGTGCTTTAGAGGCTGCATCGATAGTAAGTAGGATCTTGCAATGGAAAACCAATAACATAATAAAATTGTAGTTTTCGATCTTCTTTTTGAGTGAAACAGTGCAATTGCCGGTATTTTGATTGAAGGGTTTTTGACGGTCATAAGTACACACATCAAATAAAGTTTAAGTCTGAAGTTATTATTTGAAGTTTTACAAGCAAGAATTGTTACTTTGGGGAAGAAGGACTTTCTATGAGAGAAATAGCACGCAGAGTGGCTGTAGCCCAATCCTGTGTCGTGAACACGTTACGGAGGTATCGCGGCGTGGATAATTTTGCTGATCAACTTCGCAGTATTCGGCCAACTATTTGTACTGCTGCTCAGAAGCGTAACATCAGATTCCTGACTGCCCGAGACCCAACAATCAATGCCACTAAAATAAGAGTTGAGTTGCGGGCTGCTACTATAAATTAGCACTGAAACCATCAGGAATTGCTTACACCAGGTTGTATTACGAGCGTGGAGATACTGGCGAGCACTCCTGAACTCACAGCAACGACAATGACGCAGATTGCAGTGCTAGACTCCGCCAAAATGAAGTAGACGACGAGGAAAACATTTGGCGGAATTATCTCTTCGTTGACGAGTCCAGAATTAGCACTCATCCGGACAACCGACGTCTCCGTGTCTGGAGAAGACATGGGAACGCTGAAAAACAAAGAACTGCCACCAGAACTGTTCAACAAGGCGGGAAATTGGTATCCTTTTGGGGCGGCATAATGAATGGTGCTAGAACGCCGTTGATATAAACCATGGCCCTTGATTCGTATTGGTTGACGATAATGCACCCGCACATCGAGCTCAACGAATCAACGCTGCTCTGCGTGAATACGGCATTACCAGGTTAGACTGGCCTGCCGGCTCACCTGACTTAAACACTATAGAACACCCGTGGGATGCCGTCAAGCAAGCTGTTTGGACCTGTCAGCCACCTCCCCAGACAATGCCAGAGATCAGGGAAGCCGTTATTCAAGAATGGGACAGGTTACAAGAAATGCTGGATAACTTAATTCTCAGCATGCCAAGAAGGACTGCCGCATGTGTTCAAGCCAGGGGAGGAATTATCTTATACTAAATAAAAACAAATGAATAATAAATGTTGATAATATTTAGTTAAATCCTATTTTTCTTTCAATTATTTATTAGTTAATATTGCACTAGAACTTTTAAATTCAATTTTAGTCCATATATTGTTTTTTATTTCAACAAGTGTATCTTTTTTATAACAAGATGTTACGTAAGCAACATTCTTTTTAAAAAGTACAATAAAAAAAATCCATCTTTTGCTATTGATCTCAAACTTTAGTTGATGTCTGTACGTAAAATTACTCGTTACGAGTAACGTGTTCATCTCTAGAAATGAATCAACATCTTTTTGTTTAGGTTGGTTGAAATGCTTAACGATTAACTTGAAATTGTATTATCTTTAGTTGTCACTTTGGATTTTAAGCAGAACTTATAAAAATATACTTTTCAAATAAAATTAAATACTCAGGTACAATGTAAAAAAATATTTTTGAGCTCGCGGCCTCTTAGGCCGGGGCCCTCTTGGGTCGGGGGCCCGTGGCATTTTGCCAGCCCTGCCACCCTATTGTTACGCCACTGCGTTTATCCCTTGCCTAACAATTGTGTTTTTACACGTTTTTTGAAAGATTCTATTGGCAAGTCACGTATTATTTTTGGGATTTTATTATAGAAATGTACACCAAGCCCTATGAAAGATCGTTGCACTTTACTTAGGCGGAACGAAGGCGTAATTAATTGATACATTATTTTTGTTTGGCGATTATTAATATCAAAATTTTGTTTATACGCGTTTATATTCTTCCTTATAAAAACTACATTATTGAAGATATACTGGGAAGCTACTGTAAGTATACCTATTATCTTGAACTTTTCACGCAAAGATTCCCGAGACTTAAGTTTATAGATAGCCCTAACAGCCCTTTTTTGGAGAATGAAAATTTGTTCTATATTGGCTGCTTTGCCCCACAGCAAGATGGCATATGACATAACACTGTGGAAATAAGCAAAATAAACTATCCTAGCAGTTTCGACGTCAGTATAATGCCTTATTCTCCTAACAGCATAAGCAGCCCTACCAAGTTTTGTCGCGAGATTTGTTATATGTGGGCCCCATTGAAGTTTACTATCTAAGGTCACCCCTAAAAAGACCGTTGATTCCTCCATATGCAATGTTTCATTATTTAGTTTAAGAGATTTGCTGACTTTTTTAACATTAGGTAGCACAAACTCTATACATTTAGTTTTTTTTGCATTTAAAAGTAAGTTATTGATAGTGAACCAACGCGACACATGCGAAAGAGCACTATTTACGTCGTCGAAATTTACTTTATTCCTTTCACACTTAAATATTAATGATGTATCATCAGCAAATAGTACAATATCCGCTTGGTTCTTTACATAATGTGGTAAATCATTAATATATACCAGAAAAAGAAACGGACCCAATATAGAGCCCTGCGGTACACCCATCACAGCCGGTGACCCCGATGACTTAATATCGTTTATGCTTACTTTTTGTATTCTATCACTCAAATAAGACGCGATCAAGCTAAGGGCCTTGTTTTTTATACCATAGTGGCCAAGTTTAAGCAGCAATGTTTCGTGCTCAACACAATCAAATGCCTTAGATAAGTCACAAAATACACCTATGGCATTTTGTGATGCTTCCCATGCTTCAAATATATGCTTTAAAAGCCTAGCCCCGGCATCGGTTGTACTCCGGCCTTTCGTGAAACGGTTTCACTGAAACCGTATTGCTCAGGATGTAATAATTTATTATTATTGAAATGGGTTAACATTTGATTCAGTATTATCTTTTCGAAGATCTTACTAAGAGTGGGCAAAACAGAAACTGGTCTATTAACATCAGTTTTTTCACCTGTTTTAAAAAGTGGAATGATTTTGCTGCATTTCATAAGATCTGGAAAGATACCGAGATCTATACATTTATTAAAAACTACGACCAAATATGGAGCTATGATATCTATAATATACTGTATTATTTTTACCGAGATGCCCCACAAGTCACCTGTATTCTTTACCTTCAGAGAATGAAATGAAAATCGAGATCTAAAAAACAAAATAAATAAGTGAACAACTGAAGCCAGCCTCCGTGTGGTGAAAAATGCAAACTAAAATGTACACAAAAAATAAATAATGATAATAGAATTATACTTAAATACTATCATGTAAAACACTAAGCTTGCACTAAATCATCAACATCGTCGTTCATAGCATCCTGATTTCAAATATTTTGCGTGTTGTATCTTTCGCTAGCTAGTTGTAGTGTCTGCTTGACTATTTTTATTCATGTTGAACCTATAAAAAATACACTGTTAGTAAAGACTGGTACTACTTAATTCTAAAAAATGTCATATTAAGGTTAATCACAATAACATCTGTTTAAAAAACTAGTTATAAAAAATCATAACATTGTTCTAGTTCAGTTTTATACAGAAAAAAGACCGAATACAACAAAATATAATTCGTGATTATTAAAATATTTTAAAACAAAAATACATTACATGTATTGCATCTTTATAATATTCCATAAAACGCGAATAAAGATCAGAAATATTCGAAAAAAGAGACCCTTTACAGGTTATGTCTGTTTTTTTATAGGACGTGGCAATATTTACAATGCTTTTTCGTCAACAATACAGTAATAAAACATACTGTGTCGCATTTTTCGTAAAAAAAACTATTATTTTAACGTGAAACTTACCGATAGAAAGTCACATCACATGATAAAACGCTTTTCTGGCGATATAATACACGTTTACTCCGTACTAACACAAATGTGACACTGTTCACGCCGGTGATGGGAGCAAAACGGCTCCGTGAAAAAGAGTACTTAGTGCCATCTAGCGATAACCATGCATCTCATAATAACGACGTTTTTACAGCCGAACAAATGAAGTGCGCGCTATCTAATGCTGTGATTATGTCATTTTGTACACAATATGTGTTGTGACACTTTTCTTGCCGGGGTGCGATATGTTTATCTTATAAATAAGACGAATTTTTTGGTATATAGTTTACTCTTGTCTAGTCCGATGTTCTAACACAGATTACATATGGTTCGGGGCCGAAAATTGGGGATCTCCTTTATCAAAAACTTTGATTTTCTACCGTCATTCAGGTAGCCGTCATTTTGACTTTTCTTCGCACGGCCTATTGTAAAGGTTTTCATCACTCTAGAACCGAAATTTGTGTGCACTAACTGCTGTTGCTAAAGCTATTCAATTTAATGGCTGCGCCCAATGCCGGATCTCTGTTTTTTTAATGGAAATAATTGGCAAACGAGCTGACGATCCACCTGATGGTAAGTGGCTATCGTAGAATAATTTCAAGACGCCGGCTTTCGACTAGATAGACCAGAGATTAGCACGCTTTAATATGTAAATTAGCAAATAAGGTTAGGCATATGTACATCAAATATTATTTTTTAAGTGACCTATTTCCCACAGGAAATATTATGTCCCTACATCGCATCATATTTTGTTTGTTTGTCATCGTGTTCCTGTGTTTGCTAAGCCATTAGAGCGGGGCCGACAGTGATGTGGAAATTCGCGATAGTAGAAATACGAAGCATACTCGTATCATTCAGTATTGAGTATTAGATATTTCATTTTCCAATTGCTCTAATTTAGTGCAAACAGGTCTCAAATTTCAGATAATACATCATACCTATATCAAGTTTCAGATACTTAATACATGTGAGTGAAAACTAAAACTATATCAAACAGCACTTTCAGATACCAATTGGTACATCGAGGTACCTACATCAAGTTTCAAGATTACATTTAAGCGAAAACTAAAAGTGTTTCAATAGAAGTGATTGTTTTACGTACGTGAAATTTATTTATTTCTTAATTAATGTTTGCGCAGATTTAGGTTTAAATCTTAAAAAAGCATAATTTCTAATATATCCACCTTCCTTAATTAGACAAGTACAGTCCAATTCCATCTAACGCTCACAGCATAGTCTCATTAATCTCATTTAAACCGCTACTTAAATAACAAATCAAAGGAGACCAAACTTAACTTTTCTCCTAGTTATTATATAATACATACTAGTACATCTAGTTACATAATATGTACCTAGTACCTATCTATTACAAAGAGGAGGGTCCAGAGATGAAAAATTTTAGATTTCATATTTTCAAATCCAACCACTAGTAAGAATACGATAAATCATTCAGCTCACACCTAATGTTTGTTGTACTATAACAAGAAATTTCGTACAATTCCTATACAATGACATAAAATAACTGATAATAAAATATGCAAATGAAAACAAAATTTTCTTATAGTAAGTAGTTTCACTGACTTTAAAAAAGGAGGTTATCAATTAGACAAGCGTGTACTTACCTAACATTATTGTTAGAAATGCAAAATATTCATATTATCATAGTCTCTTAACACTTCCTAACAAATGGCTACAGTATTCATTTTCCGCGATGATTTATGTTAAAAATAATAACTAGCAAATAGATACAAAACTTTATAAGTGTAAACAAACTTTGTTTGTCCACGGATTTTTTACAGACTTGGTACTTCTTGGATTATAACTGGATTTAATAGGATAGCTACAATATTTTTTTAAATGGCTTACAATTAATTCAACTCCTAAAATGTAATGGTGTATGGAATGTTGGCGACCTTAATAAATAAATAAATAAATAAATAACTCCGCGAATAGTGAAGATTTCATCAAAATCGGTTTAGCACTTTTTACTGAACGGCCTGGCTTATTGATACTAACTACGCGTGTTATGTAAATAAAAACCTTTATCTAATTCTAGTACTCGTGTATGTTTGTCGGTGTTAATCAAAGTGGCCAAAATAACAAAGTATTCCAGTTTTTAGTGAAAATTAAAAATAGCGAAATAAAATAGCAGTTAGCAAGAAAAAGTAACTTAGTTAAGAGTTAAGGACTAACTAAATAACTTTAAAACATTTTTTTAAATTATATCGGTACTGTTTTTGGTATTTCTTTTCATGTTTTACGTTATGAAATTTAAAAAAAAAACAAAGTATTTCGATTTGGATAGTTATTCAGACAATTTTATTAATTTACCTATCCGTACACCGTACATTATAGGAATTATGTCATGGAAAAACGTTTCCCTTTTTATTTAAGTAGGTAGTCAATGCTGGTATACAAATTCATGATCAATTATATAAAATCAATATTTGTCCATTCTAACCGATTACCTACATACCAAGCTGCAAAATATGCATGCATAAAAATACAATAAACAAAGTTTTTTCCACCTCAAACATTTACATTGCGGTATTTACTCGTATTATGTAAAGTGATGTGGTGTAAATGAATCGACGTAATGTCTTGCTAATATATCATGTAAATAAAATAAAATTAACTAAACGAACAATAACAGAAAAATACCAATTAATAAACAATTTCCTAATTTGGGAATTTTGGGTGACATTTATTTCTTGTAAATATACTTTTTTAACATAGTACCTACTAATCTAGTTATAAGATCTACATGTAAGTTTATTTAGATTTATATTAATTTATTCTCTTTATGTATATAGATATATTATGTAATAATATTATATGAAAAAGTAATGATTCAATAATAAATATAATTCTATCATTCATTAATAAACTAGAGAATATTATGAGTTCATGACAAAGCGTTGCACTTGCAAACAATTTACATAGATACAAAATAATATTGAATGCTAAAGTTTAAGTTTTCATATTATGTCCGCTAAATTTTACGAGAATAAAAACGTATACTTACTTATTTTAATGAAAACTATTTCACTTTAGATTAGGTATTACCTTTAAGAATCGTACAATTTTTAATGGACTTATACCGATCGAAAGAAAATCTAGAAGTTATTCTGAAAAATTAACCTCAGCCAAATAAGATTAATTTAAAAAAAACTTTTGTGTTGAATAAAAGTTCTCATTAATTTCATTGAAACAATTCTAAGATTGAATCCCATTTTTAACACGGCAGGATACGGCGAAACCAATTCGTGTTTCGTCAAATATAGTGGAAGAAAATTCCGAACATTAAATATTGTTATATTTAATAACTTAAAATATTGTTAATATCTTTCCATATATTTTTGTATGAAGATACTCGGTAATGCTAGAATGTTTTGAACTAGCGGGTCCCAAGCACTTACTTTTTATTAACATTTCACTTTGTTTTGTGATTTTATAATGAAAAATCATTTAGGATAAACGGGTATTTATTACAAAGGATTTTTTTCAGTTTAGCGGTAAAGATGCAACTGAAGAAAATTGGAAGTAACGTCCAACTTTAATACGTTGTGATAGACGGATATTATGTCTACGTTAAGAATGCCTATTAGTTCGTATATTTTCGTATCAAATGTTTACTTATTTAGTCGAGCCGTTGTGCGTCCTCAGTCGGCGTGTGTAATTTCGTCGGAGATCTAAAGAACGCTGCGTATTGCGTACTGACCGTGATTTTCAATTATTAGTTTAATCTTAAGCCATCTTTTACAATATGCTTATTTTTTAAATAAATATTTAATACACGCCTCTCAAATAAAGATTAAAATATTGACAATTCAATTAGTTTGCGTAATATTAGACAAGATATATTATTAGATAAAAAGTAATAATTGACGCAAATATTTTTATGGTAACTATGTATTTAATAAAAATTGTAGATGTATCACCCGTTGCATTTAAATGTAGTCTATGTGTACCCATATAAAGACTACATTTAAATGATAACAATAAAGTTCCTGTAAGTTGCTATTATACGTTAACAAAACATGTTGAATGACAACGCATGACTTCGAAAGCCCATAGATTTTATGAGGGCTATATATTCAGCAGGAACAGCATCAATTTTGTAAAGAATTCATCATTCATCAATTAGTTACGGAGACAAAATGTTTGTTGTCAAAGCCTGCGTAATTGTAGTGCTACAATCGCAACACTCGCTACGAAGCTACCGTAACGCCCGCAATTTGTTGCCATTGTTCTAAAGACGGTAATATTTACATCGGCGATTGTCCCTACCCGCACACTGAGCTGTTTTCAAAACAGAAGATTCCGTACAAAACAATGCATTTCGATGCTTCTTCAAACTTTTTCATGATTCTAATGTACATCAACTGCTTCAGAACTAGCTCTGTAGAAAAAATGACTATTACCTTATATTATAATAGTTACATGAAATTCAGTTACACAAATAGACCTAAAACTAATACAAAATAAAAAAACTAACCTGAGTCATCAATCGATCAGCTCCAGTGCCTTCGTCATCCTTAAAATCGATGTCCGGATTATAATTGGGCACTAAGTCTTTAAACTTTTCGTCGTCTCTCGTGATGCGGCCCTCGGGGGGACCGCTGGCGGCTTTCGAATTCTCCCCGATGTTGGGGTCGTGTTGGTTGAAGACGAGGGGCGTGATGCGGCGCGGTCCGTGGCGGCGGGTGAAGCCGCGGCCCGGGCCGCAAGCCGCCGCCGCTCCTAGCCACAATAACACCAGAGGCAGCCTCATCTCGCAGACATCACTTCACGCGCGCTCGACGCACGACCACCGCGCGCCGCGTTTTGTGCGACACTGAGAGCCATCAGCCGAGCTCGATCGTCCACCAGTCACCACCGGGTGCCCGGCCCGAGCCTGCATCCCTTACGACCGCGGCGACCCACCATCCACCGACCTAACACTGCTAACAGTGCTAACCGCCAACCCGCCAGCCGACCGTCGACTCGCAAACACATTGTTCTTCCCGTAACTGTACTTTGAATTTCCACTGCCCATTCATGGCAAACGTCAAGACCATTGAAGCTTTCGTCGGTCATGATACGGGATATCAACAATTTTCTTTGAATTGCGGTTTATTGATTCATGAATAATACAAGTTTGAAATTTTTCAGATTCGCAATTTATTTCAAATATTTTATTTAATACTAAATTTCGAATTTCTATGACTAAAAATTCAATAACTATGATAAATTATTAAATATGTAGGTATTTTGCTGGTTCATGAACACTATTGCTTAAATTGTATACCAGCTTAGGTTTATTCCCGTAGACGTATTATACACGCCACGAAAACGTCGAGTTACAAATAACCCTGTATATTAAATATGTCCTGTATTTGTAGTTATAGATTATCTAAATACATTTTCAAAACAGACTCAAAACGGTAATTAGGTACCATGTATTTTTTTTGGCATCCCAATTCCCTTTTATTAATAGGTTTCAGTAACCTTCAATTTTCATCATGGTTTGACTGACGTCCTGTTGATATTTAGGAACGTTAGAGCGAATCTACTGCGCTACTTACTATTGGTGTAACGTAACATTAGCAAGAAATCGAGTTTGAAAAGTTATAAATTGCGGTTTTGATGTTATGACAACTCCACATTTGTGCGTCAGGACAAAGCGTCGTTAGCAGCAGCCCAATAAGTCATAATCCGAACCGTGTCATGGTAACTGGCGAAGATTGGAAATGTACTTCATTGTTAAGAGGTTGTAAAACTGATATTTACATTAATAGCTGAGCACGTTCAACCAGTTTTCACGAAACAAAATTTGTGTGTAAAAAATTGAGTCAAAGTCAATCAATGACCCTCTGCTGCGGACTGTAGCTCAAATGCAATTTTCCTACCAACTAAATGGCTGCGGGTTCGATTTGAAAGGTACGAGTATATTATGTAGGTTCGATTTGTGTAAATTTATCAGCCACCTAGTCTGGTCATAAATACTGTTACAAACAATTCACTAAATATTTTTTTAAGACTTATTATAATATATCTGTAAATTTTTTATATACGAGTAAAAACAAAGATATAGAAACAAATGTTTATTAAAGTTTTATTTAGGTTATTCAAAATACTCTCCCTGATTTTGAATACAGGCCCTCAAAAACCTCATAGGACGACGGTAGTCAAACGTAACACGCACGAAGTTCGTGTTTATATCAGCCACCGCTTTAATCAAGAATGCTTCGAGAAACTCCAAGTTCTGGTGAGATTTAGTGCAGGCTTTCTGCTCGATACCATGTTTTGTATCCAACGAATGTGTGTGTTTTATGAGTGCCAATTGTAGTGCCTGATAAAGTAAATTTTATGAGCAATCAGCTCGTTTATGTCCTGCTTTCGGATGAACTGGCGCTGAATCTTGTAAAATCTTGTTGAAATACTTATTGCGGACTAGCAGACCCGGCGAACTTCGTATCGCGTTTTTTTTCTAAAAAAAATTTTTCTAAAATAAAAGTAGCCTAAGATACTTGTTACGTCAGCTATCTGTCAGTGGAAGTCCCGTCAAAATCGGTCCTGCCACTTCAGAGATTTTTCGATAATTTCTTGAAGAAGAGGTTCCACAACCTTTGCAAGGACAGTATTTTGACACTCAAAAACACTGGGTTTCACTTATTTTCACAGAGAAACATCACAGATGACCCCAAATATGAAACTTCAAGCCAAACCATGATTGATTCAGGATTAATGCCCACGCTGAATTATCAGAATACGCCTGTTTGCTTCTTTATTGACATGGGCATAATATTTTATTACTTTGTTTTTTGTAACAATATTCAATGTCAAAAAATTTTTCGTTTGAAAAAACGATTTGGTGGTATTTTTTCTCGCGCATCTTCTTAACTAAGCCGATCATCTCTCAAGCCTTAATTTTTTTTAGAGGTTCATTACGGAAATGCTCTGTTTGTCATCGATAAGCTCAGGGTCCAAGGTCTTCATTTAACATTCATTTGATGGTAGTTTTACTTATTCCTGAAGAGCTAAAATTATTTGCTTCCGGACGGGATTTCGTTGGAATCGCGCCCGTACTGCTTGGATTTATCATTGGCGTTCTAACCGGTCTTCGAAGCTTGAAACTTCAGGGAATCATTCCATAGTACGAGATATAAACCCATGAGGTATTTTTCAAAATTTCAGCAATTTAAAAATCTCAATAGGTGCATAGCTGTATCGATGCAACTTAATAATCCGTCTTATTTTAACGTCCACTCCTTTTTATTAAATGGCATACCTAATACCTATCAATTATTTTTTTATTTTATGATAGTGCAAAGGTTTCTTATTCATAATCAATCGAAACATTTCTTGTTGCTACTGTAACAGTATTTATGGCAAGACTATGTATAAAACAGGACTATTATAGTTACAAATAGTTGCGAGATAGAGGAAGAGTAAGAAGAGTTGCGAAGAAATGGTAGAAGCAAGGAAAGAAGATGTGAAGGACGTGTTGAGGCTGCGAAAGAAGAAGACGAAGAGTTACTTTCTCTCTTCTTTCTTCTTTCTTGGACGGTATCCTTAAGCTGGTCATACACAATCAAGTATACTTGTCAAGTTTGCAGTTTGACTTGATGTGGCATCCAGTTTGCATGAGATAGCTATATGGCCAGATAGCCATACCGTGGCCATACACCGTCAAGTTTACTGGATGCCGCGTCAAGTCCGCTGCAAACTTGACAAGTATACTTGATCGTGTATGGTCAGCATTTGGAGACGTGACCTTTACCATCAGGTGGCACGTCTACTCGTTTGTTGGTATTTAGGTAGATACATATTTATAAAACTAACTACTGAGTATTGGAATTATTGATAGACTTCACATACGAGTACCTTAAAACAATATGGAAATAATATTATTAAATAAATTCCGATCAACACATTATAATAAGTACCCGGATGTACCCGGAGACCAAGCTTTGCTCAGACGACATCTACTGAACTAGCTTTAGTGTTGCTACTCGCCAGTAGATGTCAGGAAGAGTCTATTGTAGCAGTTTTTCATTGCCTGAAAACATGGATAAAACTATATTTTCTAAAAATGAATCCTAGCTAGAACAATGTAACGCCCCCGAAACCCCCTGCATGCTAATTTTCATGAAAATCGTTGATACCGTTTCCGATATTCCGAATATACATAGATATAATATATATAAATATACAAGAATTGCTCGTTTAAAGGTATTAGATGTGACTGAAATAATATCAGTTTGTAATTTAGCTTGTAATGTAGTTTGGATCTAGTACGACTAGCTAGATCGTAGTACGTGACCTAGCGTAGGTACAGGCAGTTTCATTCATTCGTCTAATTTATTCAGAGGCGGTACTCACGGCCAAGGTTTATTATGACTGTCGTAGACCTCATAGGTTCAATGGAAAATGTTATGTTAGGTTATGTAATACGAAATTAATTGCCTAAATTTATGAGCTACCAGCCCGATATATGTACAGTAGAAGTGGCTGTAGTGGTTTGTATAGCTGTGTTATTCCATACTCGTATTCCATACTCGTACTTAGAAGAAAATTATATATTACCAAGACCTAAAAAATAATATAATTATTTTAAACTTAAATTCTTAAATTCCTGAACACTAAACATTTTAATTGCAAGCGGGAAGGTACTCACTATCATTGTATGTTATTAGGTGTACCTTAGTTAGATCATTGTCACGCAACTATTCCTTTTGCATTTTTGTTTCCTCATATCATTTCATACGAAATAAATAGGTGAACCGGTCCATTTTAAAAACCTCAATATTTAATTGCACCTGATCCGGTATCAGTTTGTAATCTAATCTTGCTAGTTAAATTTGATCCACTTACCGGCATTCGATTGATCTTATACATTTTGTATTTCGCAGGGAAATTATGAAAACCGAGATTTTTCTCCTAAGGGATTTCATTAAATATCAATCTTCATAATTTCCCTGTGACATAATATTATAACTACATACTATAAATTGCAGTATTCATTGCAGTACTTACACAACATTTTGTATATCGCAGGGAAATTATGCATACCGAGATTTTTCTCCTAAGGGATTTCATTGAATATCAATCTTCATAATTTCCCTGTGACATAATATAACTACATACTATAAATTGAATGTCATTGCAGTAGTAACACCTGATAACGTTAGAGCTAGTCTGATAGTGATGGAGCCAAGAAAAGAAACAATGCACCGTACTTATTGATTTTGGACTCCTTTGATGTTTGTTGAAAAGCAATCTGGCCTGCGATGATATGCATTGCCTGATGATAAAGTCTGGTGGCTGAATACATTTTTAACTTGAGTTAATGTAACAGAAAAAAAAAACAAATTCATCAATTAATCTATATTCAAAACTCTCATCTACTATTAAACTCTGTGGCATAAATAATTCATCAATTCAGTGGGTACAACAGTAGAACAGTAAAGTACCCATGAGAACAGAAATACTTTAAGCCAAAAAACAACAAATAAAAATTATTCTAATATATACAACACCTACTAGCTATGCCGCGCGGTATCACCCGTGTTAATTTGTGGAAAAAACTAACTACTTAAATATATGATGTTATATAACCTACAGCCTTCCTCAATAAATGGACTATCAAAAACAAAAATAATTTTTAAATTTGAACCAGTAGTTCCTGAGATTAGCGCGTTCAACCAAACAAACTCTTAGCTTAGCTTTGTAATATTACTTAGTATAGATAATATTATGTAAATAATTAGTTACCTTTGGTTGTAATAGTAACTAGTTTCCCGCATAAGGCACACACAAAAGCTCAAAAATCGGACTAGGAAATGTCCCTAGGAAATATCGTAGGTTTTCACATCGCAGAGAACTCTGCTTCAATGTGGGTTGATGGCTTTTGAGTTGGGAGAAATACAGATTCTAATAAAACGAGTAAACGAAGTGGTTGATGCAAAAAAAATGTAAATCACTATTACACACAACAAGAACAAATATTTATCTGTCAGTTCTGTCACATAAACAGCTTCCCGCACCGGGTATCGAACTGTGAACCTTTATCTTCGCAGGCAGACCACTATCACCATTTTACAACCCAATGTAAAACTGTGCTACCGACTATGCTACAAATCGTTACTACAAATTATAAATCGTCACATTACATCGAATAATCCAGTCAAAAACGCCAACGATTATTTAGACTATACAACTATGTAAGTACATGACACTTTGTGATCAATTACCAGCACGGTTAAAAAGCAACATTAACGATTCACTTAACATGTTATAGACATTCAATGAGGTGAAGTGGAAAATATATTCATGTTACAATCTGTAAGCTCAGTGAGAGGTCAAAATACCCATTACTTAATTTACTCGACACGACAAAACGTCTTCCCTTTCAATTCTGACCTAGAAAAGAAATGATTTACAGGGAAATTTATATGCACATTTACATAACAGAGTTTCCGAGTTTAGGGCAATTTGTACGCATTGCGAAGACGTTACATACACAATAAACTGCATGAGACGCATAATGAGCTCATAAGTCATAGAAATAGATGCTTTGTTTTTCTTCCGGCTTGGTGCTAAAGCTTGTAGTATAGTGCTTAATTAAGTCCGTCGTATGAAGTTAGTATGCGAAGCCTTTATCGTGCCTTTCTCATTCTTCGTTCTCACTCGAACATTTCTCCATTTTACCATTCAACTTGTTTGTTTGACTTATACTTTCGGTTTCATTACATATTCCTACATACTGTTATGTACATTTTGTCCTATAAGATCAATATTCTATAAGATATACCTTTGGTGACCTCAATCCTTCTTACCAATCAATCTGCGGTGGAATGTACGTTAGTAAGGACGTTAGCAATTACTTTTACGTTAGCAATTCTAAGCACGCATTGAACGAAAGAATGAATTGATAATTAATAGTAATTGAAAATTTTTCATGACGTTATCCTTCCGTACTGTAAGTGAAATTGATAATCTATACTAATATTATAAAGAGGAAAGATTTGATTGTTTGCATTGAATAGGCTCCAAAACTACCGAACCGATTTGAAAAATTATTTCACTCTTGGGAAGCTACACTATCCCCAGGTGACATAGGCTATATTTTTTTTACTATTTTTCCCGAAGCGAAGCCAGGGCGATTTCCTAGTACAATATAAGGCATAACTCTGTCTCCTTAACTAAGTCACTATTTGACTTGTATCTCAGAAGTCATAGCTTCTCCCTTACCTTTGTATACAATAATAACATACAGAAATCCGTAGTAGTACGTACCTACTGGTAGTAGCATGCATATAGTATTGGCACAACAATATTTGTAACATTTTACAAAATTACGTATCATGTAACCACATGTTAAATATACAATTTGTGCGTGACTTTACCTTTGTCATCATGTTAGGGTTCCGTGCCTCAAAAGGAAAAAAAACGGAACTCTTAATACTTAGTTTTAGCATGCAGCAGTACAGAGACCCTTAGTGCTAAAAAGCTGTAATTTGGCATGATTAAACATAGTGTATTTATAAAACACTGCTTTTCACTACAATCTTAAAAAAAAATCACAGAACCTCCTCTACATGTAAAATGGGGATGAATAATTTTTCTCATCCACGACATCGTGTGGGGTATCGTTGATAAGGCCTGCCACCATTTGCAGATTCAGGGGTTAATTTGCAATATATTTTTGTTTAAAGTGCTAATTTTGGTTAAAGTTAAGTGCCCCCTCCCTGCCAGCTAAATGGTAGGTGTGGGACATTTATAAATAAATACGATGATGACTATTAGGGCTAGTTTAATTTCATTAGTTAATGAATAATAGTCGATGCACTTACAACTACGGAACCCTACATTGCACGTTTCCTGACACGCACTTGGCCGGATTTTTTATTTTTCCAGATACGTCATACTCTAACCACATGAATAGATATTTACCTACAAAATCTATTTAGACATTTTAGAGGATAGTTACAGTACATTTTCCTTCATAAGTGACGAATGTGATGACTTGTGGAGATTCCCTGGTAGATATTTATTTTACATGTACGTAACATACATACATTTATGTAACCTAGCTGAGGTTACGTAGTAAGGTAAATAAATACCTATCCTCTCACTATGAGGATGTTTCTTGATGAAACTGCAGAATGTGTCTATCGAATAGCTGAAACTTTCCATGTAAATCATTACATTTTCATACACTTAAAGTGTGGTAATTTCCTTATTAGTAGAATCTACTACTAGATTTAGTACAAAAATAAACAGATACCATGTAGTCGTTATCTGTGGCGCCAGAAAACATGGGAAGAGAGGAAGCAATAAAAGATTGACGCTTAGAAAATGGTGCTCATTGCTTTATTGCTACATTTCTTTCCTCTCTTAGGGCCACTAGACCCTTTTGTAATGTTGAATAAATGTATTATTCAAATATTGCGTAAAATGAGTCATCAAAGTTATTTTCAACCGCATAAGGAGGTGATGTATTTTGGGCATGAATGAGTTAAAATCACATTTGAAAAGACAGTGTTATCTTATCAGCGGTTTAGCAGAGCGAACGGACGCAAGCATATTGCATTCACACGCCTTTGTTAAGTTTCCGTACTGTTTTACCTCTCGGTCTGTTTAACTTTGGAACTTTTCTTAGTATTATCGGTAAGGAAGTGTTAATTTTTTTATCATGATAAAAGGAGTAACAGGTCTCTGTTTTATCTTGCTTATTATCCATGAATATCGACGTCGCCATCGTGACTGTCAATATACAAATGCAAGCCGTTTAGTTGAGACTTTACAGCACAGGTTTTACTTAAATGGGTTCTGATTATAATTATTAGGTAGGTATGTGTAGGTATATATATATATTTTTTTGTTATTATTATTTTGTATCAATTTATACCTCAGGAGTCAGGACCCTAGATGTAAGCGGACCCGGTATTTCGGAAGGCTTGCGTGGGCACCTGGGGAAACAGATCCAACACGTAGAGGCCCCTTTGAGAAACATTAATGTGTTGCTGCATGGTACGGCGGAGATCATCTTCGACTGTACAATTTGGTACATGCGAAAATCATCTCCGCCATGTGCATAGAAACTATTTAGAAAATAAAAATCTACCTTATAATACTAATGGGCTATTGGGGTGGAATTTCGACTGGGCTACTATGGACACCTGCAATTCAGATTGAATTACCTACTACTGAAAATAAGGCAGGTGGTGACTCGCCAATCACTAGTGCGGCGCAAGCCTGGGGGCAACATTGGCGTTAGCAGCTAGGGATGTAAAAAGACTTGATTTCGATAAAGAATAGTTGCAATTAGAGCATCGAGCCCGGGTTTACCCGGACCGAAAAACCCGGGTTTTCCCGGTTCTGAGGATTACAAAAAAACCCGGGTTTTAAAAATCAAACCCGGGTTTTTCGGGTTTTTTTAAATACTTTTGTTTTTGTTATTTATTAATTTTAAGCCACAAGAGAGAAGAAAGTGGGTCCCTTCGGAATTGGACGACGGAACCACCGAGGACACTTGTTGGCTAACTTTTTGGAGAAGGAAGATCTCTTTATGATGAACTCCTTCTTCATAAAGAAGCCTCAACGCAGGTGGACTTGGATAAGTCCTGATGGTTCCACAAAAAGCGAGATAGACTTCATTCTGGCAGACAAACAGCACATATTTAATGATGTCTCTGTGATCAGCAGGTTCAAAACCGGAAGCGATCACCGTCTTGTGCCTCTTACACATTAAATATCGACGTGAAGCTGGAACGGTCATGCCTGATGAAGTCTATGCTTCGTCCAACACCTGTCCAAATCCAGGGATCCGAAAACTTTCAACTTGAGCTGCAAAATAGTTTTGCGTACCTAGAATCATGCACGTTGGTGGAGGAGTTTAACACCAGGAATAACAGGATGGTAGCGATTGTCCACGAGATAAGGTCGAAGTATTTCAAGACCCACCCCAGTGGTAGATCTCAAGTTCTCTCAGAACAAAGTCTCGGTCTTATGAGAGATCGACGAGAACTATGTGTGCAGTCTCCAACCTCTATGGCGGAATGCCGACGGCTCAGTGAACAGATTTCCAAGTGTAGGCGATGCAATTTCCGCAAACAACGCAAATCCTGTAAAAAATACTATAGAGCGAAACCAGGGCTCCAAAGTGTTCGCCAGAGACCTGTCTATTGGGCAAAGTCAGCTCACAAGGTTGAAGACCAAGTCCGGCACCATAGTTACGTCGAAACCTGAAGTTCTAAGAGAAACTGAGAGATACTACGGACGGTTGTATACCTCCTCTCAAGCTCCACCTCCCAGTGAGGAGAGCGACAAGAGAGCTAAATTAACCCGACACTACACAGAGGATATCCCGGACGTCAGCCTGTATGAGTTTAGAAAGGCTCTCAAACAGCTTAAAAACAACAAGGCACCGGGAGATGACGCGGTATCACCGCCGAGCTGCTAAGAGCTGGGGGGAAACCCCTCCTAGTGGCAATCCAAAAACTGTTTGTTACCGTCATCGATACTGGAACTACCGCGGGAGCGTGGAGCAGAAGTGTGGTGACTCTGTTTTTCAAAAAGGGCGGTAAAGCCCTTTTGAAGAACTACAGACCAACATCAATGGCGAATACATCACACACCTGCAATATGCCGATGATATAGTCATCCTGGCAGGATCCCTGGAGGAACTGGGTACAATGCTCGGGGACTTGAACAGCGCCTCACAACGGGTGGGTCTTAAGATGAATGTCCATGTTACACCCGTATCGGTTGTTGTTGACGGCGCTGCTCTCGAAGTTGTAGACGAATACAATTACCTGGGACAAGTGATCCAGATGGGTAAGTCCAACTTCGAGAAAGAAGTCACTCGTAGAATCCAACTCGGATGGGTTGCGTTCGGGAAACTGCGTCATATCTTGTCGTCCAAAACACTACCTCAGTGCCTGAAGTCGAAGGTGTTCGAGCAGTGTGTGTTGCCAGTGATGACATACGGATCCGAGACGTGGTGCTTCACTATTGGCCTAATACAAGCTCAGAGTAGCGCAGCGGGCTACGGAGAGGGCTATGCTTGCTATTTCTCTAAGTGATCGCATCAGAAACGAGGAGATCCGTAGACGAACAAGAGTAACCGACATAGCTCAAAGAATTAGCCGGCTGAAGTGGCAATGGGCCGGCTACATAGTGCGAAGGACCAATAACCGTTGGGGAAGAAAGGTCCTCGAATGGCGCCCGCGTCTCGGAAAACGGAGTACAGGACGCCCCCCGACAAGATGGACCGACGACCTGAAGAAGACAGCGGGCGTCCGCTGGATTCAGAAGGCTCAGGACCGGTCAGAGTGGCGCAAGTTAGGGGAGGCCTATGTCCAGCAGTGGACCTCCAAGGGCTGATGGATGGATGGATGGAGATTACTTACTAAGTTTTAAGATATTCTGAAGAAAAAATAAATCTTTATCACTTTTTTAAACATTTTAAACAGTTTTTGTAATTTGTAAAGTACTATTTCATTTATTTAAATTCTTCCTCATCCTTTATAATTTGTACTCATTGCAGGAAATCGTTATATAAACGCAGATTAGTGTATTAAAAATAAATACAATAAAAGGCTCGAAAAGCTCGAAAAAACCGGTCTACCCGGGTTTTGATATTCTTAAACCCGAAAACCCGGGTTTTCAAAATTGAACCGAGCTTCGATGCTCTAGTTGCAATACTTGCAATACTGCACATCGCCATGGTTAAATATTATTAATTTGTAAAAAGATTGGCTGTGTAGGTCATACTATAAACATTAGTCGGGCCAATATACGCAAAGTGCAACGATTAGCATGACAATCGTACTTTGAGTATGCCAGTCGCTATAGGTACACCAAGTTGTACTTTTTATCCCTTCTTTATGTTTATTGAATTAAAGTTGTTAATGAAGTAAATTATGATTATAAAACATGATTAGGACCTTATTTTGTAACAAGAAATTGTCGAAGTCGATGATCACCTTAAAGGGCCAATCATTGTATTACTTACCCCACGGAATACCTACCTGTTGTCTCTGTGTTCCGTGGCTACCCTAAATGTAATGTCATCGAAATCAAATCAAAATGAGAACAATCTAAAATTTTCACAAAAAAGAACTGACTTCAAATGAAGTAGGTACATCCAATAAAAAAAGATTATTCTTTTTTTTGAGAAGCCGGTTGGCGTGATAATGTTGAGTTATTCGTCCATTTATCGCGCACATAAGTTAATGCAAATTTAAGATTTATATGCTTTTTTCATGGATGCCATTGTCAAATCTCGCTCAAATTTAAGTGGGAACACATGACAAGTACCAGCTTTCGATTAAAACAAGAATCATCAAAATCGGTTCACCCAGTCGAAAGTTCTGAGTTAACAAACATAATAAAAAAAATACAGTCGAATTGAGAACCTCCTCCTTTTTTTGAAGTCGGGTAAAAACTACAAAATATTAATTCAGCTTGCAAGATTTCACCCATACCTACCTACATGAGACATGCTAACAAACTAACGAACAAAGCAAGTTAAATAAAAGCTTGTATGTAAAATGAAATTTACATAAACCCCGCGCAGCGGAATTCTAAGTCACACTGAAATTCAAAGCTATGTACCTAATTTGCTTATATTTTCCAAGATAAAATTTATTTAGTACCAACCTGTACCTACCTTCTAAGTACTTGAACTAAAAATATAGGTAGGTATATTATTATTACAAAACAGACCTAGGTATGCGAAATTAGTGTCTATAAATATTTATTAGACTAGTAGATATCCAGCGTGTTTTACTCAATGATCCATTATGCTAAAAAAAATTCTAATGACAATAACGAATCAGTGTTGACTCAACTCAACACTGTTGAGCCGAGTTCGAGAATCGACTTTATCAATGGAACGAATATGCTTAACGCATTGTTTTATTAGTCTCAAACCACCTTCGGATTATTGTCTTTCAAATGAAACCATTTTGAGGCATAACGGTTGGATGGTTTCAAAGTCTATAAATAAAGGACATCCATACAAACATTTTTTGTTTTATTTAAATAGAAGATAAAAACCTCATATACCTAACCTACACCTAAGTAGAAACATTTTCACTTTTCACGTCATAGTGCCTAATATACTCGTACCTAATAAAAAATCGACGCATTACCAACAATATTTTTCTGTAAATGTTTCTTATTATGCACAAATTATAATGGCAGAAAGAAAGGAAAAAACTACTGAAAAAACTACTGCATCCTATCTTAATAAAAACGCCCATCAATCACCAATAACAACGCACTTGTTAGCTGAAGCCGCTTAGAAGCAGCCAAAGTAAACTAAACCAAGTGGTAACCGAGTGTCGCGTCGGCACCTTCGTCAGTACAGAACAAATAATATTTTCGACAAAGCTAAGGTGTCGGTACAGGCTAATGGAGGAGAGTGCTGGACCAATACGGCCCGTGTAGTGTTTTAAACTGTTTGCTCTTCCATAAAGCTCTCAACTACACGTACATACGACTTGAGTCTCGGATCTCGACCAACGCCATGGCATGGCCAATAATGGGCATGGGTAATATAAAAAGCGGACACCACGGACGTTTTGTACGTAGTGAAATTACTGAAATTATATTTTTTTATGAAAATAATTGACAAAATCAGCTGACGATATACCTGATGGTAAGTGGCTATCGTCGCCCATGTACCTACATGAGCAACACCAAAGGTATCACAGATGCGTTACCGGCAAGAAAGGTGAAGAAAAAGAAAGAAAGAACTGGCTCACAAGCCCTCAGCCGGAACACGATGAGTCGTTTGGACTCATGCTCAAGGGTGGTAGCTATCTAGGCGAACCCCATGGAGAAATAGTAATCAATATAAATAATAAATCAATATTGCCATTATAATCCCTCCGAGGGGCTCTACTACCAGCGGACCAGATTTAGTTGCCTCTTACGGCACGCGTCTGGCGTGGGACTGGGGTAAGTATTTTAAGCCGCCCCAATACGACTATAAATGTTAGGAAATGAAGTAGCTGTTATTTTTTATTTTGTGTAATGCATAGGTACCTACTTTTTTAATCTCTTTGTTTTAAATCTTTTGCATTTCCCTATGTATACCAAATTGACGACAGCCAAAACACGTGGAACAGAAAAAATCGAAATCAATTTATTAAATATTTAAACTCAGTAGTTAGTTTTTTTACAATTTGTGAAGGCTTTCGCAGTGTTTTTTGGGTCAATTTCAACAATTTACACGAATTTTTCCTAATTACAGTGGCGGCGGCTTGCGTCGATCCTAAGTGATCGACAAAGTTAAGCAACAGCGGGTGCGGTCGGTAGTTGGATGGGTGACCGCTAGTGGCAAAAAATTCTTGAGCGTTTCCGTACTTCGGAGGGTACGTATAGCCGTCAGTCCCGGTTGTTATCATAAGATAACAGTCGTTAAGCCATGTCAGGAGCCCTCGGGTGGTTTGAAAACTTCCGACACTCGGGTTGGCCACTAACCCCTCCACCAATCCGCACTGGAGCAGCGTGGTGGAGTATGCTCTAGGCCTCTTCAAGAGGAGAGACCCGTGCTCAGTAGTGGGCCATTAATAGGTTGAAGCCACCGGTGGCGAATTTAAACTTGCTGTTTTTAATAATTTTTTTTGGCCTAAATAATAGGTAAATAGTAGTAAATTCGTAATCAATAATTATAATGAAAAATCGATGCACGCGCCGATATATAACAGGAAACTAAACACACACTTAGCTGATTCCAATTTTTGTAAGTAAAAATATTATTTTGATGATTTTTTATTTTTATTGACAGTCGTAACTTGGCCCTTACAACCCCATTGACTGGCTATCATATACCCTGATATGGGAATACCTAATGGGAGCCAAACCTACTTTTTTGAAAAATTTATCTTGTTGTGTCCTACTCCAATTTATTAATGAAGGAGTTATATTTAATGATAGTCAATTAGTGATAGAATATGAGGCAAAAAGTTGCAATGAAAAACTGGTTCCACGATTCGTCGTGTTCCGGCGGGAGGCTTAAGAGCCAGTTCTTTCTTACTTTTTCTTCTCTCTTTCTTGGCCGGCAATGGGTGATACCTTTGGTGTTGCTGATGTTCATGGGTGACCCAATTACCATCAGGTGGATCGTAAATCTAATATTATAGGTCTGAGACTTTTAGCTGCACCTGTTTTGTTGTTTTCCGCCAATTCCGCCTATGATATTGGAAAAAATAAATAAGTTCCTATCATCATTTATCTAATGTCAATAGCATTCTATCTACGTTCTTTGGTAGTCAGTTAGGTAGTTACTTACTTCTACAATAATAACAAAATACTATTACCTACAACAAAAAATACCTTTACGGAATAACTTTGATTCCAAAATCAGTGTCATTCGTTTTTAAATGGACCTTAACGTATAAAGATACAAGGTGTAAAGAAGTCAAACCTGTTTGGATCATGCGTTGCCCTCTAATTGACAAATTGGAATCTTATTAAAATAAAATTCAAGTTCCTAACTGAATGAGGTGCACCGTTTCAAATGCAAAGGGGCGTATGTGACGGAACTACCTCCGAATGCCTCCGATCGGTTGTGGATGAGCACCGAGCGACACCGAACGAGCACGAAGTCACAACGAAGTCGAACCGTGGCGCAGGCGGTACTCGGCAGTGGCGGCACGAATAAAAAGACGGCAGCATTCGAAGCGCGTGCCTCAACGTGTGTGGTCCACTGCGGAGGTCCTCTCCCCGTTTTGATTTATTGAATCTGATTTTCGCACCCTTTTTTGGATATTTTGCAATTTAAAAACGATACTATTGCATTTAAGTGCTGAGTGAATATATTGTAAGCGTATCAATAACGAGGAATGTTTGAGAACAGTTGCTTTTTATACTTTTTTTTTTTTAATAATAGATTAAAGTACATTTACTTGATATATTTAATAATATAATTCAGAAGATAATAGTGTGGTTCAATAAAATACCTTCACTGAATAAAGGTGAACATAAAGTAGTTATGATTGCAGTTGTGGATCTTCGTTGGGGATAATAAGCTCACTCTTCTCGTCATCTGTAAAAATGTTCAGATTGTTTGTTGATAAAGGATTTATAAGTTCTGGATATCGAGGCATTAATTCATAATTACTCAAATCGCAATTTGAATTGCTTTCGGTAGTTTTCCATTTGTTTACTATAACTTTCAGTGGCTCCAAGCACTCTAAGCTTTGCTTTACACGGAGAAGTTCGATATTACACTGATTTTCTACCTCCATAAGCTTTAATTTGTAAACTTTGGCTAACATCTGCTTCCTTATTGCATTCTTTTTTTCATTTTGAGCCATTGTTAACGTTTCTTGATATCGTTGTAACTGCTTTTCATATTCCATTAGACTATCGTCACAACGTAGTTTAGTTCCGACACTAGTACTATATGAGCAATTTGTATCTGATGTTGTGAAGGTATCACTAATATATCTGTTTGAGGATGGCATGTGACGGGTATACCATCTAGTACTATCAACTGGTGCGGGATCTGGTGATAGAACATCGGAGGATTTAGACTCTTCTTGTAATTTAGCCTTCTCTTCGGTGAGTTCCAGTTTTAAAGATTCAATTATTTTCCTACAATTTGCAATTCTTTCTTTCAAATTTTGATTTTCATTAGGCGATTGAATGTTAGGTTTATCCTCATTATTCTCATTACAAACAACATCTTTTCTTTCTTCCGCTTTCAATACAGTATCATCTGCAGATGAATCCTTTTCTTCAAACTGATCAATTTCTTTATCGTTGCCACCTTCAGTGTAATTATCTCCACAAGCTAGCTTAATATCCATATTAAAATTGAGTATTAGACCTCGATAAAATCTTTTAAAAATGTAATGACAAATACCTCTGTGACAAATATAAAATTCATGCATAAAACATTTGAAACTCAAGACATGACATGTCATCAAATGAAAAAGATAAAATCATTATTGTTTACGTTATCTGTGGATAATAGAGAGAGAAAGAGTAGGGAGAGACTGGAAGCGCGCGGCAGCGTTTCAAATGTGACCGTTCGCCAGAAGTAGCGATACAACTAAAATTCGCTCCAATAAATAATAAAGTATAACGATGCCACAAATTCTTATTATTATTAAAGTATTGATAGCAAATTAAGGCCTTTAAAGTTATTTATAGACCTAAATTTAAACAAAAATTGATAACCTGAGTGAGCTATTTAAAATTTAACTCTCTGAAAATTATTAGTGGATTAAAATTAATTATGTATACTGACTCCTCACTCAACCGTAAACTAAGAAGAAGCATGAATAGTCATACAATTTTTTGTAAAAAATATTTTATTACCAAATGCTATCGTTGTTTTATGGTAAATTCGTTAATATAAAGAGAAATATTTTGATTTATGTTCATTTTTGTATCGGTAAAACTTAGCGTAGGTATGTCCCGCTCTTACCTGTCGGATTTTTCCGACACTGGCGTTGACCATCAATACAAATTTCTCAGAAAAACGTAAGTAATTCAGACATTACTTTTAGAACTTCTGAATATGAGATTAAAGTGTACCTATTACATTGTAAATGATGACTTAGTTAACTATTTACCTAATGTGTCTATAGAACGCATAGATAGAACGCAACGTAATAAAAAAGAAGATTAAACGAACACTGGTATTTGGTCGTATATTATATGTATACGACCTCAGATTTAAAGAATAAAAGGTATACAACTCTGGCGGTGAAAGGGTTAAACTTATAAATTAAAATGTATTTATTTTATACTAAACCTTATTTTTTGCGGAAATACGTTAGGTATACATTGTAATTATATTTCCCAAAAATATAGAATAGTCGGCTTATTGCGAGTTTTACGTGATATAACGGGCTTGCTACGTAAAGTTGCGAGTTGGCTAAAATGTGTATGGGACCGAAACAGAGCCATCTAGCGGCAGTGAAAAGAAAAGCTCGGTCCCATACAAATTGTAGCCAACTAGCAGTTACGTAGCGAGCCCGTTATATCACGTAAAACTCGCACTAAGGCCACAGTATTTCAAAATCTGTTATCATGCCTAATAAGATGGATATCATTTGTAAGATAGAATAAAGGTAGTAAGAATCTAGGCTATAGTGCGTTTCAAATAAGTCTACATTTTACTTCAAGTGCATACTTACGTGAAACGCACTATCGCCTGGGTTCCTACAAATGACATGTATCATATTTCTGAATTTATCTGTCATCCTTGAGTACTGCTGCGGACCATCTGCGGACTGCTTTGCATGGTATATGAATCACGGAACACAGCTCTGTGTTCCTTGGTTATAATAATCTTATTGCTAGAACCAGTAGATAAGTGCGAACTATTATATATTACTCTAATTGGGTACATAACTTCGTAGAGCTATAGGTATTTGAAGATGGATGACGTCACAACGGAATGACCGTTTTTCTATTGTGTCCATGTTATCTATAGTTCCAGGACATATCATTCGATTGTGTTATAATATTTTTATAAGTTTAGTGCGGTGCATTTAAAATAAAAGAAATGTACCGTAGTAAATAATATTGTTTCGTTTCATTATCACCTTAAACAAAAATAGTCATAATATAAAAAAACATGAGAGTACAGTATAGAGTATTGTATAGTACAGCGCCATCTCTGTAAAACTTACTGAATCACTTCAAAAAAGGTGTCGTCATTCGTAAAATCAAAATGTGTCGAAATTTTCCGTCTAGCCCCCTTTCACAACGCGCGATAAGGAACTTCGTTCCAATAACATAAGTTTTCATGACATTTGAATAAATCTGAAGAAATATTAATAATATGTGTCAATTCAATATTATAATTTTTTACCATCAGAAAAATTATTAGAAAACATTTTGAAGAACTATAGCAAAATAAGACAATTTTTCTTAGTGAGGACACCCTACAATTATAAAGGACAAGTTCGATCCGGCCTACCATTGGTTGAATAGTCATTCCGTCGCGTTGTGCCGCGGCCGTCATCCTTCAAGTACCTATACAGATTATCCAATTAGAGTAATATATCCATGGTACGAACTGTCTGCAATTGTCAATGTCGGACTGTCAAGTGTCAATTTTATCTGTAGTCTACGGTTGATCGGTATTTTCGGCGCCTTTATTTTAGTGTCAAAAATTCAGTATTGAACTAAAATTTTAAAATACTTATCTATAAAATTACTATTACCTACAGCTACTCATTAAATCGGTGTAAAATACATAATAAAGTTCAGCTAATTTATATACCAAAACCTTGTTTTGTTACAATGGGTCTTCTACAGTTATGCCAGCGCTACTATAACTCAAGCGATCTATACGAAATTTTACAAATCACTAAAAAAGCCACTGTGAAAGAAGGTGTTGTTGCATTTAAATATTTGTAATTTTCAATATATTAAAAATTTATACCAGTAATATTACGCTAGTATTGTTTTATGCTTATGCTATATTTACTTTTGTTTTATACAATTTAGGCAAATTCATGTATTTTCAGTAAACACCGCCTACCGAAAGTTATCTCTAAAAGTACATCCAGATAGAGTGAAAGAAGATGAAAAGCTGGAAGCCACTGAAAAGTTCAAAGTCCTTAGTAGCATTCACAAAATCCTGAGTGATGAAAACAAAAGAGCTCATTATGATCAAACTAACAGTGTCGATGATGATGATGATTCCGAAAATAATCATGATTGGTTAGTGTATTGGAGGAACCTGTTCAAGAAGATCTCTATTGAAGATATTGAGGCTTATAAGAAAGAATATACAGGTAAGAAATCACTTAAATTAGAGAGGAAAACATCTACACTTAAAAAAAAAAAAACACCAAAAACGTTTGTGGCAATGTCCTTTATAGACTTTGAAAACATCCAACGGATGTGCCCCAAACTAGTTTAATGTGAAGGTGGTCCATATTTTGCATATCTACAGTTTTTTTAGCATAGTAGCCCATACCGGGTATTTACTAGTATAATGTAAACTGCAAAGGTATAAATTGATAAAATATCAAATTTTTACGATAATCTCAAAATTGTTCAGATTACAACCTAGTTTATCCCTGAAACCTTAATAAAATTATGACATTGAGACAATAATATAAAGAACATATTTAAATAAATAATTTAAAGGACTTAAAAACTTCACAATGTAAAAATATATAAGTGAGTAATACAAGGTAAATTAGGTTACGCATTGCAAATTTGAATACCAAATAGTATTGTATTGTACTGTAAAGAATTATATCTTTGAGTAAACATTAAGAAATAATGTGTTTCCTACAGGTTCTGAAGAAGAGAAAAAGGATTTAAAGGTTGCTTACTTAGCTGGAAAAGGTGACATGAACTACATTGTGGATCAAGTACAATTCATTACTAATGAAGATGAGCCTAGAATTAAAGGAATTTTAACTGTAAGTTAATAAATCTATTATATATATAAAAGAGGACGTGTGTGTCCCTATATTTCACTTTGCAGCCAATACTGCACGTTGCAAGCGCATAGTGTGTATATGTCGCAATAAGTACGAGGCTCAAATCTCAGATAAGGGTGGTTGCAAGTTGATACCTATAAGGGTGTAGAAGATACGGGGTTGAAACGTGTTGAATTGAAACGCCTACTTTTTCGTGGGAGCAATGTTTTGTAGAGCCGCGCATTGCTGGTACATGACTAGGAAGCTATCCACGCAAAATTATTTGTTATCTGTCGACTGTCGCTTGAATGCATTCATCCTCTCTGTACTTTTTTTACAATAATAAAATGTGTGCTCTCGAAAAAGTTTTAATTATTCGCTGCAACAACCAGTTATTCCTCTAAAGAATTAACAGCGTGTGATTTCTAGAAATGTGTGATTATCATTAATATAAAAACATTTTAACTGTTCTAGATTTTAGAATGACCTAGAAATTTCTTAAATGATCTAGATTGTATGCCAATTTTCTGATCAATATAAAATGTTCTAGAAATTCCTCCAATAATCTAGAAAACTCCAAAATTAGGTAATATAACTTATTACGCATTTTCGCCATTTTTTAAGTTAAAAACATGAACATTTATATATTAGGTCCAGATTAGAAACAAAATTTGGAAGTATTAAGTTTTTTTGGAATTTCATCCCTTAAAGTTTTGAAGTTGAGAGGTCTTTTTAAAGTGAAACTTTTATTACATCGTCTCAAACTTTTTGGTATGTGTGTCGCATGTTGCGTGACGGTCGGTTCTTAACTTATCGGTTCTAGGTAACGAAAGTACTTAGGATGACCTAGCTTTCAACATATCTGATTGAGTACGGGTGCTACTACATGATACATTTTGAAGGTCTGATGATGACCAGGTATGTACTTATCGGTTCTCAGTAACGGAAGTACTTAGGATGACCTAGCTTTCAACATTTATCTGATTGAGTACGGGTGCTACTACATGATACATTCTGAAGGTCTGATGATGACCAGGTATATACTTATCGGTTCTCAGTAACGGAAGTACTTAGGATGACCTAGCTTTCAACATTTATCTGATTGAGTACGGGTGCTACTACATGATACATTCTGAAGGTCTGATGATGACCAGGTATATACTTATCGGTTCTCAGTAACGGAAGTACTTAGGATGACCTAGCTTTCAACATTTATCTGATTGAGTACGGGTGCTACTACATGATACATTCTGAAGGTCTGATGATGACCAGGTATGTACTTATCGGTTCTCAGTAACGGAAGTACTTAGGATGACCTAGCTTTCAACATTTATCTGATTGAGTACGGGTGCTACTACATGATACATTCTGAAGGTCTGATGATGACCAGGTATATACTTATCGGTTCTCAGTAACGGAAGTACTTAGGATGACCTAGCTTTCAACATTTATCTGATTGAGTACGGGTGCTACTACATGATACATTCTGAAGGTCTGATGATGATCAGGTATATACTTATCGGTTCTCAGTAACGAAAGTACTTAGGATGACCTAGCTTTCAACATTTATCTGATTGAGTACGGGTGCCACTACATGATACATTCTGAAGGTCTGATGATGACCAGGTATATACTTATCGGTTCTCAGTAACGGAAGTACTTAGGATGACCTAGCTTTCAACATTTATCTGATTGAGTACGGGTGCTACTACATGATACATTCTGAATGTCTGATGATGACCAGGTATATATTTATCGGTTCTCAGTATCGGAAATACTTAGGATGATCTAGCTTTCAACATTTATCTGATTGAGTACGGGTGCTACTACATGATACATTCTGAAGGTCTGATGATGCCCAGGTATATACTTATGTTGCTATTTCTTGCTTTTGATAAACAACGACACAGTTAATCAGTCTGAAAAACTGATCAACGAGGATATTTTAATATACCCTAAATCGAATATTTATCCAAAATTTTTTAGTTAAATGTCTACAATACGAAAAAAAGTTTCACTTATACCGTGGTTTCATAAAACCACACAATCTTTTTTTTGTGTAAGCTAAAAAATTATAGTAATTTATAGCTTTCACAAAAAAAATAAACGTATACTTATGTACGCGCTTGAGAAGTTATACTTCTTTGGCATCATTAAATAAATATTTAACACTAGCTGTCTTGGCGAACTTCGTATCGCCTAATAATCAGTGAATGTACTTTGTTGGTACTTTTAACTTATAGTTTTAGGTTTAGGTTTTTTAGGGGAGCGGAGTGGGAGGGGAGGGGAGACTGAGGGGAGGGGTAGGGGGAGGGGAGGGGAGCGGGAGGATGGGGAGGGGGAGGGTGAAGGTGAAGGGGAGGGGAGGGGAGGAGCGGAGGGAAGGGATAGCGTGAGGGGGGAGGGCTAATGGAGGGGAGGGGGAGGGATAACGGAGGGGTGGGAGGGGGAGAGGAGTGGAAGGGATAGGTGGAAGGGGAGTGGAGGGGAGGGGAGGGAGAGGGAGCGGGAGAGGGGGAGGGCACTTTAATAACGTGTTAGAGCACCAACAAAATTTTGTTTTAATTTGTTTGTCTGTCTATCTGTTTCTCTGATATCGGCATCACATGAAAACCTTTAAACTGATTTCGACGGAAATTAGTTAAGTTGTTCCTTATACTTTGGGTCATATTTTAGAAACCTTTCTTCCCGAAAAAAATAAAAGTTTTCCCCGGAAACAAGATGAAACTTTGTATGGAAAATTATTAATTAATATTTAATTATTATTTAATTAATATTTCCTTTAAATTTGCCGAAAACGTTCCTCCTTTAATTGAAGGAAATCATTTTCGAGTTTTTTGAAATTTTTCATGAAAAAGAAAAAACAAATTATATAATATTAATGTTGTATTTTTTTCAAAACCCGCTCCCGCCCGGAGGAATGATTTGTTATTGTATCGTAGGTTTCAGTATATAAATTCCTAAATATAAGTAGTTCAATATAAATTAACCTGTTTTTAAATTTTCTTCTGTAAGGGGTACAAATATGATTAGCATAATTTCCGCGTGCGAAGCTGCGGGCAACACAGCTAGTATAAAATATTGATTGAGCCCATCAGAAAGAAAGAAAAATATTTATTTCATACACAGGCCACTGCAATCGATACATACAAAAATCGGCTTATATCTATTGTAAATACTTAAAAATAAAATGCAGTGCCATACAGATGGCTCAGGAAAAGGTCTCATTCAGTGAGGTCTGCTGGTTTTCATTGCAACCTATGGTGTCGCGCGGGGTGCACGCAGGTGTGGTGCATGGCGAATTTGCTAATCCAGTTTAAATTACTTAAATTATGGTTGAAATACAAAAATAATAATAATAATTACCAACTAGATTACATAATTACAATACACATGTAGCTATTATATAAATTAATGTAAATCATTGCAAGGCCTTTAACATATGTTTTCAATACAAATTTTCGAGTGACTACACACGCAGCCAGAATATATATTTCTACTGTGTGTGGTAGATTGCTGTAATATAATATTATAATATGGTATATTAATATTATATCTTTTACAGCTATGTGAGTGATGGGCTTATAGCTGAAAAGAATGGATACTATGTGCATCTGCTGTCTACATCTATCCGTCCATGTGAAGCTGTCAAGGCCACTAGGGGCAAAAGCAACTGTCCATTAAAAAAATCAATAACCAAAATAAGCAAAGCAAAGCAGCAACCCATAATTTTACTGTCACATTGCTGGGCTTGGGGTCTCCTCTCACAACATGAGGGGGCCATAGTCTACCACGCTGGCCAAGTGCGGATTGGTAGATTTCACACACCTTTGAGAACTTTATAAAAACTCTCCGGTGTGCAGGTTTCCTCACGATGTTTTCCTTCACAGAAGCAAGTGATAATTAACTTATGATACGCACATAATATTTGAAAATTAGAGATGTATGCCAGGATTTGAACTCGGACCCCTGCATTCGGAAGACCAACATTCTAACCACTAGGCTATCACTGCTGAATAAGCTTATTAATAATTTATTTTTTAATTTGCCCATTTAACATTTTATTGCAGGAAATGATTGAAAATAAAGAAATACCTGCATATAAAATATTCACACATGAACCTGCTAGCAAACGAAAAAGACGACATGCAAAACAACATCGTGAAGCTCAAGAGGCTGAGGAAATGAGTGAGAAAATGAACTTGAGATCAGGTAACACTTATAGTTTACTCATAAACATGGCAATACTTAGGATAGCAGGGAGTCTCTTCCCATTTGCCGGCACGGTTGTTGAGCGCTCGGGAAAAAACTTCGCGCATCGTAAACTTGAGGTGCAATTAAATGGTCATTCAGTTGTCTCATGATGTGACCGCACGCTCAGAGAACGAATTACGACAAGCGCTGCTCTAACGTCACTTGACGGGCCAATCACATTGCACGACATGACACAGGCCGTTCCCAGCAACACCCACAGTGACCCGGAGCTCATATACTATACATATACTGAACTATTGGAGGAGTGGAATTTCTTATCTGGCTGGCCTACTACCAAACATAAAGAACTTTTTAACCGACTTCAAAAAAAGGAGGAGTTTCTCAATTCGACAATTTTTTTCATGTTTGTTACCTCGGAACTGACTGGGTGAACCGATATTGATGATTCTTTTTTAATCGAAAGCTGGTGCTTGTCGTGTGGTCCCACATAAATTTGAGCGAGATCTGACGATGGCATCCATGTCAAAAGCATAATATAAGTCTTAAATTTGAAATTGGTAATTTTTTTGTTAAAATTTTAGATTATCACTTGTATTGTTGCATTGATGAGTTATGGTATGAGTTAGCGTGCGTTTGCACCAGAGATGTGCGAGGATACGTGGCATGAGATGTATTTGTGAGAATCACTTCATTTAAATTAGGTAAATAAAGCTATTTTATTGGTTCTTAAAACACATCATCACTATGCATCTCTGATGTAAACGCACCCTAAGGGTGCTTCCATTTCATTTGGAGCATGATGATATTGTTATTGATAAAGCTATTTAATATCTCTGATGGGGTACAAATGATAATCAGTTGTTAGGATAAGACAAAAAATAATTCACTAAATTTTCATAATAAACTTCAAAGCAAATGTGAATAAATTTTAAGGGACCCATGTCCTTGGGTAATTATTATTAAGGAAAATAGCCATAAAAATATTGAATGATTGATTAAAAATGACACTCACATTTTTCTATTACAGAAAACAATTTAGAATTAATGATAAAACAGAACAAAGAAGATCGAGCACAAAAATTTGATTCATTAATTGCCAACCTTGAAGCTAAATATAGTGGTAAAAAGGCAGGTACTAAACGCAAGGCTGCTACAACATCTGAAAAAGGATCAAAGAATAAAAGGAAAAAATGAATGTCTGTTATACGTAAAACCATTTAATTTTATTTTTAACTTTGTAATAATTTTGAGCTGTTAAAACATCTTTCAAACAGAATACGGTAGTTTCTGGTTTGTGAAGCAGAAAGGATAAAAAAGGCACTGTGTGATACTCCAAACTATTGACTCTCAGAGGCCAAAGGTCAATAATAAAACATTATATCAATAAAAATATTTTTGCATGTACCAATTTTTAATTATCTTCTTCCATAGCCACCTGCAACTGCATATCAGAATAGAATGGCCCCTGCTCAACATAAGTCTGCAGTCTTGTTATAATGTTAGAATCAAATGCTGTTGATGTAGATAAACTCTTAATGATGTTGTATTTTGCTTCCTTTACAACTTTATTTTCTTCTACAGACCGATCAAGGAGGTATTCAATGAGCCCTGGAAATAAAAAAAACTCAATAAATAAAGAAAACAAACTTGGTTGATGTAGCAGTAAAAAAGAATTACAGAGAATAGTAAAAATTTATAATATAATAATAAATATATTAATTTACCTGCTACAGATGCAACTAATTCTTCACCCCATGTATGCTGGCACACAGAGTCAAGTAGTGCAAAGGCAGCTATTTTAATATCTGTAAATGGGCTCTTGCATAACTCAAACAACTTATTCATTGGTCCAGGTTCCTTACTAAAACATCTGAACCATTCTCGTGTCATTAAATTGATTCTTTGATAGTTAGGATTTTTCTTGCACTCAGGGTCTTTATTTACACCAATCAAATTGGCAAATGTGTGTAAAATCCTAACTTTTATGTCAGCTGGGCAATTCCTGTTTATTTGCCCCAATTTTTCCAAAGCTTGTATATACTTAGCACCTGGAATCATTTAACACCATTAAATACAGCATTACTCTGTTACTATTCAACCATAGATTTAGAACCAGTAGACTCTCCCATACATTTGACAAAGCGAGATCGCCAGTTACAAAATCTACGTGAAAGACACAAAAATATTATTCAGTGTCCTCGTCACCGTGGCCGATTATAACATATACATAGGTATGTTTGTCACAAGTGCAAACAATGTGTGCGTTGTGACAAACAAGAGTGAGTTGGCTATTTGGACATTTTAAAGTTTCAGTTTGTTTTTAAGCAAAAAATCATAGTAAGTTTAAGTATGATGGTGGGTAGCAGTATTTTGGGCTACTTGTTAAATTTTGTTACATTTCTTTAACAATAACCTCCAAGAAATGTAAATTTTCTGTCTCATGTGTGGCCACGCCATGACTGAATCTATAGGTTCTACATCTATGATTGTAACAAGGTCTCCCAGAAATTTCCTTTAAATTGAGTGAAATTAAAAGACACTGAAGTAAAAAAATTACTCAATTACCAAGAGCAGCTAAACATAGTTTTCCTTCCGCTGTAGAACCAATGAAACAAAGTGTATCCAAAGCCACTGGCAAAGTCACATCTTCTAATTCAAATGCATTAAATAATAAGTCTATCAAAGCTGGATACTTTTCCAATATTTCCCTAGGGTAATGGTGAGCTATACTTCCAAAAAATTTCAAGTATCCTGAAACAAAAGTACAGTAACAATAATTTTCCTTTGTCATTACCTTGATATTAATATGATAACCAAAATGGCCTGAAAAAACCTGAATATAAAAATAAATTGATTTTATTGAAACTTTCACAAGACACAATTTGTATTTGCCATTCATATAAAACAAAATAAATTTACTAAGCACAGAACATACATGGAAATAAAATACAGTGTTTACCAGGTGTTAAAAGTCCTCTGAGTGGATTATTTTGTAGACTGGTTAATAAGTCTGTAATTTTCTGCAAAACTCCAGATTTGACAAAGTAATTTATGCCATATGGTTTAACTGCCAGCCGGGAAAGTATTTCTAGGATGTTCATTTGATATAAAACATCATCTGATTCAAGTTCCGACACCATACTTTGTATATACCCTTGATCAATACATAATTGAAACAAATCAAATGACTTTGTTGATATGTTAATTACTACCTGAAATATAATATTATAAATAATTAACTTTAATTAATAAATGCTATACATACATTCATATTGTTACAGCTCTTTTATTGCTTAACAATTGCCTTAAAGATTGATAAGTCAATGGGAAAATGGGACCTCAGATGAATCTTAATTATTAATCACAATAATATATTTAGCATTTATAGTAAACTAGTTTTGAGAATCGAAACTGACATGAGACATTGTAGGAGTTTTAATTGTGTGGGGTGTTGTGCTGGCAGGCAACACATGCACATATGTCAGGTGTTTAGAATATTAATATATTTAAATAGTGTCACAATAGAATGTGTTCTATTGTGACAAGAGGACTTCTATCTGAGACACGAACCGGTGTAGACATAATTTGTAATGTTATTATAAACAATATTATTATAAAGTGTAATTATACAGTATTCACAATATAGTATATCATGAAGTGAGTGTGTTTGAATAGCCCCTCTCCTCCAAAGTCCAGACATATCAAAAAGAACCCTCCAACAGGTTATGGGCCCAGAATATTAAAAGATTAAAATTTATTGAAAAACCAGTGATTTACATAGCCTACATTATAACCTTGGATACCAGTTGTTGATATAAAAATAAGCATAGCAACCAGTGATGGATACTTAGAAGATAATGAAGTAATTAATGGGCTTCGTGAAGATGAAGTCAGAGAAGTTCGAGAAGGTGATATTGGAGGAAATAATAGTAATGGAGTTAATGTAATTCGAGAAGGTGATATAGGAAGAAATGATAGAAATGGAATTAGAGAAGTTCGAGAAGGTGATAGTGGAGGAAATAATAGTAATGGAGTTAATGTAATTCGAGAAGGTGATATAGGAAGAAATGATAGAAATGGAATTAATGAAGTTCGAGAAGATGTTGGTATAAGGCGAAATAATATAGGAAGAAATGATAGAAATGGAATTAATGAAGTTCGAGAAGATGTTGGTATAAGGAGAAGAAAGAGAAAGAATTGTAGATATTCAAGAAACAGATATATTTGGTGAAACAAATGAAGATGAAACAATTGACAGTGGAACAAATGAAAATGAAATAAATTCCAATGAACAAATGAAAATGGAACAAATGATAGCAGATTAACAAATGGAAATCTGGTGGAGAATTCGAGGAGTAATGAGGATATTATGGAATGGAAGATGGAGAATTTTCGAAATTTAATATGAACAATGTGAGAGATTGCAGCTACCCGAGTATTTTGGTGGAGCAACATCCATCAGTCAAGGTAGATAAGAAAATTATTTTAAAAGTGAACTTATTGTGTTTCGGGGGAAATGGGTTGTTTTTTGTTAGTATATAAGTTTTATAGGGGAATTTAAATGTTGTTTACAACAATAAATATAACTAAAAAGAGACAAAGATAATTCAATAATTAAGGGGGTGTTGGCAATTTCAATAAATAAACAATTAAGGGGGTGAATAGTGAATGTAATTGTTCATTGATTGAACATCATAAAAACAATAGTCACAAGAAGTCAATAATATTTGATAGAAAGTATACTTACACAAGTTTTAAAATCCTTTTATGTCTCTTTTATAGTTTTGTTTTATTGTTGTTTTAATAATTATTTGGAATTTTGTTTTTAGTATTTATAATAAAATAATTTCTGTTGATATTTGGATATAAGTGAAAAGAAAATTTGGGAAGTGAAAGATTGTAAGGGATAGTGAAAGGTTGTATGTGTTTTTCGAATTCAAGGGTTGAGTCTAAATTTATGTAAAATTGTATTTAGTAGTTTATGGGTGTTGAGTTTGACTGGTTTGAGTGTGAATGGCAATAGTGGATGGGATTAATGTTTTATTTATTTATTTAATTTGAAGTTGACTTATTATTGAGTAGTTGGAGTAGTAGGTTTTAAGTGGACTTATAGAAGTTCATATTGTGAGTTGTTGAGAAGGAGTTTGAGGAGATTTAAATAAACTTATGGAAGTTTATGCTGTGAGTTGTCGAGAAGGAGTTTAAGGTGTTTGAATAAACTTATGGAAGTTTATGCTGTGAGTTGTCGAGAAGGAGTTTGAGGTATTTAAATAAACTTATAGAAGTTTATGTAGTGAGCAGTCGAGGAGTTTAAGATTATTATAAGATATTTGTATGTATCGAGTGGTCGAGAAGGAGATAATTTTAAATAAACTTTTGTTTTATGTGTGGAGTCGAGAAGGAGTTTAAGATGATTATAGTTATTGATGTTTTATGTGGCGAGTCAAGAAGTTAAGGTTCTTGACGTTATATAGTTGAATGAAAGTACATGTTTGGTCGAGTATGAGTTGGACAAGTGAGAAAGGGATTTATAGTAGTAACATTAAAGTAGGTATTCAGTTTGAAAGTTGTTGGCTGAATTGAAATGGAGTTAGGTGGAAGTAATTGAATGTAAGTGGTTGTGAGATTTGAATGTATAATTAGGCATGTATGGAAGGTAATGTTAATGTATGAAAGTTAGTTTAGTGAGTTGTGTGGTTTTGGATTAAGTTATATACAGGGGGTTAAATATGTGCAAGTGTTGAGGGGGTGTGTAGGAGTTTTAATTGTGTGGGGTGTTGTGCTGGCAGGCAACACATGCACATATGTCAGGTGTTTAGAATATTAATATATTTAAATAGTGTCACAATAGAATGTGTTCTATTGTGACAAGAGGACTTCTATCTGAGACACGAACCGGTGTAGACATAATTTGTAATGTTATTATAAACAATATTATTATAAAGTGTAATTATACAGTATTCACAATATAGTATATCATGAAGTGAGTGTGTTTGAATAGCCCCTCTCCTCCAAAGTCCAGACATATCAAAAAGAACCCTCCAACAGACATCTCACTTATTGATTTTAAATGTTATGTGGCTTTTGGGTCTTTAGTTAAGCATTAACTTATAAAAAACTTACCTCATAAGCATTACATTTGCTGCTTTGGCTGCATTCCAAAGCTATTTTCATTTCCTCTAAGATTTTAGGGTAAGCTTCATTTGGCAGGTTAGATGTGATTAGTATAGCTTTGTTGGCTATACCAATATCACTATCGCAGACAAGCTGTGCAACAGCTACAAATACATCTATATATTCCGAAACAGGCAGTAGGGATAAATCATCCGTCACAGTTTTATATACCTAAAATGGAGTAAAACCAAGTTAAATAGCATTATAATTTTCTTTATATTTGTGTTGTATTTTACCAGTGTAAAGAACTGCAATTGTACAAGGCTCTCAGTAGATGTAATATGATATTAAAAAATAACATAACATTGTTGAACATTTTTTGCAACACATGTTAAACACAAAACAGTGGATTTTATTGAAGTTTAAAGATTTTATAAAAAAAAATCTATTATTACCTCGTCAATTGCAAGTTTTCTTACACAGCATTTTTCATGCCGTAATAAATACATTATATGGCTTGTGTAGTTCTTGATAACTTCACCGGTGTTAAACTTCTCAAAACATATCTTTAACACTTCACAAGCAAGGTCAGTTTGAATTCTGAAAATAAATAATATTTTATATTTTATAGCAAAAAACCAAGCAAGTAAACATGCTAATAAAAATAATAAACGCTTACACACTCATACAGTACTAGTAGCCCATGGTAGGTTTTTTTCACCTGTGGGTGGCATAGACGACATATATAACATATTACAATAACACCCATGACCCGAGTACAAATATTTATCTGTCACATAAATATCTGCCCCGGCCGGGAATCGAACCTGGGACCCCTTTGCTTCGCAGGCAAGGTCGTTACCAACTAGGCTACAGGGCTAGTAAAACAGCACAAATTAGTTTATTAATATTGGTGAATCCTACATCATACGCACAGGGTTCCCAAGAGTTCTCATTTTGGCATATTTGCCTACCACTTTTCAAACCTCTTTTTGTTTTTTAAATGCATAAAATGTGTAAATAGAACTCACCTATCTGATTCATTGAGACAGTTAACAATTTTTGAGATTCCAGCGCTTTTTATAGTAGAAGCAGCAATAGGTTTTGGTTTGAATTCAAGCAAATTTTTCATGTCATTCAAAGCATTCTGTTTATTCTCATCAGACTGAAGCCTTTCTATTATACTTTTATAGGTAATGGTATCCAAATTAGACATTTTACAATGTCAATAAACATTTATGTTTTCAACAAGAAAATGCGACTCACTACCACCACCGGCTATTTTTGTAAATTTTTGTAATTTGTAACAACCACAGAGTTAGTGTACGTTAAACATCGATAGACTATCGATAGTATCGATAGTTTTTGACTATCGATACTATCGATTGCTATTTTGTGCTATCGATAGTTAATTTTATTACTATTTCTCACCTATAAAGATAACGTCATACTTAATTTCTTACACGTGGGGAATTACGGGAACTAATAACTATCAGTGTTGCCAACTTTATTTTAACAATCCAACTGAACTTCACCACAAAAGGCAGAAAACCACAAAAAAATATTATTGTATTTTATACTAATAAAAATAAAATGACTTGCTTAAGTGTATCAGTGATATTTACATGAATAAATTATTTTGAATTTAATTTAATTTGAATTTAACTAATTGACTTTGTTAAAGATGATCGTCTTTAGAAAAATCGGATTCATCTACGATCATAGATTACGAGGAATAAATTTCTTTAGTTTCAATTTTTATATTACATTAATTGGTAATGTGTAGTTATTGCAGCATTTTCTTTCGCGTGATAAGCCAGGACAAACCATGATAATTGATGATAGGAGCTCTAGCTTCATTCGGTTTCTCCCTTTTGCTTTACTACATTCATTAGAAACAAACGTTTAGAATCAAATCAAACTCGACTCATAAGGTTTTAAGACTTTAAGGTTCATAATCAAAATTATTTCATTAGTAGTCAAAACTATTATATTTCCGGAGAAGACCCGGAAATAGTTTCTGTTCACTACGTGAGTTCTGTAGTGTTCCCTACGCAACCAAGAATTGTGCGCTAGTTTCAAATTCAAACATTCTCTCTGACGAGAGTAATTTTGTGAAATATTCTTAGTAGTTGAATGTCATGTCCTACCACTAAATGAAAAAATCTTTTCCACTAGCACTAGCACTGGCAACACTGATAACTATTGCGTAGAACTGTAGAACATTCGGAGACTGTTCATTCATTCGAGTATAGTATTGTTTCGTTTCAGAGGAATTACCGAAAATTATAATGGTTAGATCCTAAATGAACACCGAAACAGGCTTAAGACGAAAAAACTAAATATGTTGTTGTTTTTAAAACAACATATACAATATTTTGATTGAAATGTTTGATTAAGTTCATATTGAAATTATATGTTTTGATTAATATGTATAATATAATGTGTTTTAATCTAAGTTACCCATTGAAAGAAAACTATCGATAGTATCGATACTATCGATAGTTTTTAGGTCAACTATCGATAACTATCGAAAATCGAAACTATCGATGTTTAACGTACACTACACAGAGTACTCAATCACTACGTTTTAAACAAGAGTCACGTCACACAGAGTATTTAAACACTACGTTTTAATTTGTAACCATGGATAAATTATACTATCTGGATTGCTGACCTTGATAAACAGAATCGTTCGATGACGTCATATCTTAAGGACTATTCGACCAATCACAGTCCGGATTGAGGTTGTCCTTCATAATTATAGGGTGTCCACACTTACTTAGAAAAATTATGTCCAATTTTGATACGGTTCTTTACAATCTTGTCTATTGGTAATTTTTCTCGTGGTAAGAAATTATGATATTGAAATAAAACGTATTATTAAAATTTCTTCAAAATTACTGAATTTAAAATATTGCAATTGTTTTTATTGTAATTTTCTCATTGATAACAGTACAATACCACATTTTAAGCAACAGAAACAAAAATGACGACCACAGTCTTCACAAATCCCCAATGACCGTAATCGCCATTCTGAAAAATTGCATTAACTATTTGGCGCAGTGTGTGGTATTGCATATCACACAATTACGTTACTTATAATATTCATCCTAGATGTTTTTATATCATTATAACAACTCTTAAGTCATATAATATCCTGGGACTATAAATAACATGGACACAATATAAAAATAGTTCTTCGGTTATGACGTCATCCGTCCACACGTACCTCTACCAAGTTACTTATCCAGTTAGAGTAATACATCCATGGCTGCAGAATTCTGCTGTAAATTATAATACGTAATCTGTGCAATTGACAATGACGTTGACAACCAATTAAGCAAACGTCAAAGTCAAGTTGACATATTATTGTATACAATGAATTTTCCTCACTACTTCACTTCTAACTCTTCTGAGTTCTAATTTAAAACTTATTCAATTCAATCACGGAGTTATTACGAAATTAAATAAATAATTTAAATAAAACGTCCACATTGATAATCAAGATGTCGTTTAGAATGCATGTTGAGAAAAAGAAAGCACAAGACGAAATGCGTCGTCTAATGGCAGAACGCAAGAACAAGGATAAGAAACCTTTGCAAATAAACAATCCCCTTGCAAAGTATAATAATGCAGGTCAACTTATGTGTGTGCTATGTTCTTCAATAGTACGTTCTGAAAATGTATGGCAGGTTCACATAAATAGTAAACAGCACCGGTCAAATGTAGAACAAGCGAAGAAACTAAAGGAATTAACAAACAACTTTACAGATGGTAAAGTGAAAAATAAAAGACATTCCGATGCTGCAATGGATGCTCCTGAAGTAAAAAAAATAAAAGGCATATTAAAAAATAAAAAAGAGCCATCCAAAGATCAACCGGTTGCTAAAATTACAAATTCAGATAATAGTCCAAATGAAGAAGACTCAAACATGATAACTTCCAATAACGATGATTTTCATGCAAGTCAAGGTACCTATATTGAGCTTTTATTTTAAATATATACATACAAGGTGACCAGGCGAACTTCGTACTGCCTAAAAATCAGTTATCCCCTATTTCACCCCTTTGAGGGTTGAATTTTGAAAAATCCTTCCTTAGTGAATGCCTACGTCATAAAAGGAATATGTGTGCGAAATTTTAAGTTTATAGCCCTGAGGGTTTGGCCTGTGCGTTGATACATCAGTCAATCACTTCCATAACATATTGCACCTTCAGTGCAACAAAGTCACGAATAGCCAAAACTGTAAAATTGAGTTAAGTATGCCAAATTGTCTATAAAAACAAGCATTTTACATGAAAGTGTATCAAAAATTATAAACATTTAAAATTATAATATTTTTAACCTTAGTAGGTTAAAATGATAGTAATTCGGTAATATGGAAATAAATGCGAGAAAAAAATTTTAAGTCCTCTCTAAAATTACAAAGTGAGCTGCTGCGACTTTGTTGCACCGAAGGTGCGATTTATAGATAATATATTTGTACACCTCTCTTCCTCCTTCATTTGCTAGGTCTGATCAAAATTGATGTGCCATATTGACAATTATGGCTACTAGTAAAGTAGTTTAACCATGTAGGTGCTATGACTACTCATTCACTAACATAGATGCCTCTTAGCGTTTTATGATCACCGATGGGGCATTGGTAGTTTTTTCAGTATACTGTACCATTTGGAGCTTATTTGACATATTATTAATAATATCGTTGTCAAGCATTAACTTATTTCATATTAAAAAAAATATATTTTATAATTTGTAAGTCATAAAAATATGTGTCCCTGATGAAAGATCTTATAAGTTAGTGACAAACATACGAGGCATAGAAGATATATCTTTTTTAATCAAACGAAAAGTAATAAAATAAAAGATAATATCTTAAATTCATAGCAATGTAAATGTGTAAATATTCCTTCATAGCAAAAATTATGAGAATTCAGTTTCAACTGGTAACATAAGTTGAATATTTTAGTGATTATTAAAATAAAAACAAATTATTTATCCATCCATCAGCCCTTGGAGGCTGACATAGGCCTAACTTGCACTACTCTGACCAGTCTCGAGCCTTCTAAATCCAGCGGATGCCTGCTGTCTTCTTCAGGTCATGGGTCCATCTGGACCATCATTATGTATACCAAATATTTAATAAAATATTTATATGTTAAACAGGTTTAGTAAAAATAACCAGGTTTAATAAAACTATTATTATGCATACTGTTTATTTGGTATTATTTGATACAATACATACAATTAAATACAAATCACAATGAGATATAATCTGCCATAGAATCTAAACGCAGGTTGACATACTTCATTCTAATTCCATAAAATATAATCCCAAACACCAGAATCACGCAAAATCCACTTTAAGTTTGATGTAAAATATAAGTAACAAATGTCTTGCACAAGTCCCCAATCCAATTTCAAATCATTAGGCTATTATTGCTTTCCTACTATCAATTACTTTTCAATTTTTTTAGCAAACACACAAAAAGACAAGGATGAAAATATAAAAACTCAGGAAGTGCCAGAACCACCCATCCCAGAAGGGTTCTTTGATGACCCCATACTAGATGCAAAGGTAAATTGCTTAATTCTTAAAAAAAATAGACCTTCTTACCTTTTTTATTGCTTCTTCTTCTAAAGTGCAGGGGGCATAGAGTATTGTGGCATTTTTTGTTCACCCCAAACTATGCACCTTTTTAAGTAGTTAATAGTATCTAAATGTAATTGTCATTTAAAAATAAAGCATAACATGTTGTGTCGTGCCTTGGTGAGAATTGACACTTACTGCCGCTCTTAGAATCACTTAACGGTTACTAAAATCACTCCTTAGTACAGAATCACAATACAAATTCTGTACCAAGGAGTGATTTGAGTATTTTTTGATTTAATTATTTTTGAAAAATTTTTGTTAAATTTCATGATTAATCCTGTTACACTTATTACTATTTGGGTAAAAGAAACTCCAAGAGCTTTTGTTAATTATAAGTAAAGATATTGGTTCTATTATTATACTTAATTTAATATAATCTGTATCTCTTCATACCATTACACACCGAAAAGTTCTTCAAATGCCTCATGAATATGATCTATCATATCTGTAGCCAACATACTCCTGCCATTTTTTTTAAATGCTTTCTCATTACATTGCCTTACTAAAACAGAAGCTGCATAGCAAGATAAAGAAGAAGCAAGTGAATCAACTTTTTCATCGATAACATTAATTTTATCTGCATTTGATAGGATCCAATGTAGAAATGTTGCAATAGATCCTGACAAAATATCACCTTGACCCCCACATCTTCTCCCAGACCCTCCTACATTTGATTGCCATTGGGAATCTTTATCATTACTATACAATTCATCAGTCTCTCCTTTCTTTAAAATAGTCACACTTTTACCTAATTGATTCAGTATTTCAGGTCCTTTTATTTTAGCAATGAGTCGCTCAAATTCAATTTTATTAGGTGTTAATATTACTGGTGATTCAAAATTTTTCAGTAACTGTGGCTTTTCGGTTATAAGAAATAAACCATCCGCATCAATAACGAGTGGTATACGCCGCTCACGAATTATTGTGAGTAAATCAGAAATTACTTGAAAAGTTGCTGTATCTCTTCCGAGGCCCGGTCCAATAACTAGAGCATGTAATCTTTCTAACCAGGGCGATATATCTGAAACGCCATTTGAGGCATCTAGAAGAGGATGAACTATCAACTCCGGACTATATGACTTAATTACACCAGCAGCCGCTTTAGTACAGAATATATGTACCAAATCTGCTCCAACCTAAAAAAACAGTATAATTACAGTTAACAACACTAATTGAATTACTGAAATATATAATTACAATGAAAGATGTACACACTGTTATGAATCACACAGATACACAAGTATACACAATCCATAAAAAAAATTCTTTGTAGGTATCTACTGAATTGGAAGTAATGAATGTCGAAACAAAAAATACACTCACTTTCAAAGCACTTATCCCTGCAAAGTATGGTGCTCCAGTATACTCCAAAGACCCTCCGACTATACCTATCCTGCCAGCTTGACCTTTATGACTTTTGCCGTCTAACGGCGGTATACATGACTGTATTAAATCAATCATTCTTTTATTTCCCATCTTAGTTATTTGAGAATAACTAACTTTCAGAACATGTAAACCCAGTTTATTAATTAATGGTCTTATCAGTGCACCCGCTTTCGATAAAAACAACATCTGTAAACTTCAAAACACTGAACTGCGTAGTGATGGCCAACTCGAGTTACTAACTCGGGTTGACTCGAGTTGTGCTTAGTTCGAGTTAACTCGAGTCAGATTACTAATGACTCGAGTTGAATCTCGTGTTTGGGCTGGCGGTAAATGAACGAATCAAGCGAAATAGTGAGAGTACGATTTGTTCGTTGGATGCGCGCATGGATATTATTACAGTGTTGCCAACCCTAATCTAGATAAAAACTGTAAAGAAGCTTTCAAAAAGCTGTAGAAAACTGTAAAATTCTACTTAGAGAACTGTAAATCTACAGCTTTTCTTAAAAACAACGTAAAATAGTAAGAAAATTATACTTGTATTAGTAAATCAACTTTCAATCTTAAAAAATCTACACAATTTCTACTAAAACTGCCTCGTTTTCAATTTGCACTTACTCTTGATTTGTTACCTACTCTTGATTTTCAGTTTCGTCTTTAATTTTAAAATCGTACATAATATTTTTATAAAATCTCTTTAAATGGTCATCGGTAGCATTGAACTCATAATAATTTTTAATTTCTGACTTTGTTTTTAAAGTGTTTTTTATGGTGATGGTTGACTATTTATTCCTTAGTTTGGGTACGCAGCAAATAAAATAGATGGCGCTAGTATTATAAAGAAAAAAACTGTAGATTTGGAGGTTTAAACTAAAAACTATGAAGATCGCCAGCTGATTAGCAACCGTCAATACGGTTCCCGCCACGGCAGATCAGCTGGCGATCTTTTAGTATACCTTACTCATTGCTGGGCAGAAGCAATCGAGAGCAAGGGAGAAGCATTGGCTGTAAGTTTGGATGTTGCGAAGGCCTTCGATAGGGTGTGGCATAAGGCATTACTGTCTAAGCTGCCTTTATCGGAGTGGAGCATCAAGGTCTTCGTTGACGGAACATGCTCGGTTACGAAGCCCATAAATGCTGGCGTCCCACAAAGCTCTGTATTTTCACTCACATTGTTCATCATGCATATCAATGATATGCTGGATATCGGTGATATTCATTGCTATGCTGATGACAGTACCGGTGACGCCCATTATACAGGCCAAGCAAATCTTTCTCGGGTGCAGATTGAGGAGAAGAGGATAAAACTTGTGGTTGAAGTCGAAACATCTCAACCCTGAAAAGACACAAGTTTGCGCGTTAACCGCTAAAAAACCCCATTTGTCATAGCAACACAGTTCCAGAACATTCCTCTTAACATCTCTAAAAGCATTGGGATCCTTGGTGTCGACATTTCGAATGAAGTTCAGTTTCGGGAGCACTTGGTTAGTAAGGCCAAACTAGCCGCAAAGAAATTGGGAGTGCTCAATAGAGCTAAGCAGTACTTCACGCCTAAGCACAGGTTGATGCTCAATAAGGCGCAAATTCTACCATACATGGAGTGCTGTTCCCACCTTTGGGCCGGAGCCCCAGCTGGCCAAGTGGATCCGTTCAATCGAATTCAACGGTGAGCTATTCGTCTATTCGACGATCCCAAGCTTACAGACGGATTAGAATCGTTTGAGTTGAGGAGAAATGTAGGCTCTCTCTGCGTATTCTACCGTCTGTACAATGGGGAATGTTCTGAAGAACTGTTTGGCTTACTACCTGCAGTTAATTTTCGTCACCGCACATCACGTACCAGGTTCCATCAACACTATCTGGATACCTGGCGTTCGTCCACAGTCCGGTTCTCACGTCATTTTCTACCTCGCCCGTGTAAACTGTGGAACAAACTACATGCATCGGTGTTCCCTCTAAGCTATGATATGAGGTCCTTCAAGAAGCGGGTCTATCGTCATCTTTTTGACCGGCAATGCGTTGATGACGCCCCTGGTGTTGCTAATGTCCATGGGTGGGGTGATTACTTACCATCAGGTGACCCGTCTGCTCGTTTGCGTGCTCAAAGCATAAAAAAAAGTTAACGAAGAAACAGTAAATCTACAGTTAAAACTGTAGAGTTGGCATTTGGCAACTCTGGATATATATCTATACTAATATTATAAAGAGGAAAGATTTGATTGTTTGCATTGAATAGGCTCCGAAACTACCGAAAAATTTAGTTATGGAATAGTTTAAAAGACGAAATAATAAACATAATGGCGTCCTTGTCTAACGTATGAAATAAAAACAATCTAACTCTACAACTCTACAACACTTTTGTTTAACATCTCAATCAAGTAAACGAAATAATGAAGCAAATAGACCATTATGATTAGAAACTCTATAATCGTAAGATTAAATATGTTTAAATTATGTAAATAGCAGGTTTTGAGCAAAGTTGATATTTTTGAGTTTTGTTTTAGCCTATAAATAGCAAGTTTTAATCAAATTAATTTGCAAAATTCCAAAAAATTCATGTCTCGAGAGTTGGATGGAAGATCAAATATGTAAAAAAATAATTTGTAACAAATCATACACTCAGTTTCTTCCTGCTAACTCGAGTTGTGTAACTCGAGTTCAATTCGAGTTACCTGAATTTCAACTCGAGTTTACTCGAGTCGTGTTTTTTCCGAGTTGGCACATCACTAGAACTGCGTCAACAGCGTCAACTGCGGAATTTGTTTGTGCACACCAGTGTTGCCAACTCGGTATCAGGTTTTCGCCGGTTTTCGGGCTAAATAGAGTTTTAAAAAGGGCTAGATTATAACATTGAAAATAGGGGCTAATCACAGACATTAATGCATAAGTAATAGAGGTGAGCGCGAAAAAAAAAGGTCTTAAGACGCTCTACAACTATGATAAGATAATGGTCATTTTTTCGATATCTTTCACTACCTAAATTGGTTTTTTCGATCAATTGCATCAAAAAGTTCGTGGAAAACCTGAATTTATCCCTTTTTTTCAAGATGGCGGAAAATGGTTTTGGAGATAGAAATTGGGATAGGTGCTAAATAATTATTTGACTTTGTTGTGAAGTATTGTGAACTCTTAAATATATGAGTTTGGCCATTTGGCTGAGCAACTTAGGGTTAGTGTTGCCAAGTCAGTGAACCAAGAAGTGGCTAAAACACTTTTAAAAAGTGGCTAGAATGTCAAAATTTCGTACCCTTTAAAGTGGCTAAAAGTGGCTAAAAATTTTGTACCTTTTTTTTGGACCGGGAGAAATAAAAAACACTATCAAACAATTATTTTTTAATAAAATCAAACATGGAAACAATTATTTGTATATCAGGTGGGATTGTGGTCAAGCATTATTTGTGTAAAAAAAATAATTAAATCAGTGGTTATTAGATGTTAAAGGTTCTGGTTCCGCTGCCAGGAAAGAATATTTTTCTTTTTTACCGATTTGATTTAGAACTTCCGCCGGTATTGTTTGGTAATTTTTATTTAACATTTGTACATGTTTGGTTATTTTTATTGGAACGAAGTTCCTTATCGCGCGTTGTGAAAGGGGGGCTAGACGGAAAATTTCGACACTTTTTATTAATGTAGAATTAAGTGTGCCTACACTCATTTTATTTCTATGCTTTGTCTTTACCACACTCATCATATATTAAAATATAATCTTTCTACTTCAGCATTTGAGTGTGGTAAAGATAAAGCATAGAAATAAAATGAGTGTAGCATATAATTAAAATCGCCGCGTCGCCCGCCCCACCTACTTTCCCGTCGTATCCCGACTTTCCCGTATGTTTAAGTTACTCTATGGTTATTAATTCCATTTAATTTGGTTTAATTGGTTAGCGAGCTCGTTTTGTCATGTAAAACTCGCACTAAGCCCACTGCGCAAGCAAGATGCCATAGACAATGTTGTAAGGGCCACTAAGTTAGGTTAGGTTAAATGTCAATGTCAAGTAATTATTAACATGTTGAGTCAAACCTCAAAAGTTGCTAGAATTGTGACCAAAATATTTAGCCAAGAATATTTGACATTTTTGGCTAAAGAAATCTTAAAAATTGCCAGATCTAGCCAAAAAGTGTTGCCAAGTTGCAACACTGCTTAGGGTCATGTTAACGCTATCATAATTTATAAAAAAAGTTGAAAATTTATGGTTATTTCACAGATTAAACAGAGTTATAATCAACTGTGTGTGTCAGCGCCATCTAGTTATAAAATATATAACATAAAAATTATGTTTAATCGAGAATGAGAAGGAATGGGTTATTTCACCTTCATTTCGTTGGTACATTATGATTTAAGTAATTGACTACGCTAGGAGTTGTTTAATGTGCATTAATTTCTAAAACTACTACTCGTTAAGAATATATCGCATATTATTATCCAATATTGCAAGTTCTTATTTAAAGTAATTATGTAATTATCTTGATCAAACTAAGTCTCAGTATTTGTTTTAGGTACGTAACATTGAATATAAAGATCCTGTGGAAGAAGAATGGGAGAGATTCCAAAAGGAAATTAAAGAGGAGGCCACTACCTCTGCTGAAATTATTGCAGGAGAACAAGAGGAAGCTACAGCAGAAAGACAAATTGACGAGATTGATGAACAAATAAGGAATTGGTCAAGGTTTGCTTAAATGTCGCAGTTACGTGAAAATTACATGCTTAACTTAAAAATTATATATTTAAATTGAGTATATTCTTTCAGGGTTTTAGATCTAGAGTTGAAAAAAGAAGAAACGAAAAACAAAAAACAAGATATTGAACAAATGAGCGATAACGAGGACAAAGATTCGGAGGAAGAAGCTGACATTGATGAATTTTTAGACTGGCGATCGAAAAAATCATACACATGATATGCCTACTTTGTATACTAGCCTTTATTTATAAATAGTAATTTGTTACTGTAATAAAACTTCAAAGTGATTGTTGCCTAATTATTGTAATAAAAGAAATTGTTCCTTAAAGTACCAAAACATTAAAATAATGAAAATATTGATTCTAGCATTAAATTTAATAATGCAACATACTATAACGTAATGATTTTATTAAACACTAGCTGACCCGGCGAACTTCGTATCGCCTAACAATCCCCAATAACCTCTTCCTCTCTCCCTTTACGTTAAGTTGTTTCAAACTATGAGCTAACATATTAATTTTCACATTACCGAGTTCGAAAATAACGAAGTTTGGTACAAACTTACATCCCCTGTTTTTACCCCTTAGGGGATGAAAATAATTTTTGTTTCTAATTATAAGCTTGCATATTAATTTTCATATTTCCATTGAAGTACTATTACTTCGTATAGAACAGACACCCCGAACATTGAGTCGGGTGCATTCATTGTGGCCAGGGTGGCTCACTTCATTCACTCACTTGCTTGTCACTCACCTGCGTTCATTGCGGCCGCATGCCAAAATTGTTTAGTAACAAACTGAAAAAATGCCGTCTTGCGTGATGAGAACCTGTCACAATTGCACGTAAAAAAATACAAAAAAGAAAATGGTATTACTTATCATCAGTAAGAAAACAAAATATTAACTTAAATCAACTAAAGCGAATTTATTTCAATTATTGTTTAATGTTCCCGCCATTTTTGAATGAAATGCAAATAAATTGACTTGAATTGAATTGAAAAAATCATAAGGCGGGCTTACACACTTGGCAAGCCGTAAGCGTGTTAATGGACAAATAAATAAGCCCGATAAGAATGACTATAGTACCTACTCTTTGGTAAATAATAAATTATGTGTATTACATTACTCAGTGAATTCAATTAAACATTAAATCAAACATTTGGAAGAGCTAAAGATTTAGAGTCGTTGACTGTTTGTCGTGGTTCGGCAAGTGTCTTATACAAAGTTACTCTATGTAAATCACCTTCTAGAGTTTGAAAAAAGAACGCGTCATCGCGGTTTCGGGACACACATTTTGTTCGAGATGTCTGTTCTATGTCATTATACTTCAATGCATATTTCTTATATTATTCTTTCACATAATAATAATAATAATATATTCGCTGCAAGAAATAAAAATAAAATACAGATTATCCTCCGTTAAAAATAGACAACATAGAAACATTGAAGTGAAGTATAATGACAGAACAGACATCTCGAACTAAATGTGTGTCCCGAAACCGCGATGACGCGTTCATTTTTCAAACTCTAAGGCGATTTACACACTTGCCATAGAGTAACTTTGTATAAGACACTTGCCGAACCACGACAAACAGTCAACGACTCTAAATCTTTAGCTCTTCCAAATGTTTGATTTAATGTTTAATTGAATTCACTGAGTAATGTAATACACATAATTTATTATTTACCAAAGAGTAGGTACTATAGTCATTCTTATCGGGCTTATTTATTTGTCCATTAACACGCTTACGGCTTGCCAAGTGTGTAAGCCCGCCTTATGATTTTTTCAATTCAATTCAAGTCAATTTATTTGCATTTCATTCAAAAATGGCGGGAACATTACACAATAATTGAAATAAATTCGTTTTAGTTGATTTAAGTTAATATTTTGTTTTCTTACTGATGATAAGTAATACCATTTTCTTTTTTGGAACGAAGTTCCTTATCACGCGTTGTGAAAGGGGGCTAGACGGAAAATTACGACACTTTGATTTTACGAATGACGACACTTTTTTTGAAGTGATTCAGTGAAATTTACAGAGATGGCGCTGTACTGTACAACTTTCTGAATCACGCTAGCGTGATTAATTAAGTTTTACAGAGATGGCGCTGTACAACAAAACAATACTTAATCGAAAGGAACTTCGTTCCATCCGGGTGTCCCTTGACACCTCTCATGTTTTTTGTTTTTTTTTACGTGCAATTGTGACAGGTTCTTTTCACGCAAGACGGCATTTTTTCAGTTTGTTATTAAACAATTTTGGCATGCGGCCGCAATGAGCGCAGGCGAGTGACAAGTGAGTGAGTGAATGAAGTAAGCCACCTGGCTGCAATGCATTTCCCCGACTCAATGTTCGGGGAGTCTGTTCTATACGAAGTAATATAATAGTACTTCAATGCATAGAAATTGATAAAGTAGATAGCAAAAAATATTTAGGTACTTGATAGCTCCTTGTGGTTTCCACTACATATCAACCGGATAAAAACAAAATTAACCACTCTCACTGGCGTACTGTATGGCATTGTAAGATGTCTCCCTAGCAAAGTGAAGTATACATCTATAGCGTGCGAACGAGGGGGAATGGTAATTTCCGCCATTTTAGATTCATTTCTTTAAAAGCGCGGCCTAAATTATATGTATAATCGGCCACGGTGATGGGGACAAAAATACCTAATATTTTTCTCTTTTTTTACGTAGATTTTGTACTGGCGATCTCGCTCTGTCAAATGTATGGGAGAATCTACTGGCGTTCGAGGCAAGAAGACGGGGGTACGCTCCGACTGCATTCAACTCGCGCGTCTACTGTAGAGATTTTGATGACACCCCCTCCCCTCGGGACGCTTACGTATGAATGGCCCCTTGGCCCTTACAAAAAAAAAACGGGTTTTAACGTTACCGGTTACACCGCTGCAGCGCTGTGCCGATTTTATTTAATCTCTGATTTGTGAAACTAGTCAAAACTAAAAATTTACATTTATTGATTGTTAGGCGACTTAGGCGGTATGAAGTTCACCGAGTCTACTCTTTAATCATATTATGCATTATTTATTCGCTAGTTTAACTGATAAATGATATCTCCTGTTTGCATCGAAAAAACAATGGACCATTGCTCCATGTTGTTAACGGCCACATTTTGATAAATTCAAACTTGACCATAGACACCAATATTCTAGCAGAATTTGTCAGTTTGATGGGGTGAATTCTGAATTTTTGTCTGATATGGTGCTTCAGTTCAGTCAGTGGTAACAGACACCAAATTTCATAAAATTTTACCTGAATCAGGTTACTATAAACTGATTTTAATAGCAATTGTTAAACCCCTAGCGATTGTGTTATTTAAGCGCTTAAAACTGAGTGTCAAAACAGTGCAAACGTTTTATTTTTCGTGTAATCCTGGGTCTAAGAAATCACGTATTTGTGTTGAGATTTTCAGTGTTTATTTCCAATGCTCTGATACTAGAGGCCTATTTAAGTTTTAAGATGGACATTGATGTAAGCAAGGAGAATATTCAACCCCTCAGAGGTGGTAGGAACCTCTTGCAGCTGGGCACAGCTCTGCAAGCTCAGTCAGATGTTGATGCCCAAAGACAGCTGCAATTGCAGAAGGAGTATGTATTTTTCCCGATTCTTGGTTATTGGCTATCACTCTATGTATTCTGGTATTTACTCAGTATAAACTGTTACTGACCACTTATTGGAGACAGGTTAAAGTTTTAATTTGGGTTACTCAATGCAGCAGTCAGTTTAGTGTTGTGATCACAAAAACAAGATAAGGTTTCACTAGAAACAGCATAAAGCTATGTCAACTTACATGACTTAGAATGAAGGCATTTTGCTTATGAGTTACTTACACCAGCTGTTTATTGTAGGGAACATGAAGCAGCTATCAGGCACTACCAGGGTACTGATCCATTGGATCCCTGGTTCAATTACATCCAGTGGGTGGAACAGTCATATCCTAAACATGGCCATGAAGGTCACATAGATAAACTAATAAAAGACTGCTTGCAGTTATTTGAAAAGGATGAACGGTACTATCAGGATAGAAGGCTTGTGAAGCTATGGATAAAATATGTAAGTATTGATATACAATTTACTAAAAATATTGTAGTAAATTACATAATTGAAATTGACTAGTAGGTATCAATCACATAGAAGTTACACCTTGTCTTGCATTTAGGTAGTATTGAATGCTAAGTGTTTTTAACAATAATTATTGCCATAGTATAATTCTGTATTCTTTTACACTCAAAGTTTGAATTATATAGTCTGAAGGGATGTCAAATAAGTAAGTGGCCATTTAGATGATATGTTTTGATCTTATTAAATGTTTGTTGAAAAAGGTAGTCTTGCTGTCAATCTTTATGCATAACATTGTCTACATGAAACATTAGCAGCTTCTGTCTGTTTTATATTTTAATAGCATTTGATACAGAATTTATTCATAAACATAATTTTTAACTCAGGTGATAATAGATCTGTTATTACCATTACGTAATTTAAGATTAATCAATTGTGTTTGTGTGTTGACCTAAAATCGACTTCAATATTTTTTTTAACTTGACTTTTTTAATAGGTTGACTGTTTGTCAAATCCTTTGGAGATCTACCAAAGATTGTATAATACTGGCATTGGAGTTGAATGTTCAGAGTTTTATCGAGCATGGGCTTGTTATTGTGAAGAGTCTGGAGACTACAAAAAGGCCAACCAGGTCTATGTATTAGGATTGCAAGCTAAAGCCCAACCTTTGGATGAACTAGAACAGGCTCATATGTAAGTTTAGTATATATAAACACTATCTATAAATGTTATATTTATTTCTTTCTATCTAGGGTGAAACTCATAACATAATTAGCTTATTTGTTGGATTTTAAGCTACTTCTCGAGCTCTGAGAAATAAATTCAAGGCTTGTGGATCTTTGAAATTTCTATATTTGAGCCTCTTTACTTCATTCTCTACAATATTTAATATTCTATAATATATTGTGTATGATTATGTTGCTTGATATATTGCAGTTGTTAAATAGTTTCATAAATAGTATCAAGTAAAAGTTTCACACGGATGTTACTCAACACAAATAGTTATGTAAAAGTGATCTATTCTATTCAACATTTTCAGGAACTTTCAACTATTCTTTGCCCAAAGAATGTTACATGACGACTCTCCAACTAAGAGGAAGGCAGCATCAGCGTTAGCTGAAACTAGAATGGCTTTAACATCTCTCAAGTCATTCAAGAGGCGTAACATTGCAAATGTGCCTATACAAAGGGTTGGAGAGAACATCAGGAGTGTTATGCCAGGAGTCATGCGGCAACAAAGTTCAAATGAGAACAGAATACATGCTTCCAATGTCATGGTTAATGTTTATGAGGTGTGTAATGTCTATCTGTAAAGATAGACATTAAATAATAATAATTGTAAAATTATAAGTATCTTCAAAATAAAATGGGATTTGAGTTGAGCTTATTCTTGCAGCAATAAATTCCATTGATCAAGATGAGTGTTGAGTGTATACCTTCAACTTGATGTCCTTCAAAATTATTGGAATAATGACCAACTGTGTTGTCCGTCTGTCCTATAATCCTATTTAAATTATATTATGTGATGATGAACCATCACAAACACACATGACAAGAGCAAAATATTTATCACAAATATGTCTGTCCTGGTTGAATTGAATGGAACAGACTATTGTGATTTGTTCCTTATATTAATGTTTTTTTAATACTTAGTAATTTTATTAATGTTTTTATTCATTATACAGGACGGACCGTCGACATCTCACGCTCTTCCCGTAGCAGAGGACCCTGGCCCCGCGTCATTGGTCCAGGCTTGTGGTAATGCTGAAAATGAAAAGGAAGTTGGCATATGGACTAATCCGAAGACGAAGATGGTGCACTCTAACGTGGTTCCTCATCAACCATTACCTTTTACACGTAAGTTTATGAATTAATGTTGTAGCTTCCCTAGCCGGTAAATAAATATAACATCACTATCTGATCCGACAGACTTTGTTCTGCAACGTAACTGTTTTAGGTTGCAGATAAATTACTGATGCGAAAAATTGATAAAGACCATCCTTTTCGAGTTTTGAAGCATACACAAATCAAATTAACGTTTTTATATACATAAATTCAAAATTCAAAATAATTTATTCATGGGTATTTTCACAAAAAAAATATATAAGTAAGTATAAAAAAGTAAGATGTAATTTCAACTTAAACAAATGCGATAATTTTATTTTATTTCAACAGCATATGAAGACGAAGATGACGTTCTTAAATTGCCAGCGAACCATCAGCCTTACTGTGTAGATGACCTAACATTCAATGTGCCTCTTTGTGTACCTGACCCTCCAGATCCAACAAAAATACCTTGTTATAATAAATCACAGGTATGAAACCAAAAATATACTTTTACTTTACTGTCAAATCACAGCTTACATGACAATTACAATGTGTTAGGTTATGTGATACAATTTTTTTTATGGAAATAGCCAGCAAACAAGCTGACAATCCACCTGATAGTAAGTGGCTATCGTCGCCCATCGACATGAACAACACCAATGATGCGTTACTGGCCAAAAAAGAGAAGAAAAAGAAAAAAATTAGAGGTTTATTTAGTAGCAAAACTTATTAATATTTTGGATCACTCAAATTAAATTTAACCAATTTATTTACCTATGTATCATGTATTTCAATGGATTAACTTATCCAATCTTTTAGGTTTATGTAAATGATAAAGAATACAGTTTAGAAGAAATAAGATCAAGAATGTACAATTTAGAACGACAGGCTAAGCCTGAAACTAAAGATAATGATGTACAACAGAATTATATAAATCAGACTCTTGCCCAGTGCAGTGCTTTAGAAACTTTAGCCAATTGTGCATTAGACCCTGAACAAGACCATTTAGGACAGCTAATGCCGCTAAACATGCCGACTCTACAAAATATTACTAAAGTGACAAACATGCACTCACCCGGTGAACCAAAAGTATTAGTAAATCTAGACTCTAAGGAATTTAGTGAACTAGCGACTAAGAAAAATGACGAAAATCAGAAAACAAACCCTACTATGGCTGATAAAGAAAATCAAATAGGAGGCGAGGTTGCTTCTGGGCATTATAATGATGAAAATTATGGTACAAATTATGCAAAGAACAATCTTATGGAAGAATTTAATAGAAGCTTGATGGGAAATATTCTTGGTGATTCCGTCACTGTTAATACTAAGGAAGCACGGTGGGAACTTAGAAATATATTCAATGATGGACATGACAATGGTAAGTATAGTGCATAGTAATACTTATGTAGCATGTGAAACAATAACTATAAATTTTAAAACCCTCAATAGTTTTATTTTAAATACTAAACATGTCACTCTCAATTACATAATTCACCTTTCAAACAAAAAAAAATACTAGATCACGACATTTAAGTATTATTACTAGCGTATAGTTACGCGTTACGAGGTAGGGTCAAAGTATTTCAAGACCCACCCCAGTGGTAGATCTCAAGTTCTCTCAGAACAAACTCTCGGTCTTATGAGGGATCGACGAGAACTGTGTGTGCAATCTCCAACCTCTATGGCGGAATACCGACGGCTCAATGAACAGATCTCCAAGGGCAGGCGACGCGATTTGCGCAAACACAACGCAAATCGTGTAAAAAACACAATAGAGCGAAACCAGGGCTCCAAAGTGTTCGCCAGAGATCTGTCTATTGGGCAAAGTCAGCTTACGAAGTTGAAGACCGAGTCCGGCACCATAGTTACGTCGAAACCTGAAGTTCTGAGAGAGACTGAGAGATACTACGGACGGTTGTATACCTCCTCTCAAGCTCCACCTCCCAGTGAGGAGAGCGACAAGAGAGCTAAATTAACCCGACACTACACAGAGGATATCCCGGACGTCAGCCTGTATGAGATTAGAGAGGCCCTCAAACAGCTTAAAAACAACAAGGCACCGGGAGATGACGGTATCACCGCCGAGCTGCTAAGAGCTGGGGGGAAACCCCTCCTAGTGGCGCTCCAAAAACTGTTTGATACAGTCATCCATACTGGAACTACCCCGGAAGCGTGGAGCAGAAGTGTGGTGACTCTGTTTTTCAAAAAGGGCGATAAAGCCCTTTTGAAGAACTACAGGCCAGTTGCACTTCTGAGCCACGTTTATAAGCTGTTTTCGAGGGTGCTCACAAATCGCATTGCACGCAGGCTTGACGACTTCCAGCCTCCCGAACAAGCAGGATTCCGGAAAGGCTACAGCACCATAGACCACATACACACACTGCGGCAGATTATACAGAAGACCAAGGAGTATAATCTGCCGTTATGTGTCGCCTATGTGGACTATGAGAAAGCCTTTGATTCTATCGAGACCTGGGCAGTACTAAATTCTCTTCAGCGGTGCCGGATCGACTACCGGTATATCGAGGTGTTGAAGTATTTGTACTCATCAGCCACCATGTCCGTCAAAGTACACGACACAGCCACGAACCCCATCCAATTGCAGAGAGGTGTCAGGCAAGGGGACGTTATATCCCCAAAACTGTTCACCGCTGCATTGGAAGATGTGTTCAAGCTGATGGAGTGGAAACGACGTGGCATTAACATCAATGGCGAATACATCACACACCTGCGATATGCCGATGATATAGTCATCCTGGCAGGATCCCTGGAGGAACTAGGTACAATGCTCGGGGACTTGAACAGCGCCTCACAACGGGTGGGTCTTAAGATGAACATGGACAAGACGAAAATCATGTCGAATGTCCATGTCACACCCGTATCGGTTGTTGTTGACGGCGCTGCTCTCGAAGTTGTAGACGAATACAATTACCTGGGACAAGTGATCCAGATGGGCAAGTCCAACTTCGAGAAAGAAGTCACTCGTAGAATCCAACTCGGATGGGCTGCGTTCGGGAAACTGCGTCATATCTTGTCGTCCAAAACACTACCTCAGTGCCTGAAGTCGAAGGTGTTCGAGCAGTGTGTGTTGCCAGTGATGACATACGGATCCGAGACGTGGTGCTTCACTATTGGCCTAATCCACAAGCTCAGGGTAGCACAGCGGGCTATGGAGAGGGCTATGCTCGGTATTTCTCTACGTGATCGTATCAGAAACGAGGAGATCCGTAGACGAACAAGGGTGACCGACATAGCTCAAAGAATTAGCCGGCTGAAGTGGCAATGGGCTGGCCACATAGTGCGAAGGACCGATAACCGTTGGGGAAGAAAGGTCCTCGAATGGCGCCCGCGTCTCGGAAAGCGAAGTACAGGACGCCCCCAGACAAGATGGACCGACGACCTGAAGAAGACAGCAGGCATCCGCTGGATTCAGAAGGCTCAGGACCGGTCAGAGTGGCGCAAGTTAGGGGAGGCCTATGTCCAGCAGTGGACCTCCAAGGGCTGATGGATGGATGGATGGATGGACTAGCGTATAGAACCGACACCGCGAACATCATGTATGTCCCAATGCATTGGCGCCACGTGGCTTCAATCTTCAATGGATTCGTTCGATTTTGAAAGGAGAACCGAGGCTCAATTTTGAAAATGGAACCTCCCGGGCGGGACACACATTTTGTTCGAGATGTCTGTTCTATGACATTATACTTCAATGGATCACGATCAGTTTATCGGTTTGGGAGCTACGATGCCACAGACAGACATATAGATCCACAGGTACACAGATACGTCAGACTTATAACACCCCTCTGTTTGCGTTGGAGGTTAAAAACAGAAATTTTATTTTAGGTTTTTCCTACTTTAATTCTAAAGTTTCTTTATTGTTTTTATAGAAGCGTCAATAGTCCAGCCAGTTGTACAGCAATTCGATGTGCCTAAATTTGATATTCACGAAGATAGATCTATTACAATGGCCATAAATACTAAGAAAAATTATGAAATTCCGGATACAAGAAGTATACCGGAAGACAAAGAAAATGCGAACAAGTTTCGTGTTCCACCAGCACTACCTCAACAAGTATGTATTACATACTTTTTCATATTGAAGATAATATTTTGCTTTCTTGTCCTCACTAATCAGTGTATTTTTTAACAGATAAATAAAACTGCATACTACGAAGAACCATCTTGCACACAAGTATTCAATTTTAACATTAAAGATGCAAGCACTCCGAATATGTCTCATTTCAAAAAACCAGTGGCTTGTATAGATCAGTCAAGTAAATTTGCTTCGGTGCCAAAATTTAGTATAGATGAGAGTGTTATAGAACATGTTGATCAAGGAGTTACTAAGAGGGAAGAAAGTGTTAGACAGCCGGCAACAGATCAACATGCCACTGTAGACACTCAAGGAGCAGGACTGTCAGTCATAATGGAGGCAACAAGGGAATATAATAGGTAAGTTTAAAATTTTAAGACACTCAAATATGTTCATGGTTTTCGTGTTCAGTACTTTTTAATTGTTTTTCTGTAAAATACGCAATTTCTTATAACTTTATACTATTCTTTTCAGCAAATCAGGGTCTAGTTCTTCGGGTCAATCTATTAGAACAAACTTTACAGGTTACACAACAAATTTCGATTCCATGTATAACAATCCTAATGATCCCACTCAACAATCTTCTAAGAGAAGTTCGTTATCTACGCAAGCTAGGTTAGCCAATGGACAATTCAATAGAGGTTACCCACCGAAACGGGAAACATTAGAAAACAAACCACCAATACAGTCATCTACATCTGTGTCTTATCATACTCATGATCATCAATATCAGAAACCAATGCCACCAAATTATAACGGATTTACACCACAACGATCTATGCACGCTCAATACGCACAAAATTACAATTACCAACAAGGTTACCCAAACAATCAATTAAACCAACAGCAACAAGGCTACGGAAGTCCTAATCCTAATGCATACCACAGCCCACAACATGCCGAAATGCAAAGTTCGCACGGTATTAATCAGGTAGTGCCTCCAGGTTTTCAAAGTCCAACATACTCTAATCAAATTGGATACCATAGTCCAGGCCATGCCATGGTAAGCCCTCAGCAAAACTATGCCGGCCGTCAAGAATATCATTACTCTAGTCAAAATGAAAGGCAACATATTTATGCTAATCAACCGCAACAACCTATGGCCGTTTTCCAAAGCCCTCCGCATCAGACGCAATATCAAAGCCCACAATACTATCAAAGATCTCCACAAATTCCATCACCGAATCAAGCTTACAATCAGCAAAATTATCACAGTATCCAAAATCAGTACAGTAACACTAGTTTATATCAAAATACACATTCTAATGGTTCCAATTATAATACCATTCAAAGTCCTTACAGACAAGCTCCTAAACAAATCGAAAATAGCCAAGCGTACGCAATGTCAAATAATCAACAATTTCAAGTTTATCAAAGCCCACAAGCACCTCAGAATAATTATCGTAGTCCTGCAATGCATAATGTAAGTATGGCACAAGGATCTTATCAGGATCAACAAATGAGACAGGAACCTGTCGCTAATGCTTCAATTAAAGTGCAAGATGAAGTTGAAAAGAATGCGACTAACAATGTGAGTCCGCAGGCTAAAGCCGAACAAAAGAGCCCTGGGTCAGCTTTAAGAAATATAAGGCACGACCAACCTAGTTCCAAAACTGGACAGAATCCCACTGATGTTGGATTTTCTAATCAATATCTGAATTTCATTTCTAATAGAAACGAACCTAAGGATAATGCGAACACTCCTAAATTTACCAATAGCCCAAGTATATCACAAAAGATGCACAAGAATCTCTATGTATCGAGTCCCGAACAGGCTCAAATTCCCCCCTTGTCTGGTCTATCAGACACAGACAGTAAAGATGGAATGACAGCGCAAACTGCTACACCGATTCAATCTGCTAAAATTTCTCATGTTGCTGACAAATCTAAGGACATTTCAAAGCGACAACTGGACTTTGAACATAGAGTTGAGATTCAATCAGAAGACAGCAGAGATTCCGTCAGTAAGGACACTAGAATTTCATCAGTTTATTCTAGGCAGTCAGACTGCCAGTCGGACGGTTATGGAATGGATGTTGACAGTGAAAACTCTATGGAATGCGCAGCTTTTAAATCGACCCATTCCATTTCATTAGTAGAAACCAGCGATATACCGAGGCCAGCAGATATTGATTTCCCTTCAGTTATTGATCCATTTAACAAGAAAATGTTGACTTCGTTGTTGGAATATGTGAAATTTCCTAACAAAACTCACGCTGACGGATACGTTGAACTGAGATCAGTTCCTAAATTGCAAACTGCTACTGTCATGACTTTTGGTAACAACAAATATTCTATTGAGAAGCAGCTGGGTAAAGGGAATTATGGCGCCGTATTCCTCTGCATGGATATTCATACTAATAGATCAGTCGCAGTTAAGTATCAAAAACCCAGTCGCCCTTGGGAATTTTACATTTGCCAAGAAATCAAGGCCAGGATAAAAGACCCATTTATGGTAATTATTTCACATTTTAAATCTTTTTTCATATTACGAACGTATATTGTATTTACTGACGAATGTTCTTATTTAGCTTCCAGGTTACATGGACATAACTACAGCATATATTGCCGACAATGCAAGTTTATTTGTATCAGAATACTCCAAATATGGATCTTTGCTTGATGTTGCCAATAAAGTTAGAATAGCTACTTCCAAATGTATAAATGAGTTTATAGTAATATTGTTGACATCAGAAATGCTCTCAATAGTCCATTACCTCCACAAGGCTCAGATAATTCACGCTGATATCAAACCTGACAACTTTTTGTTGATGAAGATGTAAGTATATTTTTAGATATGCACTTTCTCAACTTTAACTAAACCCTACATAATTAACAATACGTTGATCTTACGGAGCAATAAAATATGATAGTTTAAACTTAGAGAATAGAGAGTATTATGATGAAATCAGGAAGTTGCCAGTGTAACTCTTTCTTCATGCAAAAGTTATGTAAAAAATTAACTTGTATAAAAAAAATGATTTTTACAGACCCACACAGGAATGGAGGACTCCATCTCTACAACTAATTGACTTAGGATGTGCAATTGACATGTCACTTTTTCCAGAAGGGACAACATTCAGAGAGGTGAGTATTACATTTAAAATCTGAGGTTAAATTAAAGCACATGACATGACCCATTCATTTTCTCTGTACTTTTGTTCTTATTATAAACTAGCTGTTGCCTGCAGCTTTGCACATGGAAATTATGTTTTAACTGATTCAAACTTTTATCCCGTTTTCCCGGGAAACCTTTTAATAATTTCGGGATGAAAAGTTGTCTAAAATACGACCCAGGGTATCAGTAACATCTTTACCAATTTTCATCGAAATCCGTTCAAAGGTTTTTATGTGATGCCCGGACAGACAAACAGACACTTTGAGTTTTATCATAGTATAGATTCTCCACTTGATATTTCATACTACTTGGGCTGAGTAAATTACTGTGTGTCTTGCCTTATTTATTACAATAATGTCAACTATCGACACATTACCAAATGTGTTAGCAACCTCACTAGGTCACTGTCCTTTATGTACTTTTGTCTTTTATCATTGGTCTTTATAAAATCTACTATGGTATCCATTAGTGACCACCTTATTTACGAGTTCTTCGTAGAGTAATTTTGCATGTCTTTAGTCCCGGCGTTAAGAGTCACTGACACCTCGGGCCATATTGTGGCGCCCACATAAGGGAAATCAAAATCAATTGTACATTTTTTGCTAAACCAATGTGAACGTGTATTAAGAATTTTATATTTCCTCTTGTTTCCCCCCTCCCAATTTCCCTCGCCCACTGCGTGTCTTCAGGTGACACATAGACTCAGAATGTCTGGAAAAGGCTTCAAGTGTCTAATGTCAAAACATTTTTCTATCTTTACAGTTAATTTCCACAGAAGGTTTTACTTGTACTGAGATGAGAGAAAGAAAGCCATGGACTTACCAGACAGATCTCTACTGTTTAGCTGGAACTATTCATGTCATTCTAATGGGGAGCTACATGAAGGTTGTCAGTCGCCTAGGTCAATGGAATATAGATAAAAAATTACCAAGGTATTTGGAAATTATTATTATATTTTATTAATTTCTAGTATACAGTATTTGAATTTACTAAGGGATTTACTTTAAGTGTACGAAGATTACTTTCCCACACTAGTACATAAGTGTTGGGACTTTTCATCGATCTACATAAAAATAGAGCGCACCAGATTATATAACTAGGGTACCACGACGGTAATGTAGCAACGTTATACGATTATTATACTAAAATATAATAGTAATAAGTATTGGAAGTTTTATGAAAATGGTCTAAAAAGACCAGGATATATCGTAATGATTTTGTGATAAATAAAAAAGCCAACATCATAAACTTATGTTTTAATTTCAGGTATATGAAGGTCAGTTTATGGGACAAAATATTTACCACATTGCTTAATGTCCCCGATTGCAACAGCCTACCGGACCTGATGGATCTCAAAAATGAGGTGGACAGTGTTTTACGCGAAATTGACAGCCTCAGTTCTCAGCTCCGTAATTTTGCTAATGTGCTTAAATCTAGGTAAATTAGAGGACCCAAACTGTATTTATTGCATTTAGGTGTTATGGCGACTGTAAAAAATAGATACATCTGTATTAATTAATAATTATAGAGGTAAATACTTATTTTAGGTTAAAGATAATCTGGAGCCCTTTCTGATCGTACACGCTGTTTAAATAAAAGCAATAATAAATGTTTAAAATCCTAACATGTTGTGTTTAGTTAAAATTGTGATATTGTACTGTTTAGATTTTTTTTGTTATTAATATGAAATTGTGGCTTAAATTATCTTGTTAGCTTAATGTTGAAACATTCTTAGGTTTCATTTATTTTTGTACAACATATAAAACTTGCACACACCATATTTTTGTTTGAATTGTAATGAAAAAATAAAGTAAAAAGAATTACCTGGTTAAACGATTTATTTCAAACTAGTTTTTGCCCGTGGTAGTGGTTTTGAAACGAAATTTTTAATTAATTTAGATTTATATGCCCGTAGCTTCGCGCGCGTGGATATCGATTTTTTACGAACCCTGAACTTTTCCGGGATAAAAGTATCCTATGTGTTAATCCATTGTATATAGGCTATCTCCATTCAAAATTTCAGCCAAATCGATTAAGTACTTTTGGCGTGATTAAGGAACAAACATCCAAACTACGGTTTGTAAGTTTTTTTAATTTTGATATCTGTAATTATTTTTTTTCAAAATTCAATGTTGATTTCGTTGTTGGATTATAAAAAAACACATGAGTACCAAAATTTTAACTCATTTGGTCCAGTAGTTTCGGAGTAAATTGGTTGTAAAAGGCGGACAGACAAATGATCAAGGGTTCCGTTTTTCGTTTTTTCGTACGGTACCCTACAAATGTTCCACATTCATATCCCTAGGCTAGGATTCCCTGTGTCGTGGATGCCATGGACAACACAAACAAGAACATACACACCCAGACCGAAAACGGAAATTAAAAATGCCTCGTTGGGAATCAAACCAAGGACCCTTCGAAAGGCTGGCCGGCACGCCACGTAGGTAATAGAAGTATGGTGATATTCTGATATTATACTCCTATGACTTATAAGCACAAACGTTGAGTGGAGTTGAGTGGCGCAAGAGCCACTGACGCCCCAGGCGTCAGATATTGTGGCGCCCACATAAGAAAATCAAAATATAGCTTTTTTTGCTGAACCAATAGGAAAGTTTATTAAGAATTTTATTTTTCCTTTTTTTTGCTCCTCACCCCAAATGTGGCGCCCCTTCTTTGGCGGCCTGGACCATCGCCCAACCTTGCCCCCCCTAACACCGGCCCTGCCGGCGATACACTTCTGATAGTGACATTACTCACGTCTCACACCCATGACCCAAGAACAAACGGTTTGTTTGACACATCACGGGTAGTAATATCTGTCTCGGCTGGGAATTGAACCCGAGAACCTTTCGCTTCACAGGCAGGGTCACCAATCTGCTATCGGGGTCGTCTGCCTACGTCGGTGAGTTTGGTTACAATCTCGTGGTCACCAGTTTGACTTTGATGGAAATATGATTTTTTTTATGGAAATAGCCGGCAAACGAGCTATGACGATCCACCTGATGGTAAGTGGCTATCGTCGCCCATGGACATCAGCAACACCAAAGGCATCACTGATGTGTTGCCGGCTAAGAGAGAAGAAAAGGAAAGAACTGGCTCTCGAGCCCCCAGCTGGAACACGACAAGTTGTCTGGCGGCTCTCATGCTCAAGGGTGGTAGCTATCCAGGCGAACCCCATGGAGAAATAATATTAACAATAAACAAATAACGCTTCACACTCATAGCCCCACACTAGGATTCCTGTGTTGTGGGTGCCATGGACAACACACAAGACAAGGACACTCGCACAAAGATTGAGAACAGAAATTCAAACTCATCATTCCTGCCTTGCTGGGATTCAAACCCAGGACCCTTGGCGTGGCGATTCGGCATGGTAACCATTGCGCCACGCGGGTCGTCGGGGCATCCGGCGTGGGATTGGGGTTAGTATTCTAAGCTGCCCCAATACGGTAACACTTTTATTAATCGACTTCAAAAAAAGGAGGAGGTTCTCAATTCGACTGTATTTTTTTTTACGTTTGTTACCTCAGAACTTTGGACTGGGTGAACCGATTTGGATGATTCTTTTTTTAATCGAAAGCTGGTGCTTGTCGTGTGGTCCCATATACATTTGAGCGAGATCTGACAATGGTATCCATGTAAAAGTACAATGTACTTCATTTGAAGTCGGTTAATTTTTTGTTAAAAAGATTATTACACTGCTGTTTTACCGCACTTCCGCGATGCAGGCGTCGCGTTCGCGTTAACTGTGGTTCGGCTGTGTTTTATATGTATAGGACAATACCATATTATCGTTTAATGTGCCCTGCCTCATAGCAGGTTTCCTCTATTTGGAGGAATAACAGAGGTGACAGATCTAGCCAAAGTCGAGTCTTGTAATTACTTTAATTATAATCAGTAGAGGTAATTAAATTAAAGATCTTTATAAAATAAATTACTAAAAAACTTTAATTATACAGGTGGGTTAGGTGTATGTATTATACATATAATAAAACAACAGTTCTGCTTAGAGCATTTTTAATATTAAATACTTTTTAGTATATCTTATCTTATAAGTATGTAGTAGAAATATACAATATTATTATTGTTACTCCTTAATCTTTAACCTCTGTTTCTTTCTTTCCTGGTATTCTTGCACATTGTCAAACTTCCTCTTATATAGAACTTTAATAGAACTCTCAGTGTTATGATTAATGGATGATATATCGATGCTATTGAATACATTTATTTTCTTAACAAAATCAACAGTGATTTGAAGATTATTTGATTTTATGTCATACTGTGAAATTTCACAATTGTTAAAATACACAAAAAAAGAAGAGTTGCGGAATTTAATAGTCAATGGGTCATCATTTGTATCTAATGTAGTGACTAACTTGTGAACAAATTGTTCATTATTAGATTCAATAGTATAAAATAATATTTTTTTTAATAAATGAATGCAAACAGCTATTATACTGCAAGAGTCATTTAACTTCTCTATTGCGAAATGAACAACTGGCAGTTTCTCAACTTCAACTCCTTCTTTATCCATGATATTTTTAAATTCCTCATAAAGGCTTTCATCCTTTACATCTAAATATGTATCTATGGTATGACACAGAGTGCCTGTTTCATAATCCCAACATCTTATGGTTCCATCTCCAGAAGTACTCATCAAATATTTGACATTGTGTGGCAATAATTCTATGTGATTCACAAATTCTGTATGACCCAAGCAATATGTTTTAATTGCATATGAGTTAGGATAGCAGGTCACTCTTATTTTTTCATCTCTGTCTGATGTAATAATATATTTTCCGTCTTGACTTTGCAATATATTCAGGAGCAGACTCAAATGCCCTAATAACTTAGTTCCAGATTCTTCAGACAATATATTATAAATTAAACCATCTCCAGTTTTGTCTGCTACAAGTATATGGGTATTGTCTACAGTAAATCTGATTTTGCTAGCACTTCTAGGAATAGTATATACCTTCTCTTCCTTTAATGTAGACAGATTATAAACAATCAATTTTTTGGAAGACGATGTTATTACTGCCAAATATTTACCATCCGAGGAAATCACTATATCAGTTACTTTATCGTCGTTCTGTGAATTGTTACTGGTCACGTCTATAATCTTATGATTCTCACCATCATAGCAGTCAATATAATGACCTTTTGTGACTGCAATAATTTCTTCATTTAATGCAATGCAAGTCATTATATAAATTTACTGTTAGCGTCAAGAAAAATTTGTCGATTTTAGTCATAAATTGCACGTAACATTAAATGAAAACATGTTACAATAATTACAGTATTAAAAATATAACCATACTTTGGCTGTGAATTATAACCTATAAATTATAATTCAATTCAACTTTACTGACCGACAAGTCGATAACTGACAGTTCTAGTGTTGCAGCATTCAGGTTTTCGCTAACAAAAAATATACCATAACTCGATTAAGATGATTCGATTTTAAAATAAATATTTATTAACACTAACAACTAATTAACACTATGGATTGAAAAATACGTTTTCACAGTGAGATATTAAATAAATAATTATAAATGACTTACTCTGAAAGGTTCCTTTAAGATCTAAAGTTTAGAATAAATTATAGTGAGAAATTACTAATTTGTACGTTTTGGGCTTTTTAGTTTTTAGTGCAGTGCGTATTAATAAAAGCGTGCCTTTAGTTTTTTTTACTGTTATTTTATTCTCATTTATAATATACTGAAATATTGACACGAAGAACTTTATGTATTATGTACATCTGGACGGCAAGCTTCGAAGTGGTGCCTGAAGATGGATCACGTCTCATTGGATGAACAATTTCGATTAATCACCATATTATTATGTCGGAATAGGTAGGGCAATTTGGGATTAATGAAGTGAAAATTATACAAATGTGGATAAAACTTGGGGATTGGAATTTGTTGACGAACACATTTTTATGAGCAAAAATAGCGATCGATTTTTAATTTTTCACTGTAATTTATGTAACTGATTTTTAACTGTTCTGCTCAAAAGAAATATTTCAGGAAATCAGGAAAAATATTTCTATGAGTCTTAACGTTATTACAAAAAATTTAAGTTAGAAGATTAAGATTTTTAATTTTAATTAAGAAGTTACCGAAAAATTGAAATTATTTGACATGCAGCTTAGACTATTTTAAATGAAGTTTTCCCTTTGGAACAATGTAACAATTGAATAATATATTTATAATACAGTAAATAATATTACGTAAGTAAAAGTAAGTAAATTTCCATAAAAAAAATTATAATAGCCGTCTCAAAAAACAGGTACTTTTTTACTTTGCAGCATAGATTAAATTTTTACAAGTTTGGTTTGTCTAGGGTCAAATTAAACTAGTTTTATTAGATTAACATATTATGTTTCACATTGTTTATTTCGGTTTAAAGATCTTTATTTCTCATTGAGATACAATATAAATATCACTTACATGAGAAACTTAAACTAAAAGTACAATTTTATAATAACCCGGTGTGGGTAATTTTGTATTACATGACAAGTAAGTATTTAAAAGTAAGACATGTTGCATGCATCGAGGACAAAATAAAAGTAATAATGTGGGTAGATCAATCGGATTTGCCTACGCTTGTATGAATTATTTAGTTTATTTAGACGAATATTTTATTCTGATATATTATCGAATCTCTTAAATTACAAATAAATAAATCCTAAACTGATGAAAATTGTTGGCATATACATATTAAGACAACACCGAAACTTGCACTACTTATTCCGACCTATGCTAATTACACAGCTTCGGGCTATGTGTCCTGAAATTTGTGAGTGGTCGAATTAAACAACAGTGAGCGTGGTTTCCCAGTCAAAATATTGAATAATTCCCTTTTGAGGAGTTCACGTAAAGCTGTCGGAACGCACTTCGAGCATCGATGTAAACATTAAAACGTGAAACGCCAATGCTGAAAGTAGCGTGTTTGCATTTGGAAGTTGGTTTCGATTAAATCATTCGATGAATGATTTATTCCTGGATCTGAGTAAATGACATTAGAATTTTACTTTTAATTACCTATCTCAATATTAATTTTTAACACACAAATCCGAGAATATCGATTAGTTCCTTTTAATCGATTGTGGTATATTGTTTTAGACTATTTAAAAATGCTATATAAAAGCCATAGATATAGTACTTCTGACAATACACATCAAATTACTCTGTGAGTTTGGCTATGGTTTAGCTTTGTCAATTTTATTGTCAATGACATTTATCAGTTGTCAGTACTCAGTGTCAGTCTTGTCACTGTCATTTCAGTGATTACTTTCTAACATCTGCATTTTTTTTCTTTCAGTTTCACAAAAATTTTGTGATTTGTTTGTTGGAACCTCACATTGCCAGGTAAATGAATAAATAAAAGTATTTAATATTTTTGTATCATATCAACTGTCTGAATAAGTGACCTATATGGATGTTTAAAAATGAATGTTTAAAACCTGATTGCCACGTAATTTTCATCTAATATAACTTTATTTTTTATTATGCCAGAAAACACTTCATAACAATTATGGTAACTTCTTGGAGTCCAGATAAGAAACACAGTGATGTGGAAAGGTAAGTTTCGAAAGTGAATAAAGTAATTGTAATGAAAATGTATGATTGTAAACAATGAATTATTATAACGTACATTGTAAACAATCGTGACATGTGATGTGATTGATTATTTAATTGATGATTGCAGATGGATTTGCATCTATCCAGCCTACTTGAACAGTAAGAAGACACTAGCTCAGGGTAGAAGGTTACCCAGAACTCAATGTGTGGAGAACCCTACCCACCAAGAGATACGGGATGTGTTGCTCTCCGCAGGCCTACGTGTTGGTGTTGAGAATAAACTGTACTCTCGGGAACGTAGCAAGGTAATGAAGAGATAGGTATTATTGAGGCAATGTTAGGTAGGTGTAGTTATTAAGAACCTTTCTACCATTGAACACATTTCAAGAATTGGTGATTCGTCGAATTTGTGATTTGATGAATTGTTAGTCGATGAATTGGTGATTCAATGAATTGTTAGTCAGTGAATTGTTATTATACAAATTGCTATTCGATGAATTGTTTTCGATGAAATGAAAATTCGACAAATTTTCAGCAGACTATTTTTAGTGTCTGGAAGTTAACACAATGTACTTGTATAAAACAAAAATAAATAATCAGAACTTGGTCTCTATTTCAGGAAATATTATATAGAGGAAGAATTCGTGTTCAAATAAAGAATGATGATGGCACTGCAGTCAACCCTGACTTCACAACGAGAGACTCTGTCATGAGGTTTATTGGAGAATCAATACCTAAGCTCAAAAATCGTCAGAATAGGTAAGTCTGAAATTATCATAATAGTATGTATTATAAACATATAGAATTTTAAACAAAGTTCCATTGATGTAATAAGAGCATAAGAGTTTATTAATGGAATAAATTAGCTTGTAAGAAACAAAAACTTTACTTAAGATGGCTGTATCCATCCTTGAATTCAAGTCAACCTCTCTTGCTTCAGTATCTTGTTAAATAATAGATGAGGCTATGGTGTATTATCCAGTAGGATATTGCCCGATGAGTAAGCTACCTCTCTCTTTTAACATTCACTGTATATAGATTTATATGTGAGCCAACCAACACGATCATCGGTAATGCCTTGGTGTTACTGATGCCCACTAGTTTAATAAAACAAGGAATGGCAAACTGACAACTTATTTTCTTATCAGTGTCACACGACTTTGCCTGTTTATTACAAATATAAAACATTGATGTTAATTATATTTAATTTATTATATTTTAATCATCTGGTTTCGTTAATTTGTGTTATTCATTTCACAGGCCTGCTGATCAACAACAACAAACTTCAAGTCAGGCTGCTACGAAAAGTAAAGGCAAGAAAGGACGCAGATAAACTAAATTTTCTAAATATACAAACATATAAATAAAGTTACTGTATAAATACAAACTATTTTTTTTTATTCAGAATAATTATGAACGAATTCTGTAAGCTTTTTCAGAAAATTTATTTTCACCATTAACATCTCTTGCAATGCTGTACCCATCATAAATTACTACAATCTTTTGTTTATCTTTTCCTTGAGTTAAATTTAATTTTGACGTATTTAAACTCGTCGCTAAATTGTCTAATGTTAATTTGTGATTTGTTCCACGAATTTCTTTATCTTTCGAGGCCACTGAGCCATCTCTGTTAGAGAGTCGCTGATTCCTGGTGAAATTGTATGTGACGTCGTAACTGCTTTCTTTGGGACTTTCGATTTGCCATAAAATTTCTGTGGTTTCTTCCTGGGACTCAAATCTTCGTAGTCTTGAACTAGATTGTGATAAAAGTATTCGGCTTTCTGTTTTGTTTCTTCTAGTTTCGAAGTTATCGAATCCTTTAAATTGATTGCTGTCTCCTCTATCATTTCTAAAGGTTTCATTGGACCCGATAATTGTTTCATTGGTAGGCGTTTCACTAGCTGGTTTTGAGGTATTATATCTATTTCCTCCGAATTCTCCACAGGATCCATTGCAGCTTGCATCGTCTCCTGAACTACCGTCGGTATGTTGTTTATGATTTTCTGAATAGGCTTCCGTTGGTTTTCCTCCGGAATAATTATCTTCATCACTTCCATTATTCCTGGGGATATATCCTTCAAAGTCCCGGTTATGTGTGGAGACGCTTCCCTCACCGAATCCATTATCGTTTCTCCAACTGCTAGTGGAATTTCTTGCAGATAATACGGGTAAGTTCTTATGCCGTCCGAGAGTGCTGATGTTATCATTGAAAGTATTATAGGCCGACGAGGAGGAAGCCTCGGAAAGGTCGACAATTTCAGCCTCTGTAGGGACCGCAGAGGTGATAGGCGAGGTGATAGCAGTTGCCTTTTTTGGCGATTTACGATCTGCTGTTTCATAATCGGTTTTACGAGCACAGGTGCATTCTTCGCTTCTTGAAGTAGATTTCTGTTTGTAGTAATATTCGTCTGTGTCATCATCATCCCCTGAGCCTGTATCAAGTATGTTATCAAACAGCACACCGAGACTCTTAAGAAGTGGAATGTAGTTTCTGTTGAATGTTTCATCATTATCAATTTCTCTTTTTGATGAATTTAAGCGTCTGCTTCGAGGCTTATATGAATACTTGATTTTTTTTGGTCTCAAGGGTGTTCTTATTTGAAATGTTTTTCTGTATTGTAGTGGGGATATTTTCTTATCTGTCTGTCCAATAGATCCTGCAAATTGTAATAGAATTTTAATATTAAAGCTGATCTACGTTACCATGTTTTAGAACTTAACTATCTTAGCGTCACTGATGATCAGCACCGCATCTAACCCTTGATCAGGGTAGAGCAAGTAAGATTGTCATTCAGCGCCCTTTGGTTGATGTTATCAGTGACAGCCCTCAAGCATAGCAAAATTTTTGGTGATAGGAAATCTCCACAGGTACAAAAAAGCTCCCTAATATCGACTCCCCGTTCTAGGGTTGCCAATATTGGCGCCCCTTGCTTCCTGGCGTCTAGAGCGACCGATCCTTATGTTATACCCCAATGCCGGCGCTGTCAGTGAATGACTATTTGCCTTCAAGTCTGCTAGTTAGCAAGTCCCAAGTCCATATTATACTTATTATATAAAAACAAAAAAAAACATTGTACCAAGTAGATAGGTATTCATTTATACTTATTGTAAAATTTGTAAATAATGTTAAGAATATAAAAATATAATAGTTACCTGACGTCATGTGCTTAGTGATTGTAAAGAGTTTGTAGTTTTTTGGTAATACTCGTGTGTTTGTTGTTTTACTTTCTGAAAGGAAAAATCATTTGGTTTAGTTAAGTTTACATGAAGTTTCAACATAAAAACGTTTCAAAACTCGCGCGGGGCATCCTGACACAGGTAGGTATATATTTACTTAAAAGGATGCCTCCACTGTGTATAACTATAAATGTAATGTAACCTGAAAGAAATAAAATTATTGCTTTTTTTAGAAAAACTTATGTCTCAACTACTTTAATTAGGCAATAACCGAAACTTGGAGCCTCTTTTACTTATAATATCATTGGTGCTAAGTAATATTTGCTATTAGTGACAACCCATATTCCACCTCCGCGTTAATTTACTTCAATCTATTTTGAATGCAAACGGGTAGGTAGGTACTCAAGATTTTGGTATTAATGGTGAGGCCAAATGATCGTATTTTTGAGCTATGAGTCGCGTAAAATGAATCGACGACCCTGTAGCCTAGAGCAGTCCGAGAGCCCCGAAGCGAGGAGTCCCGGGTTTGATTCCCGGCCAGGGCAGATATTTATGTTGCAGATAAATATTTGTACTCGGGTCATGGGTGTTATTGTGATGTCTAATTTGTCTTGTCCATGCCACCCGCGACAGGGAAACCTATTGCGGGGGTATGAGTGTGTAAGCGTTGTTTAAATGTACCTGACCTGATTCTTTTAATTGACGTGTCTGCAAAGCTGCACTTTGTTCTTCTGCGGCTATTATGTCATTTAGAGATACTGGTTTACATAGAGTGGCTGAAAAACAAAATAAATTAAGCAATATTTACGGCAGGAATTTTTTGTTTATAGGTACCATAATAAATAGTGTCTAAAAATTACGCAATACTCTTTCAAATGAAACAAAAATGTCTTCCAAATCAGTTGATAAATGACGGAGTTTTGAGGTAACAAACATAAAAAAATATAATCGAATTGAGAACCTCCTTCCTTTTTTTGAAATAGGTTAAAAATTGTGTTGCAAAACCTTACCTAGGTACTTATTTTAAAGATCTTAGTATTTTTTTAAATAAATAGTACGTACTTACAAGGAAAGAACAGAGCACAGTTAACAAAAACGTAGAAGCAATAACGATGTATTTCCATTTTCGATCATTTTTACTTTTTCGTAATACAACTAAAATTATAATAATAAATTTTTCTTAAAACGATTGTGCGGGGCTCTGGTGATGAATTGCTTATATTTATAACATTACTATAGTCTTATTCAGCAAATTTATCATTGTATGATTTTGCACGTTTCTCAAAACATTTCTGTAAACTCTACGTGCTATTTTATGAGTGTCTGGCATGAAATAACACATTTGTTGATATAGGTATTATGTACTTATGTTTTTACGTTTTTAGGGTTCGGTTCGAAAAAATAAAAAACGTCTAAACAGACGTCAGAGCTAATTTTATCCGTAACTACAGGATCAAAACAATTGAATTTTAAAATAAGAAATAAAAAAAACTGTTTTGAAAATTACACCGTGTGAAATAACAAATGAAATAAGAAATTAAAAAAAAACAGTTTTGCAAATTACACCGTGTGAAATAACAAATGAAAGACCATAATGAGAGATGAGAGACAAATGAAAGATAAGGGGAGGGCCCTTATCTCCGAAACTACTGAGGCTACAAAAAACAAAAAATATAGTTCTATACCTACTTAAATATTACAGGAAATCCTATAAGAAGTCTATGACTTAAAAAATGGTAAAATAATAGCTTTACGCGAGTATTTGTAATCTCGGCTTTTCTAGTACTTTTTGCGTGATATGAAGTTTAACAGACAAAAAGATAAAAAATTTAAAGATGATTGTTTTTGCTTTTGTTATTCCTATAAAGATCCCTACTCCATAGCAAGGCAGAAGGTAGACAATATCGTTTAAAAGATTATATAGTAAAACTGACGAACAATTTTATCTCGTAAAATCGTAGGTATCTAATGGTAAGTAGATACTTTTATACGAAATGTTTCGATAAATAATAAAATAAAGGCACTACTGAAACTACTACGGAAACTACTGAGGCTACAAAAAACAAAAAATATAGTTCTATACCTACTTAAATATTACAGGAAATCCTATAAGAAGTCTATGACTTAAAAAATGGTAAAATAATAGCTTTACGCGAGTATTTGTAATCTCGGCTTCTAAGCAACGTATCACGACAAAACATGCGCACGATAAAACAAGTTTTAAGTTAGATCTCCACAAATACAATTATAAATAAGTGAAATGAAAAAAAATTTTTTTTTTAAACGCTTTTATTTCAATTTTTTTTTTGATATTCGTGTATTGTCATCGGAAATACACATGTCTGCCAAATTTCATCAATTTTCATTAAAGGGAAGTCATTCAAATTAACGTTACAAGATTTGATTTTTTGATGCGGGAAGCGTTTACCTTATTGCCGTGTAAATAGAGTAGCATTTTGATCATAATATTGAGTTTGATGTTTTGATGCTCCGAAGTGAAACTAAATAAAAGCGTTTAAAAACGAATCCAATTAAGTCTAGTACTTTTTGCGTGATATGAAGTTTAACAGACAAAAAGATAAAAAATTTAAAGATGATTGTTTTTGCTTTTGTTATTCCTATAAAGATCCCTACTCGATAGCAAGGCAGAAGGTAGACAATATCGTTTAAAAGATTATAGTAAAACTGACGAACAATTTTATCTCGTAAAATCGTAGGTATCTAATGGTAAGTAGATACTTTTATACGAAATGTTTCGATAAATAATAAAATAAAGGCAGTAAAACAAAGAAGTTGAGCGGGTTCGGGCCGTCGTTAAAATATTACGATCGTCCAATATCGGAGGATGAAATCTTTAATCGGAGAGGAGCCATACAAAGAACTGAGTTAGTTAGCTTTGCGGTGTCTTGAAAGTCAAAAACTTTGGAATAATTTTAGAATTATCTAATTCTTTTGAAAGACAATTTTTTTTACGGTTCCCAGAAAAATTTAAATTATTTTATTTATTAATTAACTCTTTATTTTTTATTATTTTGAATCCATAATATGTACCTATTCATATAATACTTCAATGATTCAATATCATAAATTATGTATTGAATGTTCATGAATATTCATGGACATTGAATGTACAACCACAGCATGGTAAATATCGTTCGTAAAATTTTTGAAAACTTTTGTGATATTTTATTTTCATCTAATTGAGTCAGTATGTGAACTTAGCGTCTTTTTTGAGCATTGTTAAGTTCAAAATTTTATAGATTCCTATTACGTCCTATTATTTATTGGCATTTAAGATATTTTATTAAAAACTTGAACGTGCTTATTGGATACAACAAGCACCGTACCTACATTCCATGAAAATTTGTCTTATTGTTAGTTTTTAGGGATTGTCAAGTTTTAATATAACAAGTACCTATCTGTAGAACATGCAAAAATATATTTATTTCCTATCAGCCTCAGATCCTAGATAATACCTATCACTAGGTGGAATACATTTTCATTTCCTGTTCCGTTTCCAAACAAAAGTACCTATTTATTTTTCCCGTTCAAAATGTTGGCTTTCAGCTATTTTTATAGAGTCGATGGAGCTAGCATTTTATGTTCTGGCCGATAAAGTGGTTGTTCTATTTGTACGCAAATCCGTGCTCGGTGGCGTTCGGGGGCGCTCGGGGGCGCTCGGGGGCGCTGCCCATACTTTCTCAGTTTACGCTCGCAGTTAGCGTCCCTGTCGCCACGCCTCGTATACTGCGGATTTATTTGCACGGTCATTCTCTATTGCTGGTATTCTTGTGATAGTGAAAGGCTGATTTAGGCATGGTTGTAAATAGGCGGTTAATAGGCGGTTTGAATGTCGATTCTAGATGGGGATCCGGATATTATAATACTTTAGGTACGGATTTTTAATATTTCACAATTGTTTATGTTAGAAATTAATAATATATGTTAGTAGTTAAACCATTTTTAGCAGTGATAGCCTAGCGGTTAGAACGTTGGTCTCCCGAACGAAGGGGCCCGAGTTCAAATCCTAGCACGCACCTCTAATTTTCAAATGTTATGTGCGTATTAGAAGTAATTATCATTTGCTTCGGTGAAGGAAAGCATCGTGAGGAAACCTGCACACCTGAGAGTTCTCCATAAAGTTCTCAAAGGTGCGCGAAGTCTACCAATCCGTACTTGGCCAGCGTGGTAGTATGTCCTATACCCCTCACATTGTGAGAGGAGACCCCGACAGCCAATTATGGGTTGTTGCTTTGTTTTAAACCATTTTTGAGATTACTATGAACAAACACAGACAAACTGAAAAAAATATAAAATAACTAAAAATCATTGTTATAGGATATATTGTGTTTAATCGTACCCAATTTTTTTCTCAAATACCTTTCATGTACAGACATCGATTGTTACACTTTCGTTATAATCAAGGTATGATGATGATGATGATGATGAAGTACCTATGTTCTCTATCACTTTGCGAGTCACTAATCCATTGTCATTCATTCGTTCATTGTCAGGAAACGTAAATCATTGTTTTAGAACCTATAACATTGAGTTACGCGATTTTTTAATTGTCACAACAAGTGTGCTCAATAACAGCAGAGAGAGCTTTATGTAAACGTAAAACCGGGAGGTTTTTTTCTTATATTATTTAGGATCAAGTATTTTCTGAACCGACGCACATAAAAAACGTTCACCATACCTGTGGTAAGGTAATGATTTTAACAAAAAGTTCTGGTCAATTCCTTGTTTATCGTTTTTCAGGCAACGTTTCGACGATTTCGTTTTAAGTAAATGCTGTATTGGATCTGAGAGTTAGTAGGTACTGCTATCGTCACGGTTTGCATGCAGAATTTATTTTCATCAATAGGTTACAATATACCGAATAGAAGATTCGTTAACGGCTTTTTTTTGCATTCATTGCGTATTTTGTGATCTGACTAAAATATTTTTAAGTACCATATTTTTAACCAGGAAGGCATCTTCATCGAAGCGTCTTAAGGATAATCATCACTTTTAACAGGTACGACTTTTGCAAGATTCAGACTCATACTCAAATTGATCATCCTTGCCCCTTGGTCAATTAAAACTCGAGTTTCAACTATTTATGAACTTTAGACGACTATATTTACGACTCTACTGGCTGACTGTTTTGGATGCAAATGTGTGAGTTCGGAAGCTCTCTTTTATACGAGTTTCGGAGCAAGTTTTTTTGGTTTTATGAATGCTACCGAAATGTAACCGGGCCAAAGCGTGCGAAGCGGGGTGTTTACTAATCAGCGATGAAATTAAAAGCGAAAAATGAACATAAATTTATCTTCAGTTATTTTATAATACCTATTTATCTATCATCTGTAGCTGTGTATGTATGTAGTTATAAGTTTTCTTAGTAGATACGTTCTTCCCAGAAGGGTTGTGGTCAACATGAAGTAGCGTTTAGGGCTGATGTCTGTCGCCTCACGACGTTTTGCCATCTCCCCCTACTGGCCGTCATCCTAGTGCATTCACGTAATGTAGTACATAAAGTTTTAATTATTATCTCAAATATTTTATTAGCGAGTCGGATATATTGTTCAGTTATGTGTATTTACCCTCAATCGTTCGAACTGCACAATGTGAGGGTCACTCGGAAAACCAGCGACCGTGGTTTTTTATATCTATTATCTATGTAAGATAATAGGTGAAAGGGGTTCTAAGTTTCGCTTATTTTTTGTCTGTAATTTTTTGCCTTAGATAATTTAGGTGAAATAAACATTTCTTTCTTTCTTCTTTTCTTTAATGGGCCGCCCACCGCAGATTTTTTTGGTCGGTCCAACGCATGAATTGTAATAGGTACTTATATTATTATTATGTGTCTAATGTAATTTTTTTATAACTTTTATTTTGACTGAACTCATTGATCATTTCCTGTTCTTTTACGTCTTCTACACATTCTGCAATTTAGTAGAAATCAAGTAGCCCCAATAACAATGATGACACACAAATCATATTAGTTTTTCTTTTATTTTTCAACTATTTCATTTTGCTACCCTTATAGTTTTGTCAATTATCCGTCCGTCCGTTTGTCCGAAGCAAAGCGACTCCCTTAGAAAGCTGTAATTTGGCATGGATACATATTTAATAAAACTCCAGAATCGTAGAATAAAATGTTGAAAAACATTTTTTTCAGAGTACAGGTAACATGAGGATGAATTTTTTATTCGTCACATTTTTGGATTTGGGGGTCCGTTTGCGAAATATTAGTGCTAATTTTGGTTAGATTCAAGTGTATCCCACTCCCCGCTAGCTAAACGATTGGAGTTGGACAAGTGAAAAAATTCTCAAAAATAAGTTATAATATGATGAATTTACAAGGAAAACTATCACGGTTATGTTAGCATAATGTACTTAGTTAATGAATAGTCGATAAACTCACTACTTCAGAACCCTACATTACGCGTGGTCTGACACGCACTTGCCCGGTTTTTTTCAATTAGTCTTCGAGCAACGTATATTTTTATAACATTTTCCTTTATTCACATCATTTACCATTTATTCTTTATTTGACAAGGGCGTATAAATAAATGTTTTCTTTGTTACTTCTCTCAAGTATCTCGTCGTTGAATATTTCCCGGAATCGAGCTTACATTAAAAATATTCCACCAATATTCAGATTTTACATTACCTACGCCTCGGCCGCGTAAGATAGTCGCGAAACCGTGGGAATTATAATGTTGTTTCCTTACGAAAATTTTGTTTTGAACTGTTGAGATTTGCTCAATTTTGCCTGCCCAAATTTACGGTAAAAGCTGAGAATAATATCGAGTGCTGTGTATCTAAACACGCCGAAACGGTTCTCCGTGGGTCTTACCGCTGTAGCGATAAACGGATTTGGGATTGGGAGGGACGATATTATTCGGCTTTAATAGAGTGATACTTCTTTAGGATCATTCGGGAAACTGATGGCACTATTTGGTTTTGCCATAAAAAGTTATGGCATAGTACTTGCGGTATTAGAGCATAACGAACAAATAATCTGACTTTGCCGTTATTAAGTCACCATGAATTACTGAAAGTATGAGGTGCTTACACGGAATTGTGTAACAAGTCTATGGTCCTTACGTACTTACCTACTTGAATCTGGAATTAGATTTGTTCTATAACTTCTTTCTTATTTTATACGAGTAACCACCCTCGCTTTACTTCGGTTTTCGTATTTTTTTACACCTTGGGTTACATTATTGGAGTTTTATTAAGGATCCCTAATTTTTTTGAAAATACAATATAGCCTATGTCACCCGGCGATAGTGTAGCTTCCCAACAGTGAAATAATTTTTCAAATCGGTTACGTCGTTTCGGAGCCTATTCAATGCAAACAATCAAAGTTTTCCTTTTTATAATATTAGTATAGATTTGTCTTCAAACATTACATATGCTTATAAGTATACCTACTTTATTTTAGGACTAGGAAATCGCCCTCGCTTCGGTTCGGGAAAAATAGTAAAAAAAATAATTTAATATAGCCTATGTCACCCGGGAATAGTGTAGCTTCCCAACAGTGAAATAATTTTTCAAATCGGTTCGGTAGTTTCGGAGCCAACAATCAAATCCTTCCTCTCTATAATATTAGTTTAGTATAGGTACTATGATGGAGTACCTACCTAATGTTTGTTACTGAATGTCTTTTACATGTTTTTGTGTAAGTAGATACCTTCCAGTAATTACTGTAATGAGGATGTCGTAATCATCTGGTTTTCAAATTAAACATGTACATATTGGAATCTGACCTTTTACAATACGTGTCTCGATCAACTTTGATATCTACGGATTGACTCGCACTTCGTGTGAATACCGCGATTATGTTGGTAAATCACTTCATTGCTGGTATTTAGTACTTTTAGTTTATTATGTTAGCTAAATGTGCATTGTTTAGTATCTAACAACGTACTTGGTCTATCTAATATGGTACTTTATAATTTATATGTGCTAGCTACTGATGACGATTGAACCCAAGTTACTGACTTAATTTTCAATTAAATTTTTCAATGTTGTTTAATATATAACCTTCAACCATTGTCTCCATATGGTTATGTTTTCTCTTCAACCATTCGGATGTCTGAAAAACATCGCACGTGAGTGATTTTAATTAGGCACTTTTTACCCATAAAGACACAGACATGTATCTAGAAATAAAGAGCATAAGTCATAACAATGTTTGTGACACATTATGTTGTGACACTTGTGACTGTTTGGGGACTGAACAAAAAAAAGTGGCATTTAGACGTTACAGACTGATTTTTAATTTTTATGCAGAATAATAGTTAAGAAACTTCATTATTATCACTAACGATACCCGTCCACCGAGAAGATTGAAATTGGAAAAAGTTACGATACCATACCAATAGTTCTCGTTAAACATTCGAAACAAAGCAAGACTTGGAAGATCTCCGTGTAATTGTGTAGGGCTCTATTGGCAGCGGGTATCGACATTGTCCCTCCCAGGAGTTTAGAACAAAGCCGACAATAGGGAGCCGGGATATTGCCTCAGTTCCATCTTTTAGTACCGCTATCTCGCGGTTTATGCCTTATAAAATCTTCCCGTGTGGAACCAGACACTGACTGAAAAATATGGTGAGCAGAATGTAGTGTTATCACACTTGATGTGTAATGCTTTCTCAACTTTAGTGGTGCTGACAAATTGACAAATGACAACTACACTTTATTTTTCGAATCAATATACGATTATTCTACAAAGTAATGAAAAGTTTCGCAAAGAATCATTCAGGAATTAAAAGAATAGAGGACTTTTTCTAATTGGAAAAAACTCGTTAACATTTGATACGAGTATGGGTGCGTATGTACTAAAGACGATAACCGTTATACTGTAAAAGCTCATCTTCGTAGAACATCCATTTTGTACAATTTATCTACACCCAATCATTCGATTTTCAATCAAAACCCAGCAACATTGTCGACCATATCGTCGAACGAGTTTTCTGTAAATGTGAATGAAGGCACACAAAATTTCCGCTCGAGATGACTTGGGCGAGTTCACATTTTATGTCTTCCTTAGTTTACGTCATCTTGGGAGTACTCGGTCCCGGGGTAAATGTGGCCGGCGATTTTATTTGCACGCAAATTCGATAGCTCGTAATCCGGCCCGTGATGGACCAAGTGTAACGAACGGACTGGCCAGTAGCTATCAACAACTTATTGGACTCATTTCCTCTGGTGTTGGTTTTGTTCATTTTTGTTTCGGCATATTTTAGATATTATGTGTTTAAGTTAGACAGGTATTAGGTTAGAAACAGCGTCCATTGATTTAGTCATTACCCAATTGCTAACGTTTTTTTTGTCGAGAATATCATCTATTTTGTTTACGTGAAATTAAGAAAGACATTCGTTTGTATGAAATATTTTTGAATGCGTTTACCATTGTTCAAGAATTGCATAGCTGGCCCACCCCAAATTTTTACTGTTAGAAAATACTAATTTGTAATTCATTCATTCTTTAAAAAATGTTAGATAGGATATTTAACTGTGATTTAAGTGAAGAAGGCAAGTATTATATGTAATAACAAAATAGGTATACTACACTATCTATGCCCCACGGTTTCACCCGTGTTAATTTGTGGAAAAAACTAATAATGATGTTATATTGTAGCCTATAGCCTTCCTCAATAAATGGGCCATCAAACACAAAAATAATTTTTAAATTCGAACGAGTAGTTCCTGAGATTAGCGCGTTCAACCAAACAAACAAACTCTTCAGCTTTATAATATTAGTATAGATAATATACTAGCTGACACAGCAGACGTTGTTCTGCAAAATAACAGTTTTTGGTCACAGATAAGTTACAAGATAAATTAAAAACCATCCATTGAAGCGTAGGTATACTCGTAGTATAGTGTCATTTGAGCTCAATTACCTAGTGAAGAACTTTTCGAATTTTTGAAGCATACACAAACCAACTTAACATTTTTATATTTGTGTAGATAAAAACGCAAAGAATATAGGAAATCGTTTATAAGTAAAATCAGAATGAGAAAATGCCTATTGGGCACACCTTTAGTATCGTTTATTCTCTAATAAGGTATCGATATAATTATACTTGTACAATACGGAAAGAAAATAAGAAATCATTCATCGGTAATAATTCCCATTTCTGTTGGGTGCCATGTCAGTTATTTACCTCCGGGATAGGATTATTGGCAAATTGTTCCGATCGCGTTCCGGACTGGCTCGCATGTGAAATATTAAGCACCTTTGTACCACCCATCACCCATCCCCGAAGGCCATGGTATATGCATAACTCCACATAGCTTTAATACGTTTTGCGTTCCATTTAAGAAGAATTTGAATGGAAAGAAATATCTAAATTCTGTTAATATCCTACTAGTTCTGCTGTTATTAAAAACTAGCTGTTGCCCGCAGCTTCGCATACAGAATTTATTTTACCTAATTTGTACTTCTTGCAGAAGAAAATTTAAAAACCGGTGAATTTATATTGAAGCACTTATGTTTAGTAATTTATATACTGAAACCCACGATACAATCACAAAAGATTCCTCCAGGAGCGGGTTTTTGAAAAATAAGCAATTTTCACATTAATTCGTTCTTTTTTTTCTTTTTTTTGTAAAATTTTGAAAAACTGAATAATATATATTCCATCAATTTAAGCACATAACATTTGTGGCAAATTTGAAGCAGATCGGTTGATGTTTTAAAAATAATCCATACAAACTTTCATGTCGTTTCCCAGGGAAAACTTTTAATTTTCCGGGATAAAAAGTTTCCTAAAATATGACCCGAAGTATTAGCAACAACTTCACCAATTTTCATCGAAATCCGTTTACGGGTTTTCATGTGATGTCCGTACAGACAAACAAACAGTTGAGTTTTTCTTTTATTATAGTATAGATGTGAAAGTTTGTATCGATGTTTTTTCTTTGTCACAAAAACTACTAAACGGATTTTCATAAAGGTACACAAAAATATGACATTTGTTACCTACTTATTATTTCGGAAAACGCGGACATAGCCATTGGCAGAAAGCTAGTATCCTATTATTATAAAAATAAAATTGGACTCTTTTTTAAATACATGTACTTACCTACTTGTATTGTAGTTTAAAAAAAAAAGTTGATGCTAAGCATACTCGGTAGCGTTTGATTTTAAATTGTAGTAGATCTGATTACTTGTTCATCAAAATGAAATGAAAGACGATGTTATGGTGTGTATTTTGTTGCGGTATATCTACGAGTATATTACGTTCATTGAACGCCAACCCTGGCGAAAGGCTAATGTGAAATCAATCAAGGAAAATTGTAGTGTAGGGTTATGATGAAAAATATGAATGAGACTAGGTACCTCACTCCAAGTGTGAATACTCATTACAATTCACTGCTCAGTTTAGGACTCTACTCATCTGCCTTTCCTTTGAGTGATGACGAATATCAAAGGTAATCTCACCTAGTTAATGACTTACTGTAGGTAATTAGTTTAAAAGCTTTAGTAATTTGTTTTGTAGATTTGTTGCTTGTTAGAGCACACGAGTTACTTTACTCATGGGATCGAACACGTCTGACCAATTCGTGTCTACATCACAGCAATCACTACACAAACATTTAGAATAAAAACAAAATTAAATAAAGGCTGTCTAGGTTATTAAATGATCTAGTAGGTAGGTACACAAGTAACCTTTCACTATCCCTTATTGAACGAAAGTGAGTCCTATTAGAAAAAGGATCTATTTGAAGCTCAATGAATCTGTTTGTGACGCCGAACTCGAAAGGATCAATGAGATATTCGATAAAGAAAAATGTACTGGTTAAAGTATGAGAGATAAAGATAGAGGGTCTAGCTTTTGCGCTGACACAATGTCGGGGAGTCCCACGAAGCCTCCGTTTTGTATATTATCTCGTGCTACAAATCACACCGGATGTCCCACCGAGGGGAAATGAAAATTGAGATACCGGCGAGGCATTGTTCCGTGAAAATATATCTTCTTGATATTCTGGGGACGCGGGACATTCGGGACATTCGCCGACAGATATTGTGATAATGTTACGAGTTAAAAGCGCTTTTGGTATCGCCAGATAATTATCACTTTATTTATCGACAGTTCATTTTAAGGATGGGTGTTGTAAGATGCGACTAAAGCCCGCTGGTGGTCCTCCGGAGGGATAGTTCATTAATACCATTATTAGTATTATTATCTATCCATTGGATTCGCCTGGATAAGGCTACCACTCTTGCCTGAGTCAGTTCTTTGTTTCTCTTTCTTCTCTCTTTCTTAACTGGCATAGCGTTAGTGATACCTTTGGTGTTGCTGATGTCCATAGGCGACGATAGCCACTTGCCATCGTCAGTTCGTTTGTCGGCTATTTCCAACAAAAAAGGTGGATAGTCGTACCTGATTAACACAAGCTGTTTTCGTATTCATTGACAAATCCCTAACTCAAAGTTTAATAGGGGAAGTTAGTATAGGTACTCCGATAGATGACCGATTCTCGTCTTCTCTATTTGATACTGCTAATAAACCTTAATATTATAGTTAAGGTATAATAATAGGTAGGGGAAGTAAGCCCAAGAAGGGTACTCTAAGGCAAAATTAAAGTTTGAGCATGTTAACAACATAATTTCTAAAGACTTAAGTTGATGCGTGTAAGGGAGTTTAATATAGTTTGATAAAATTAGGTCATATTACTTAAAACTACACCAGCAAAATTATTATGAGCAAATAACATAAACCTTCAAAAAACTCATTTTGCCCGTAGGGGGGGCCTAAAATGGGTACTGGCCTCGGGCAAAACGGAAGGCCGGCCTAAGATGGGTAGGTACATAAATCTCTCGAACATTTCTAAGTTAGCTATATCATAATCAGTCTAAAAATAAGCAACTTAAATGTACTTCTAAATTGCACAAAAACTTAACATAATAGAATATAACAATGTCCAATATAACTGAAGTCAGTAGTAGTAATTAGTCTTTATTGTAGCCAGGCACCATTGCTACTATATTAAAATAAATTTTCATTCATTCATTTCATTCAAACTTATTTTCTTTGCTTCTATTTTTATTCTTTTCTATTCAAACCTCGGGGAGCCTAAAGAAAGTAGTAGATGCCTCTATTTAGGAATGTTGCGGTCTATGGCCTTATACGGAGCTCCCGTATGGGAAGAAGAGCTGACTGATAGAACCATCGCCCTTTTAAAAAAATCTCAGAGGGTGATGGCTATCGGAGTCATTCGAGGATATCGCACCATCTCCTTCGAGGCAGTGTGCGTCTCTTGACGGGATGCTCAAGCTTCGTTATATGATTGGCGATCAGATCCGGGCCCGGTGTATTGTACCCTCGCCAAGAAAAATGGAAGAGTGGAAGTTCCACGCTCAACAGTCGGTGACTGAAAGGTGGAAAAAGCAGCTGGCTGAACTCAGAGCCGGACTGTCGAGGCTATCCGTCCGATCCTGGAGGATTGGTTGGACAGGCGGCATAGGTTGTTTACCTTACGGCTCATACAGGTGGTCACCGGACATGGTTGTTTCGGAAAGTACCTAAATAAGTGAACCGATCACCAGGTGCCACCATTGCAGCTGCGTCGAGGATACGGCGCAACACACATTGTTAGTGTGCCCAGCCTGGGAGGATGAGCGCCGTGAACTCGTCGCAGAAATGGGGGACGATCTCTCGCTTTCGACCATAATAAGAGCAATGGTCAGAACCGAGAGGTCTTGGGATGTGGGATTTTCCTTCTGCGTGGAGGTTATGTCGCAGAAAGAAGCTGCGGAGATGGAGAGGGAGATATCATCTAACCTCCCAATCCGCAGCCGGAGAGTAGGACGTCGGAAGAGGGCCTACCAGGCCCTTCTCCGTCCTCCATGAATTGATGTCTTGACGATGGACACGGTGTCAGCCGTCAATAAAATAAAGCCTCGAGAAGGTGCGCGCGGTGTAGGAGCCGCGTGCCTTGTAGTGAAAAAGGGATGGTTAAATTCCAGATCCATGCTGAGAAAGGGATTTCAAAAAGGACCAGCGCTGTCAGGCTCGCGGAAGAATGAGAGAGCGTACCCGTGATCCTGACCGACGGTGTAGAGGAGTACTTACACCCGTGGTGGTTTTAGCCGGTAGGAGTCCAGCATAGCCAATAGTATTCATGACATCCATGAGGATTTCCCCACGTAAAAAGGGGCAAAACGAGTAGGTACTCATTTTGCCCTACCCATTTTGCCTTTTAGCTAGAAGTTTGCATTATTCGAAAAATAACCTTCAAATATTAACTCTAAATCCGTGTGTTGAGTATAAAAATATACTCGAATAAGTTTATTTCGATACTGAATTAACACTATTAGACAGACATTTAAGCAAAAGCAAAAATCAATGTGAACTCATCTTGCAACTTTTTATCGAAATAGACGAAAAAATATTTTTGGTCACTACGCACGTGTTCCTACTAGCTTCGTTTTTTAGTGACTGCCTCAGATGGAGCGGGGTGCGGAGCGACTGTTGCACTGTTCGCCGCGAGTCCAGCGTTCAATCTGACGATGTCACATTGCCTACCCTTTTTAGGCTGGGTACCCGTCTTGGGCTTACTTCCCCTAAGTACTCTACACTATACAACAGTTCATAGTTAACTAATAGTTATTTTCAGGAATAGAGCAGTATTAAAATAGTTAAAATTAGCTCCAAAACAATGGATAATAATTTTTAGATATTTAATATTCAGACTCCATTCCAGGAAAACTATTCTAATACTTTAAACTACATTAACAAACTTTACGCGCATCCGAAACATGGAATTATGTTGATCAATTTACTTATAATACATAGCAATAGTTACAAAAAGCAATGCAAGGTGAAACTTTATTTACTAACCTTTCAAGAGTTAGCAAAAGTCCCGGATTCGATTTCGCTGTTTGTTGATGTTTGTAATGCAGGACTAGACTCTTAAAATGAAAACTGAATAATTGGATTTTATTCCTTAAGGCGCAGTCGTCATTTATTTATGTACCATTTATACTAGAGTTGATTTCTAAAAGGCTCGCGTCTAGGTCGTTATTTGAGCTCCGTATCAAAATTTAAAAAAATATTCAGTGTACAGACAGTTTGTTTTGTTTGACACAGTAAGAATTTGGTTTAAAAAATACGTTTTAATCGAAATCAAAGGAAGCAGGTGGTTCGCAATCCGATTGTTTTTGAAAGGAATGAAATTAACCTTTAATATTTGATAGGTATAGCTACTCACACTAAAGTAATTGTAATATTATTTTCAGCAAAATTTTTGTGGTCCTTTTTCGAAGACCATTTCTTTAAAGTCTTTCGTTTTCTTGGTACATTTTTTTATTGTATCTACTTTCAAAATATTTATTTTAATTCAAAACTTGACTTATGGAAATTATGTATAAATTATATATCTTATTACTTCGTCGAAGGAAAACATGTGCATAAGCCAGAGAGGTTTGTATAGTTATTTAAAACGTTTGTGAAATATGCCAATTAGCGTTAATTGAAGTTGGAAAATGTCTTTACTACTGTTATCCGGAGAGGAGACTGGGGTCCAAACTATCCAACATTTACGAGTGTTATAGTTAGTGCAACGTACAAACTATATTTACAGTGGAATCCGTTTATAATGACATCGAAGGGAATTGACAAACACGTCATACTAAGCGGACGTCATACAAAGCATTTTTGTGAAAAAAAACCAACCTTATTTTTTTTTAGGTAAATAAATACTTATTTTAATAATGAAACATAGCATATTAAATAAAAATTAAAATTGCACGTAATAAATGCACGTATTTTCATTTTTTGAGATTCAAAACAAATACAAGCCACGTGCCGAACGTCGTCGGGAATCAACGAACATTGCCGAAGGTGTAAAGAATCATGTCGGTCACTATAAACGGGCAAAATTTATTAAAAATAGGTCATAATAAGCGACATGTCACTGTAAGCGAAGTCATTATATCCGACTTTGTTAAAAGAATTTTATATGAAAACCAAACTTCGTTTGTAATTACGTCATAATAAGCGGTTGGTTAATATAGGCGGAGTCATAATAAACGGATTCTACTGTATAACTTTTTCATTAAAAAGTCAGCGAATACCTACTTCTTTTTTGCAACACACACCATGTTGCGTTTTAAAATTTTACTTACGAAGCGAATAGTAACTGTAAACATCCGAAAGCAAGTTGAAAAATTTGCTGTGAATATTTAAACCTTAGTGCGTCGGAAACTTGAAAACTGCTAGGTAGGTAATGTTTGCTAAGGTAAATTAATGTGGACTAAACAACTTTTTTAATGTTATATACTAGTATAGTAGCGTAGTGCTAAAGTCGCGCCTCTGAGTTTGCTAACCAGACTGGAATGCTAGTGACTCTGCTGGTTTTAGAACACTGTGCAATTACATATTTCCGTAATTAAATTCTGTAGCTCCCCACCCTCTTAATATTTAAAATGGAAGGCATTTTAATTTGTAAAGAAGTAAGCGTTAGTGGTAAGATTTTGTTAAGATATTAAGATATTGAGGCATGTGCCGAGGAAAGTGATGAGGGGTTTCTTTTCGCATGTATTTACTAAACTAATATGTTTTATTATGTCATATTTTATGATATTCTTAATAACAAACACCCATGTCACAAACCTTGATACGGTGTTCGGTGGTTGAAAATAAAAAAAGTTATTAATCACCGATCCTGTATTCTGTTGTATTTTGTATGTTGTATATCTGGTTTCACCGGTCGCAGCGGTACTCTCCTGTCGCGTGACTCGTGAATCGACGGTGTTGGTGGCCTCAGCTGGAACTGCTGCATGCCAGGGTCCAGGATACGGCGGAGCTGGTCTGCTTCCGGGTTGTGATCTTGCAAAATTATAGATTTAATCCCGAACCTGAAATGTTAAATATAAAAATATTATTACGTGCAATGTTACAACAGTTTTTGTTTTTCAACCATCTATGTCTAAAGAATAACACCATACTTCCGCACTAAGTGTTATTTCATACTTATAATTAGCTGCCCTATTTAAACTGTTAGTCTAAAGTCAAATCAGTGGATTTTGTTACAGAAACAACGAAGAAAACTAGTGTTGTTCCGTCATATTTTATAATTACCAAGTGTTGTTGATAAGGGTCTTACTCCCGCTAAAGCGTAGAACAAAGGGATGACAGGACAAGACTGCGTAACGCGGAAAACACTCAGGATTACGGATACTGTAAAATATTTACCTGGTACCGTGGCTTTTGGCTTAGCAGTACAGTCGCCACTCTGATAAAAACTTATCTTGACATCCACAAATTCCACAACTAAAGCTTGTTGGTTATTTACCATCCGTCATACCGCTGACTAAGAAAAATTTTAGCTAATTGATATAGAACTTTTAGAGGTTTTAGCCTACATTTGAAAATTCTAAGATGGCTTTATTTATTATTTATTTATTTTTATTTATAAGCTTTATTGTAAAACCTACAAGCTAGGCTTGCAAAGGGCGGGCTTTATAGCCTATTTGGTAATGAAGTCAAAAATCCCGAGTATTAAGTCCAAGATATTTCCTCCTATTTGTGATGTTGCCCGTTTACTTGATTGGGTATGAAAAATAAGAATAAACAGGTAAAGGGCATCGAAATCAAGGACATTACCAATACGATACCAGACAAGTAGAAAATGACGAAATTGTTTTACCACTTTGCAATCGAAACACTAATAAATGATTTTTCTTTTCTGAATTACTCTAGCGATTGTACTTGGAGATTACACAGGTTGTCCAATGTACGAAAAAACATTCACGAAAAATGTTGCATCACACATTTGCTGTTTCATGGAAATTGATTGCCCATTGTCGATAGGTATACGAGTATCTAGACAGAGGTTCCTAGAATTTTTGTTTTTCATAGACCACTTTCAAAATTCAGCTGATTCCGGTGAACCCCTGCAGCTACATTTCTACTATATTCCCAAAACTCGACAAAAATGTAAAGATTATATCTAACTATGAAAATTTGCGTTGCGGCTGAGCTTAGATTATATAGAGATTAATAGTTTTCGAAAAAAAGTAAGAATTGATTGGTTAATTAACTAATTGATTTTTTGTCACGCCAACGTAGACCCCCGTTGAGTCTCCCGTGGACCACTTTGGGATTAAGGATCTAGAAGTTTCACTTCAAAGTGAAAAACATTTGCCTATTTCAGGTAAGTAAAACCACTCAGCAAACAAAATAACATTCAATGTTGATTCAACAAAGAGGGTGGTAGTCAGGCAGGTAAAATGCATTACTACCAATATGCATACGTAAGTATATACGAAGTAGGAACCTAAAAATGATGTATCATCAGATTTATATTAAATGTGCACTCTAAAATTCCGTTTGCAAAACATTATACTCCGTATTAGCATTACTCACGCGGGCAGGCAATCCAAGCTTTCGAAACATAACACAAACACTAAAATTATGGCCTACAAATTTTGCTTAAATAATAACAATTTTATGGAATTGAGTCTGAAAAATTGCGTAAAAGGTTGCCACAGATACCTATCGTTAAATTGATAAATTCTTTTCATTACTTTATACTTGTAAATTTCCATGAGAATCATTTTAAGGGTATTTTTAATGTTTTATCAACAAGAAAAATATGTGCGTGTACACAGAATGTACTTAAGTACGAAGTGAAACTTCTTTACGACAGAATATGTTTTTGTTTCGTATTAAATTAAAGCTATTGATATTATTAAATGTGTTTATTGTTGTGATATGCTTAGGTGTGCAAGTGTAGGCAGGAAACGTTTCACCAACATTTTTAAATATGAAACGTGCGTGTCGATATAGGTATTTCACATAAATAACTATATACATACATAAATATACTAAGAAAGTTTGGAAAAAAGTGGACTAAGAAATTATAATTATTAGTTTGAATATTTTTCCTGAATCTAATGGTATTAAAAAGAAACAACAGACAGTCGAAACAAGCAGACATTACCTTAATTTCATATTAACATGTCCGTCCAAAGATGAAACGTTGGCAACAGTTGGGCATCGGATATTGGATTTATTATATTTCATGGGTGAAGCCGCGTAGTTTGATATAAGCAAATGTTACTCGAGGAAAATAGAACCCGAAAGGGCCCGACCCGATTAAGCTCACTGCGGATTCGAGAGCGGACAATTCGCATTTCGCAAGGCAATGTGAAATGGAGCGTTTCGTTCTGTACAAAGCGGCCCTAAGCACGTCGGTTGCACCGCCGCAATTATATTTGCATATGGCAACCTTAGTTGAATGATTGAGTGGCGGACAAAAGGTAACAAGAGTTATAAGCAAAGTGATCAACGTACAGTGTACACTTTACGATACAATTCGCTTCTCATTTTATTTGTCGAGACGGTGGTCGAGGCGACGGGGCTGTGGTATTTCATTTACATAATTTTAGGAAGAGTAGGATTTATCTCAGTGGATTTAACTCAGATTTCCAAAGGTATACTTACATATTATATTATTTTATCATATTGTTTGGTATATTTTACATTGTTACTCGTTTATCACATAATTGTTAGTTTTAACACATGATTGATAAACGCTTCACTTTGTGTCTGTGGTACCCGATAAAGTTCCCTCTGCTCTACTAAAAGCAAGTAAAAATTTCCCGCGCGCCATATTTAACAAATCAAAAAATAAATTTGATAGAACTTCTTATATAACGAGTTCAAATTAAGTTTTCGCTGTAAATTGGAGTCATGGACCAGTTACGTTAACAATGCTAACAACATTTTATTTTATTAATATTTTATTATTTATTTATTTATTTATTTGTTTCAAAATGTTATGGGACGCCGATCTCGAAAAAAAAGTCAACGCTTTTATAGTGGAGCACTTGAAACCTCTTGCAGAAAAAAATAATTTACATTTTCATGAGTATGATCTGCACCTATGGATTGGGCTCGAAATCCATTTTAAAAGAGCAGAATAATAAGGAACTCATTTAGCTAAAAAAGATCGCACCTGTTGCACACTTTTGGCTGTATCTAAAAATACTTTTGCCATTTTGTACAAAATTTGTTTATTTTTAAGTACAATAAAAACTATAAAAACTAAAAAAGAGAACGCCTGAAATAAGGAACAGCACTGATAAAACAAATACTCCAATTTGGAATGCCTCTACGCAATGAAACAAATTCATGTTTGTCATTAACATTAATAACATTACTTTAAAATTAAGTGTGTATTTAAATTAACTTAATAAATTTAATTTAAATTAGAAAAACAATTAATTTAATTTAATTATAATAAAATTGAAGAATAAGAATATAATAATAATAATAATAAAATGTTTTATTTGCTCTCACAACATGATCTTAGCTTATAGTAGACTTAAAATACTAACAAAATAAAGAATTTACAACCAAAAGATCTATAATCATCATATAATTTAATTTGATAATCATCCGCACCTTCGGTGCAACAAAGGCACAACAGCTTTTTTTGTAATTTTACATGAGAGGACTTTAAGATTTTTTCACATTCGCATTTATTTTTATATTACTGGATTACTATATGTAATAGGTTAAAAATGTATATACTATTAATTGTTTATAGTTTTTGCTATAGTTTCACGTAAAATGCTTGTTTTATAGACAATTTGGCATACTAACTCAATTTTACAGTTTTGGCTATTTGTGACTTTGTTGCACCGAAGGTGTTACTTCTGAAATTTCCCGATTTATTAGGTGTACCTTGAACACAAAAATTTTGCGGAACACTGGTCTATCAGATACTAAACTACAAGTTATAGGCGATAGCGGATAGATTGTTAGGGACTGTAGAAAACGTCAAGCATACAGGGTACGTATTATATAAAAATCGACTACATGAGATAAAAGGACCAACATAATTATCTGCTCATAAGCCATCAATCCTATATAGGTTTAATTTTTTATCTGATGACACGTTATTAAAACGTATTTTAAAGGAGTCCCAAATCCTCTGTTATATATTGATACTTTTTCTACAATGGACTGTCTATAAAACCTATTACGCCGCATACCGCTATTTATTCCTTATTTCTGTGTATTCCTCAGCAAATTACAACAGAAAATTCAGAAGCATTATCTGTCATTGTATCGCTTATGATAGAAAGCGTTCAGTCTTATTAAATAACTGGCTGCTGTCAGCGGCTTTGTCTTTGCGTAAAAACTTAGAAATTTTATTTATCTAATACCAAAAGAGATACTTAGCGGCCATGTTATAAAATATAATACTGATTCGATGATTTTTTCGTTAAGAATCTCATAAGTCACTGAGAAATACTTTTAGTCTATATCTTGACACTAGTTTCTTAAAGATAATCGTTACAAGGAGTAGGTGGTACCCAAGAAACTTTTTAATAAACAACAAAATTTGTGAAACATGGTAAAGTACCCAATGATTGACACCTAGCGTTTACTCAAGAATTTTTATCCTTTAATTAATGTTGTTTGCTTTAAAACTGCTATTTCTTTATGTTTAAAATATAATGTTTATCTATCAAAGAGAAGATGAATATGAATTTTAGTGCAGTTTAAATTATTTAATCAAGAAAAAAAATATTTAAGAATAAAAGGGGCCAAAACCATAATATTTGAGACCTGAATGCAATTCGAACAAAATGAAGCTTTCCATTAAGTAAAATGAGTAAAACTGTAAAAAATAATAATTTATATTATGATTTTACAGCCAATACATCAAACTTCTACATAAATTTGCTATGGGCGAACAAAAATGTCAGACGAAATGAGAGCCGCCGTGTTTATTAATTTAAATCAATTCACGAACCTAGCAGCTTTGAAACAGCAGCTGGAAAAAATGGTAAGAGCATCAATTTGGTAAATGTTGACAATTTATTAAATGACAATTATTATACTAACTAAAATTAAAGTTAACAAACATTAAACAATTATGCTTAGTTTAGGGCATAATACAAAAAAGGTGTCAATCATTGGGTTTCAACAGTTGTACATTTTCCCCTACATGTATTTTTTTAATATCCTAGTGATTACTTGAAATTCAAAGGATTCTTAGTTTGCGACATAAAAAGGAGTCTATTGTCCAAATTACATATTTCTACTTTCAGTAGTTTAAGCTCTGCGATGATACTACATACGTCTGGACAAACAATTTTATATATTAAGATTAATATTGAAACGTCAAATCTGTAGCATCGAGCTGAAGCTCGACACATTCGAGGTGTTTATCTGTGCGGCACCGTGGTAGGTACATTCCGAGAGGCTTCTTTCAGTGGATTCAAACAGGCAGCGAGCCAAGCTTTGTGAAATTGAACTAGTAGAGATCTTCTACTGCTAATACCTACTAGTAGAACCTTATAAACTTTCCATTTATAGAATATTTCCATTTACAGGTTGTAACAATAATTCCGTGGAGGCGTCTTCATTTTTAAACAAGACGATCTCTAACAGTAACATTTTAGTTTAAAATTGACTTACAACGCAGGATAATTTTATTATCCCAGAAAACTGAAGATTATTTTGTAATCTGAGGTTGAAATTGTACAAAAATTCCATTTAGTTGGTGTTATTGAATTTACAAAAATGCATATTTTTATGGAAATAGCCGGCAAACGAGCCGACGATTCACCTGATGGTAAGTGGCTATCGTCACCCATGGACATCAGCAACACCAAAGGCATCACTGAAGAACTGGCTCTCAAGTCTCCAGCCGGAACACGACGAGTCGTTTGGCGGCTGACTCATGCATATAATTTGCAGAACTCGGAAAATCAATTCGTGAAAACATTTTACTGCGTAAACATTAAAAATATATTACTTGCACCTGATAAAAACGTTTAGCGGGCGGCGACACAACTACACAACATTAACGTCCAGTGATCACATACTTCTTGCATTTTATGGTCAGCTGGAACCGGAGTTTGGAATTCTCATGTGGCAGGTTAAATGTTTATGCTTTTAGATATTTTTTATTCAAACACAATTTTACTTACATCCCTAATGGAGGCCATACAAGATCAAGTGTATGGTCAAGTGTGCAGTTTGACTTGACGCGCCATCCAGTGTTCATGAGATAGCTATATGGCCAGATAGCTATACCGTGGCCATACACGATCAAGTATACTGGATGCCGCGTCGAGTCCGCTTGACGCTTGATCAAGACGTACACTTGATCGTATATGGCCTCCATTACGCGTTGCTTCTACCTGAAGTCCAAGTCAAATTCATTTTCTTGTGGCAGGAACTCGCAAAGATATGACACCGTGTCCAACTTAGTAGTACTTACATAGAAGAGACTCTTACCTGAGAAACCATCTTCCTTTTGGAATAAATTTTATTGTTTTGTTTATAGTGTCACGGAGCTAATTAATAAGCGAGTTTCCGCTTGGCTGGAAATATATTAATGATGCTTTATTCTTTCGTGCATCCATGGGTCACAGTGACTACTTTCGGTTTTAAGTTAAACGATATAATACTGCAGCGCTATTTTATTAAATGTCGAGTCCAACTTTTTATTTTTGATCAATAACGATTCAGTTCTATCCATTATATTAAGGATTTGTGTGGGCGTGACCATTTATTACGTAGCTCTTCCCTTAAAAATATTGTAGTATAGTATGGTTTATATTAGCATGTAAAATATTTTATGTTCTGGAAAATTAATAGTTTCTGAGTGAATAAAGATGACGTGGCACATAGTACGGCTGAAAGGGATCACAAGAAACTTTTAACGGTTTACCGACGCCGTGAATGATGTAGACATAAACAACACATCATAAACATTCAAGACTCAGGCAACAATATTTATATTCTCAGTATTAGACAAATATTTTTAATAAATACAAAAGCTTAGGTTTTGAATTTTAATTGAGAAAGCCTATTTGTTTTAAAAAGGTTTTTTTTCTTTTTTTAATTAATTTATTAATAACAAAAAATGATTACACTTTTTTGCAGTGAGTATCCATAAAACCTGCATGAGGTTTGTCTTGGATACACAGTACACTAATGAGCTGTTCACAACAATAATGGTGTCGAAATATGTACACATTTTACAAACTGAACATTTTGGTACCTATTTTGGTGGTTCTTCTAACTATGCTGTCATTTTAACTTTGTTAACGTTCTTTTCTGATCTTTTTACATACTTAAATACACTTGTATTGAAGTGCACTGTACAGAAGTTAAAATCACCAAGCTTAGTTGTTGATATTTAGTTTTGCAAGGATCTAATCTTAATTTGCGGCTTGGAATACTAACCCCAATCCCACGCCAGATGGGTGTCGTAAGAGGCGACTAAATCCGGCCCGCTGGTGGTAGGGCCCCTCGAGGGATTATATTGGCAATATTGATTTTAATTGTTAATTAATACCATTATTACCTACCACACATTCTCATCGTAACCAAGGGTTAATTGGTAGAGAATGCTATTAGGCATTTAGTCCGCCCATTGTATTAAATTTACAATAAAGTACAATAAAATAATTTACAATAAAAAAAATTATAATACTATTATTATTTGTCCATGGGGTTCGAGCTACCACCCTTGAGAATGAGTCAGCCGACAAACGACTCGTCGTGTTCCGGCTGGGGGCTTGAGAGCTAGTTCTTTCTTTCTTTTTCTTTTCACTTTCTTGGCCGGCAAGGCATCTGTGATTCCTTTGGTGTTGCTGATGTCCATGGGCAACGATAGCCATTTACCATCAGGTGGATTGTCAGCTCGCTTGCCTGCTTTCCATAATAAATACCTACTTACATAACTATATATACACATTTCATGCAATACATACTTCGGAAAAGTCTGAAATTCGTCAACTCTGTGTGGAATAGATTGGAGACCTTCCTCGTTCACAAGTTTATTAACGTTACTTAGAAGCCAAGGGATGTTTTTCTTAGGAGAACTGTCACTATTTACAAATGCGCCAAAGATAAACAAGTCATGAATTGTATTCATATGTATAAATAGATGTAGGCATATACATAATATAAAATGATACTTTTGTCGCTGCTAGTAATCGAACTGAGAACTCCTCGCCAACCAGGAAGGGTAATCACCAACTGATCTAAAAGGCTGTTGAAATGCAAAGTAAGCTGGCTGCAGGTGGACCAATCTCCCAATTGCCAATCGTAATTTCAATGAATGGGGTTGCGAAGCTTGTAGTGTGCTCGAAATCGAAGTTTCGTGGCGCAGCCGTGTGAAATGAATCTAGTCATAGGACTCATTATCACACAAAGTGCCTAATTTACGCCGTTCAGTGCACTCCGGAATTATATTCTTATTGCCTTGTCAAGTATTCGACGATACTGAACTTGTAATTTATAGGGCAACGTTGTTTGTTTCTAATTAAACCTAAATAAACTATGTATATCTGCATGGATTTTGAGCATAGGTCGTTCGAAGAAATTAAAAAAAATTGTATTGTAGTATAGTCAATTTCAAAATTTTGGAATACTTTTAAACTTATTTTTTAAAATTACCCCTCTAAAAATCTTCCTTTAAATTTATTTTTAAAAATGACAAAAAGATATTGGTAAATGTGGTCCAAACATATTGTGTACATATTGTATTCATGCTAAATCTAGGAAAAGGTATTCTTATTTCTATTCGAGGCAAGCTGAGCATATCCAAAGAATAAATCTTTAACCCAGTTGTACACAAGCGTGTCTCCTTGTCGTCTTAAGCTCGCTTTTGCATGTGAGATACAAAGAGAAAACATACATTTTATGAGTCTATCCAAAGTAATAAGAACTTGGATAACTTAAATTTCATTTTACAGTGGAATCTTTTGTCCAATCCTTACCGAGGATAGAGCTAGGATAGAGTTAGCGCAGGCCTCAAATTATTTGGCCTAGGGGCATTGAAGTATTATTATTAGTGTATAGAACCGACACCGCGAACACCATGTATGTTCCAATGCATTGGCGCCACGTGGCTTCAATCTTCAATGGATTCGTTCGATTTTGAAAGGAGAGCGGGGGCTCAATTTTGAAAATCGAACCTCCCGGGCGGGACACACATTTTGTTTGAGGTGTATGTTCTATGTCATTATACTTCAATGCCTAGGGGGTTGATTTTTTTTGGACATGTGGTCCAAATCAGGTTTTTTGACCCTGGGGGCAAAATAATTTTTTTTTTGGAAATTGGGGTAAATCATATTGTATTTCTAAAAACTATGACCAAAAAGTGAATGGATAACTTACAACTACGGAACTCTACATTGCACGTGGCCTGACAAGCACTTGGACATTTATTTGTTCAAAATTCGAACACTTTGAAAAAATAAAATTTTAAAACTGCCGGTGTATGCTGAACTAAACTGGTTGGATAGCGTCAGAAATTCAGCATTTTTAATTTTATTGTTTATTTAAATGGTGTCATCGTTCAAAAAGACTGGGATTTATGCATTGTAATGTTTTGCGGCGGATGACACTAGCAAATTCTATAAGCTTTTTTGATAGGTACTTCAAAGATCAAGATATAAACTGATTAAATTTTCCTAAGGCCTATGAAGTCTTTATAAAACTTTATCCAAGATTTAATCAGTACTAGGCATTTATTTTTATTTACAGTTTTTGAATGCATGTATTTAAAGTGTGTGTGTGCTAAAAATATATAAAAACCTATACTATAAAAACCTCGTCAGGAGGATGAAGTAAAATGTATTGTCATGGGAACTAAATCTATTTGTGAAAATTCAGCTGAATTCCAGCTCCATAGGATGAGAGAAAGTTCTAATTCAGTTTGTAACATTTGACCCATACATATTACATGCTAACAAAGTAACGAACAAAGCAAGTCAAATAAAAGCTTGTAATAATAAAAAGTATACCAATTGGTTCGAACTTGCTTTCATTTCAAGATTCGAATCTGGCTGATCTGGCTCTAGCACGTATTTTTTAAGTTATTGGTTATTACTATTATTCATTAATGAAATACATAAGAATAGCTGCATAAATTAACTCTGCATAATATTAAACAACAACTCAAAGTAGACAGCATGCTTCAGGGTCTATGCCACACCTGTTTTATTGTAGCGAGCACAAAACAATTTTTTGTTGGTACAACTATTTAACAGAAGACTAAAAGAAGGTTGGTTTACTGTTAAGTGACAAAAATATAAATTGTCCGTCTGCAGCATTAAAATAAAATAAGTAAGTAACTTTTATAGACATAAAAATAATTTTGGTTTCTTTGTTTATAATAAAATATTACATTTTCCCAGAATCGGCTCTAAAATGTCTAGACGAATGTTACGGGATAATAGTGCGAACTTTAACCCTGGCTGAAATAATTTTTCTTTCAAAGATTTTCGAAGGTATTCATGATTGAATTTTTCTACCACCAATAAGAAGCACTATAACTGATATTTTACATATACTATTATTTCTTCTGTGCACAAATTTTGGAGGCATATCTACAAATAATTAATATTAAATCCACTGATAACTACGCAAGGTTTGCGAAAAGGACTGAATGAAAATTGCTAGCCACTTGTCCAGTCATACCGTTATGGCCAATCTGCGGTTTAAACGGGTTCCTTTATTAATGGTTTCTCCACTGTCCAGTATTATCGTAGCCAGCTGGCGGTTTTAGCGGCTTCTTTAATTACCGATTTTGTTGCTTCTGGCAATGCTGTTGTAACCGGCTATAAGGGGATTTGTCGCATTTATTTCTCGATACACAAAAATGCTAAAGCACCTTTTTTTACGGAAATAGCTGGCAAATGAGCTGACAATCCACCTAACGGTAAATGGTTGTCATCGCCCATGGAGATTAACAACACTATAGGCATCACTGATGCGTTGCCAGCCAAGAAAGAGAGAAGAAATATGAAGGAAGAAAGTGACTTAAGAAAAGTGTCTCATGTTATATCCTCCCGAAGTGATGCGAGGTGAGTCTGCTAGTATTATTATAAATGTGTGGGTCCGTAAAATAACTCACCTTTGCAATTAGGAGCGGGAAGAAATAAATCTCTCTGCGTTGCGTTTGTTTTGTTTACGTTAAATATAAAGAGGGTAACTTAGCCTTCTTTCTTTGTGAAATAAAATTGTGTCTACTGTGCAGACAAAGGATTTATATTGAAAATAGTTTATAAAGGTTAAAATAATACTGAATTTAGATTATTTAATTATACTATTACTAGTTGACTCGGCAAACGTTGTTCTGCCAAAAATTTTCTGGATAGGGTAGGTATACCCATTGGAGTATACCTATACCGCTAGGTGATTGCACCTAGCGGTATCAAATATACTTTCCGACCAAAAATATATGTACCTACCTCATAGACATGAGATATGATTTTTTGTGTATATTTGGTATCTATCAAATACACAAAAAATAGGTCGAGCCGTTTCGGAGGAGTGCAACCACAATACTGTGAGTACCGTGACGCGAGATTTTTATATACTAAATTTAAACATTATCCAAGATAAGGTAAAATCAAATGTCATACTTAATAATAATTATGTTGCATTCGGAGAAATGGTGAATTATTTAATGAATGACGATGAATGTGAAATATAATTAACCTATCCTATTTATTACTAGTGGATACCCGGCGTGTTCCACAACGCTAAAAATATTCTGATGATAATGACAGATCAGTGTTTTTGTGTGTGTGTGATGAGCCATCTTTACATTTTATTTTTATACAATTATCTTCAAATTGTTGGGTGGGAAAAGTGGAAAATCGATTTTATCAATACACCAAATGTGCCTAATGCATTGTTTTAGTAGTCTAAAACCACCTTCGGATAATATTTGTCAATTCATTTTTACTTTATTTTTATGTAAAAAAATATGGAAAAAAACAACTGTATACAAGGGCTATACTATAGACTTTGAGGTCGTTTATCTAGTTTTAAGATTTTAAATTTATAAATTTATTGCAATAGCAACTACAATACTACTTCTACCTATTCAAAATATAATATTTTAATTTTATAGAATTTCCCTATTAAAATGAATCTTTTATTATGGGGGATGAGATCCATCCTGGGATACAAATTATACTAGACAAACATTACATAAAGTTAAAGTTACTAATATAATATTGCTATCATCAAAATCTCTTCAGAAAGTTCTACATTGGTAATACGTATATTGAGTGTATTGACCTACACCAATAGGCACTGGAGAAGCGTGGATGCTCTAGGCCTCCTCTCTTAAGCCTCTTGGCTCTCCTTTTGTCGTTAAGATCTTTACTTTTTCTCATTAGTGGGTCAATGCCACGTACTCGTATATTGAGACAGACAATTCAAAAATTGGTTTTGGTCTCTGTATCAATAAGCTTGCCAACATGACAATTTAAACATATACTATAGGTATAGAGGCTCGAAACCGTTAGATACATATTTCGTACGTACTATGGAATCTATCTAAAATTAGTATGTAAGACGATCATGTCTTCATTGTGAATAAGTCGTATTCGACGTAAATACTGTGTATCTACATCTGCTGCCGCATTACGTGCTTTGAATTTGGAGAAAATATCCAAGCTAATGTTGTATGTTGGGTGCTCGGTTATCTCGCGTAGGTCCCGTTACTTATTTGGCATATTGTTCTAGTTATTTGTCTGGAAACATTTATTAAAAATGTTGTTCTTCCTAAAATGCATAATTGCAGTCTTAAAAAACATTCTCAAAATATTCTTTGAGAGGCAAGATTCAATGCTTGGAAAGCGTAGGAGGTAGGAATATTCAGGGCAACCTTTTTTCTGAACGAATGATGGATGCAATAGTTTCTTTCCTTTATAACCCGGTACTTGCCAGAGTGACGTAGTATCTATTGAAGATTTCCCCCGATTGATCATAAGCCTCAAGAATTTCCCTTGAAACCGCACCAAGTAACCTACTTTGACGACCCGTGTGGCGCAATGTTTGCCATGCCGGATCGCCGCGCCAAGGTTCCTGGGTTCAATTCCCAGCGAGGCGGAAGTTTGAATGATGAGTTTGAATTTCTGTTCTCGGTCTGGGTGTGAATGTCCTTGTCTTATGTGTTGTCCATGGCACCCATGACACAGGGAATCCTAGCGTGGGGCTATGAGTGTGAAGCGTTACTTATTTTCATAAACTACAGTTTTCTTAAATAAAATCGTAACCCAAACAACCTACCGCAGCCAACACTCACTTCGGAGGGTAGATTGTATCCTTTAAAGGGGAATAACGTGTAGTGGTAGAGCGAATATCGTTAGTGTAATTTTTTTATTATGTACGTCAGCTCACAATCAGTACATTCGTATTAGAATTTAAGTCACTAAAATTCTGTACTAAGGAGCGATTTAAGTAACCATCAGTGACTCTGAGTTGGGGCGTAAGTAATCTGCAAATACCCCTTTAGTAGGATTGGTTTATAGTCGAAACAGGTGTGAAGGAACTCGTACCTAATGCGTGTTTTTAAATCCAACTAGTAGGACCCAGTCGAAATAAAAACCATCGTAACCTCCACTTCGTTCCATTTTCTTTATGCCGCCCAAATATTCTATTAAATACTACAATAACGTTCAGCGAAAATCAATTGAAAATAAAATAATAAGAAAGGAAGAGATTTTTTTGCTTCATGACGTCAATAATCGCTTCTGTTCTAAAGGATAACAATCCTTTAGTGAACAATATTCACATGGTTCAAAAACTTCCACATACTGAATCGCAGTCAACAGCGTGGAAACATATTAGGGATAAACCTCTTTATTATGTCTTCGTTGATCCCCATTGGCTTGAAAAGATTTCTGCCCTTTGGAGAATATAACATAGTTTGTGTATTTACCAAATGCAAAATTATTTTTAGTTATGCCCATGACGACTACTTAGCTTCGATAGTTTTGTCAAATTATAATTTATTAGGTCATCTATTATTGTAATAGATGCGATGATGCGATATGCCATTAATGAATACGTAGTTCTGTCTATGCAGATCTGATATTGTGCCAATATAATAATTATAACACCCACCCTTAGCTGCTTTATGTATTTTCTGACAAAATACATAATTTTGTTAATAGTATTAGGAGTTACTTTGCGCTAATCTATTCTTAGTCTAGAGCAGTGGTAATCAACCTTTTTCTATCTGAGCGTAGAAAGCAAAATTATCCAAGTACCTACCTAAATAATATACTTTAATATTCACCATGATAAAAGTAAAGTAAAATTTTCTAGTAGTACAATTTAGCATTAAAAAATTGTGAAATTGCGTTTCTAAATGTTTCCTAAAATAAAAAATTACAATATATTACCAATATTTAGCTGCATTGGGGCGGCTTAGAATACTAACCCATATCCCACGCTGGATGGGTGTCGTAGGAGGCGACTAAATCCGGCCCGCTGGTGGTAGGGCCCCTCGAGGGATTATATTGGTAATATTGATTTTAATTGTTAATTAATACCATTCTTACTATTATTATTTCTCCATGGGGTTCGCCTGGATAGCTACCACCCTTAAGCATGAGTCAGCCGCCAAACGACTCGTTGTGTTCCGGCTGGGGGCTTGAGAACCAGTTCTTTCTTCCTTTCTTTTTCTTCTCTCTTTCTTGGCCGGCAACGCAACAGTGACGCTTTTGGTGTTGCTGATGTTTATGGGCGACGATAACCACTTACCATCAGGTGGATCGTCAGCTCGTTTGCCAGCTTCCATAAAAATAGGGTATTTTGTAAGTTATCTTAGCCTTCTAAAACTTACAGCATTTATCATCAAATGCATAGAACACTAGTACTTTCGGATTAGTGGCGACTGAAAACCCGGTAGAACGGAGTGTTTAAGCTGCCTAAAAGCCATTGCGCTCACATGACTGAATGGCTAACATACATTTCTTAGTTGATTTATACGCTATTCAATGTCGCTACGACTAGATGAATTTTGTCTATGTTCAAAATAAGGGCTGAAAATTATCTATGAAATAAATAGAATAGACTAGTGACATACAGGTAATATGTATCTTTTGTTTCAATTAATTTATATAATTATGTTTGTTGACGCTTAAATAACTTGTATGTGTTTCGTTTCATAACATATTATGTGATGTCCAAGCGGCAATTAGGTATTTATTTATTTATTTAACACTTACTTATTTAGGTACCTAGGTTCTACCTAAAAATGAATAAATAATTTCAACTAATGGCTAAAAAGTCGTTGGATTTTAATCAGGTAGGTACGGTCAGTTAGGGAGGTTCAAATACTTTAGTGGTCACGTTACTCCAGATGTATATGGCCTTTTTATAATACCGATAAAATAAAGAGCGCCAATAAAACTCCACAATGAAGTCTTTAATAAATCAGAATTTTTTTGAGCTTCATATTTTTATTAACTTGGTTCGAAAAGACGAAGTGTGGCGATGAATTGTGAAGAACTCCTTAAAGTTCTCGAACACAGCCTTAAAGAATCCTCCATATCGAAAACCTTGCTAGCTTGAAGTCGAGTCAGATAAGTTTTGCAAAAATATTCGACCTGGAAAGGCATTTATTATTTTTAAACAAATAAATCGAATTCTCTTAACTTTGTGAAATAATTTTTAAGTTTGTATTTCTACTGGGTCTGTTTGTAACATGTATCTTATATGAGTTATATAATAGAAAGTGGATGCAACCGCAACGGTGCCTTTACTTAAGATCCCAGAGCCTTCCTATAAGCAACGGATGTCACATTATTATCCCGGAACCATTAGGTTCGGGTATCTTTTGAAGACTGAAATATGTTTCACGTAGTTCGTTTGCAATGATAAACAGCTTATCATCAGTTTCCTGTAGCGAAGCCATAGTAGGTATTTAAATAACTATGTTGTGCACCGACTGTAGAATTCATAATTTCACAAAGCAAGAGAATATTTCATTAAATAAATAGTTTACTAAATAGGCAATTGTCAATTGGCGGTATCGTAGTCATGAAATTATTATGAAACTTCACGATGCAGTCAAGCAAACAATTATGTTACGTACTTTGTATGTTATGCCTTAAGTAATCTTTATAATATAGAGGTGATCCAAAAATTACGCAAGATAATAATAATATAATAATATGCATTATTTGGATAAAAGTGTATCTTAAGATGCTATAATTTCATTATTGGATTATGAAGAACATAGAATAAGATATATGTATAAGAATAAAATTCGACCAGCCTCATGTTCAAAAAAGTATGGTCCAATCATTGAAGTATCTAGACACGCGGCAGCGTGTCAAGCCAAGTTCAAGCAAAGGAAATGGCTAGACAGCGCCGAGTGTAATATTACACGAACCACTTGGTGCCACTTTTGACCCTTTTATAACTCATAACCTCTTTAACGTAAACACATAAAACTTCGTGTGTTTAATTATATCCATAAGGACATGTAGAAGCCCAAATTTCATGAAGCTAGCTCAAACGGTTATAAAGATATGAAGGTCAAAAAGTCGTAAATTTTAGTACTGACTGACTGACTGACATATAGTACCTAAATCTAACCTACTTCCAGATGACCTAGAAGGATGAAATTTGGAATACAGCTCGGTAATTGTGTGTAAGCGTAGGAAAAAATCAAAAAATAAAAAAAGTCGAAAAATAAGAGGTGTCCCCATACAAAATTTGTATAGTACCGAAGCAGAGCCATCTAGCGGCAGTGAAAAGAAAAACTTTGGTCCCATACAAATCTTAGTCAACTCGCATTTACATTGTGAGCCCGTTATGTCACGTAAAACTCGCACTAAGGCCTCTGTGCACGCGGGGCTCAATATGGCAGACTTCAGCGCATGGAGTATTGAAGTAAAACGAGGGCCATCTTATATGAAGGGAAAGTTGAAAATGTTTCCAGCTGTTTACAGAAAATAGAGGTTCCAATAATGGCCATTTCTAAATGGCGTTAGTGTGTGACAGATATATGAACATGGCTGTTGTACACGGAGTGAAGTTTGCTGTGTTATGCCACCCTAATCAATGGCGCTAGTGGCCGCCAAATAGATATTCGAACATAGCTGTTTTTGACCGCACCGCAGCCCCACCCGTAATTTTACGCGTTTCTACGGACAATTTTCGCTTTGCTGTCCCTTGCGGAAAGTCGTTGTAATGTGTTGTACCATGCGTGTTTTTCATAGAAGCTGATATACTTTGGTACACCATTAAAACAATGCGCGGTGAGGCAGATCTACGGTGGCGGTGCACGGAGCAGTGTGAAAATCGCCTGTTTGTCATATTTAGCTAGATATTTAGTATGCGGCTAAATAGTATAAAATTAGCTGTATACGAATACTCGTTCCATAACCAAATACTCGTTCTTGTAAGCAGAATAACTTTTGAATTGAGTTAATCAGGATAAATATATTATGAATATAATTATATATGATAATATGGTTGCTTAAACTTATTTTTATACCAGTTTTAGGAACTCTTCAATAATCATACAAATATTCGAGTCACCGTAAAAGCTAATGTTTTTCCGATTCACTTTCCGGTTTATGGTAATCACTATTTAATTTACACCTGAAACTGGTCATCCATGAAACGTCTATTTAGTCTCTAAGATTTGTGGACAGGGTATATTTTTCTTTACAAAAAGTAATGATATCCCACCAAAAACATAAATGTAAAAAAGGAGAGCCAAGTTCAATACCAAAATTATGCTTGGCTGTGGGCTTCGCCGCAAAAAGAATAGAGATCTAAATGAGTGCCAAGTTCTATGCAAAATCGAAATATGTATTTATAGGAACAAAATAACATTATGAACAAGTATTAAACTCTATTTCTTTGCTTTATTGGATACCTATAATAATTGCTGTTATTTAAAAATGTGACATCTAAAAGTAGGTTAGATTTGACTTGGCCAGTTTTCATTACATCAGTCATTTAAAAAAGTTATTCAACATTTTAATTCTGATAAAAACTGGCCAAGTCAAATCTAACCTACTTTTAGATCTCACATTTTTAAATAACAGCAATTATTATAGGTATCCCATAAAGCAAAGAAATAGAGTTTAATACTTGTTCATAATGTTATTTTGTTCCTATAAATACATATTTCGATTTTGCATAGAACTTGACACTCATTTAGATCTCTATTCTTTTTGCGGCGAAGCCCACAGCCAAGCATAATTTTTGTATTGAACTTGGCTCTCCTTTTTTACATTTATGCTTTTGGTGGGATTATTACTAGCGTATAGAACCGACACCGCGAACACCATGTATGTCCCAATGCAATGGCGCCACGTGGCTTCAATCTTCAATGGATTCGTTCGATTTTGAAATGAGAACCGGGGCTCAATTTTGAAAATGGAACCTACCTGGCGGGATACACATTTTGTTCGAGATGTCTGTTCTATGACATTATACTTCAACAATGGGTCCAATCAATATTCCTACAATATTGTGTTCGAAACAAGCGAACTGTGGCCAATAAATTTTCATTTGTTTTGAAATATTGTCCAACAATAAAAGTGAGTGGTTAGGGGCCATTCATTAATTACGTACGGGTCTCGCTGGTGGGGGGGGGGGGTTCTCAAAATCGTTGCATGTCCTTTTTTCGGGGGGAGGGGGAGTTAAAGACATTCTTACGTAATAAAATAAATTGTCAATCTATTTTTACACATTTAAATATAAGAATTTTAACCAGTAATTCTATTGTAAAACTAGATAAAATTTTACGTAAGAAGGAGGTCCGTCAAATCTTACGTTTTCTTTCATGGGGTAGGGGGGGTCAAAAATAGTCAAAATCGCCCTTACGTTATTAATGATCCCTTAAAGTTCTCCATTTTTTTTGGATAGTTGCTGTTGGCTCTAGTGGCATTTACAGCTTCATGTGGACAGGTGGGTGACCCTGGCTCTCCAGCCGAGAAGATATATTATTTGTGAGGTGGGAGTGATACCTCTAAACCTCGAGAAGTAGGAGCATGCGACGTCCTAAGGCCACCCCTCCTGTGAGGTTCGGGTCTGGCTTAGGCGCGTTGCATGTTGGGCTCCATTTCACTAAACTGAACTATCTACTGTCTATCTATTCAACGGCGAGCTATTCGTCTTGTCGACGATCCCAAGCTTACGGACGGATTAGAATCGCTTGAGTTGAGGAGAGATGTAGGCTCTCTCTGCGTATTCTACCGTCTGTATAATGGGGAATGTTCTGAAGAACTGTTTGGCTTAATACCTGCAGTTAATTTTCGTCACCGCCCATCACGTACCAGGTTCCACCAACACTACCTGGATACATGGCATTCGTCCACAGTTCGGTTCTCACGTCATTTTCTGCCTCGCACGTGTAAACTGTGGAACAAACTACCTGCATCGGTGTTCCCTCTAAGCTATGACATGGGGTCCTTCAAGAAGCGGGTCTATCGTCATTTTCGTGGCCGGCAACGCGTTGGTGACGCCCCTGGTGTTGCTAATGTCCATGGGCGGCGGTGATCACTTACCATCAGGTGACCCGTCTGCTCGTTTGCCTGCTCTAAGCATAAAAAAAAAAAAATCTACTGTACAATTCCTTTTTAGGGTTCCGAAGTAAAATCGGATCCTTTATAGTTTCGTCATGTCCGTCCGTCAGTTCGTCCGGTATGGTATCAATATAAAGTTATTGTCCGATACGGAAATATTATTTTGCAAACTCGTGCCATCGAGACATAGTCCATAACTGATTGGAATTACATTAATCTAGAGTTCATAGGTTCTCAAATGTACGTACCCATTTCATCTACCACCGAAATTAATTCACGCGGAATGATAAAAGAAAATAAAAAATAAAAGAAAGACAAACAATCACCTCTCAAATAATTATATGTCCCGGAATTGGGATTCGAATCGGTTTTTATTTTTGCTATAATATTATGTGTTGGTTTGCGTTTCCCCTTATACCGGTTTAATGCCCTGAATTTTATCCAATCCTCGTAATGCTCCCTGAGGACCTCCAGTATCTAGAAAGGGGTATTGCCGCCTAGCTACTTTGAGAAAGAGTGGCTGGAATATCTTCACAGATCTGGTCGACTTCTTTATTCGTATGCTGCAAGAGAGAGAATCATTCATGAATGGAATGCGTTGGTTGTCGGTTGGGAAGTTTGGGTACCTATGTACATTTGCAAAAGTATTATACGTGGTAAGTTTTCTAGCCAAATATAGGATGCTGTATCTACTTTTGCTTCATTCTAAAATAGAGATGTGATAGGTACAACTTTTCTGGCTATGAAAATGGTCCATGGCTCTGTCTATTAACACAAACATCCCGGAAAATTTTGGAAAAAAGTTATTTGATAAAATGAAAGAAAAGAAATGAGATCCAAAGTCATTGTATTGCATATGTATATCATAATTATTTATGTTGATTGCAAACTTTGTAATTTATCATTTAATCAAAATTGGCGTAATATTGTTTTGAAAAAAAGTGTTAAACGCAAATATAATTTGCAGGTAATGCCAAATGAACGCATTTAAGCAATCTCAATGCAAAATGACACGCTCTATTTCACACTACTATGATGATATTTAAGCTGCATTTAAATTCATATACGAATATTGATGCTAAATGTTTAGCGTTTTACTTTATTGAATCCATAATTCCTTATAAATAGTTATGGTAGAGTGATGGCACCAGCTATCGACACACTGAGGGCTGTTCGTGAAATTATTTAGTGATGCTGATGTATTATATTACGAGAAATTAAAGAAAATAGCTAGCTTACTACGTATGATAAATTTATTTTAATACGAATATATGAAATATTATGGGTTGTTTCTTGCTTCTTGCAAATGAAATATTTGCAGCTGATCAGTGTTCGTCCGTTTTTTTTTTTTTTTTTTTTTTTTTTTTTTTTTTTTTTTTTTTTTTTTCGGGGGGGAAAATGCATTACGCATACCACTCGGGCGCAGGGGGTACCCGAGTAGTTATGTGGGACTCCCGTATAGGCTAATGAGACCCACGGTATACCCACTAAAAACCCCCCCATCTTCCGCCTCGCCGCCTTGTGACGGGGTCACGGGAACGCTTTCGCACACATCCGCGACCCCGCCAGCGGCAGCCGCCCACAAGCGGCTCCATCGCGAAAGCCCGAAGGCCCTCCACGATGGGCGCACCAGATGGTAGGGTGCGCCTCCCTCCTCGGCCTCCACCAGTACTGTAGCAAACTCCCCCTGAGTCTGCTACTAGGAGGCCATGGATACCAGATGACTGGTACCCGGTGGAGGATCAGGTCTGTGGTTCCTCCACCGACCACACCTCGGCCGCAGAGGATAGGGCAAGCGGCGCACCGTAATACCGACATGCCTCTTCCTCTGCGGCCCCACCAATGCCGTTTCGGCGGAACGGCCCCGCCAGCTCGCAGGGGGTAGGGAGAGTGGCGCACCGTAATACCAACATGCCTCTCCCCCTGCGATCCCTCCACGGCCGCAGAAGATAGGGAGAACGGTGCACCCTATCTTCCACGGTCCCACCTCCTAGCGCATCCGCAGCGGACTTGTTCAGCCCGCTGGGAGCGCCCTCCTCGGGCCAGCCGGCAGCCCAAACAGGCCGGCCCTGGTTGCCTCTTGGTTCACCGTGGGTGACCAGTCCACGGTTACTAAGCCCCCCCGCCACGACAAGGCGAGCAACCCCCGGGGGGGGTCAGTGTTCGTCCTACACAAGCCTTGATTAGTGATGACAAATGGACTGGTTAACGCATCCTGCCTAATTAATTAACGTCTTTTTTTTTTTTTTTTTTTTTTTTTTTTTCCGGGGGGGAAAATGCGTTACGCATACCACCCGGGCGCAGGGGGTACCCGAGTGGTTATGTGGGACTCCCGTATAGGCTAATGAGACCCACGGTATACCCACTAAAAACCCCCCCATCTTCCGCCTCGCCGCCTTGTGACGGGGTTACGGGAACGCTTTCGCACACATCCGCGACCCCGCCAACGGCAGCCGCCCACAAGCGGCTCCATCGCGAAAGCCCGAAGGCCCTCCACGATGGGCGCACCAGATGGTAAGGTGCGCCTCCCTCCTCGGCCTCCACCAGTACTGTAGCAAACTCCCCCTGAGTCTGCTACTAGGAGGCCATGGATACCAGATAACTGGTACCCGGTGGAGGATCAGGTCTGTGGTTCCTCCACCGACCACATCTCGGCCGCAGAGGATAGGGCAAGCGGCGCACCGTAATACCGACATGCCTCTTCCTCTGCGGCCCCACCAATGCCGTTTCGGCGGAACGGCCCCGCCAGCTCGCAGGGGGTAGGGAGAGTGGCGCACCGTAATACCAACACGCCTCTCCCCCTGCGATCCCTCCACGGCCGCAGAAGATAGGGAGAACGGTGCACCCTATCTTCCACGGTCCCACCTCCAAGCGCGTCCGCAGCGGACTTATTCAGCCCGCTGGGAGCGCCCTCCTCGGGCCAGCCGGCAGCCCAAACAGGCCGGCCCTGGTTGCCTCTTGGTTCACCGTGGGTGACCAGTCCACGGTTACTAAGCCCCCCCGCCACGACAAGGCGGGCAACCCCCGGGGGGGAATTAATTAACGTCTAGAACACGTTTCGAGTTACCATTGATCGTCTACATTTTTAATGAGTTGCTATTAAATGTATGAAAGTGTTTTTTTTTCCTTAATGTATACAATGGAGAAGTGGGTGGTTCAGACAATAATAAAACAGTATGGGCGTTTAATATCATTGGCGTTTACATAATTTTAGTCACAAACCCATTAAAACACAGGTTTAACACAAGGGGGGAAACTTGACTCAAACCAAAATTAGCACATTAAAGCCAAATATTTCGCAAACGGACCCATAAATCTAAATGGTTTAAGAAAACCCATAATATTTTTAAGACCTTTTTAATGATTAACCCCACATTATGCCTACGCGACGAAACGAAAACCATCCCCATGTTACCCTGAAAAAAAATATTTTTCAATATTTTTGACAGACGAATGGACGGAAAGACGAACAGATAGACGGACGGGCGGTCGGACGGATAGACGGACGGACACGACGAACCTATAAGGGTTTCGACTTTTCTTCGGAACAATAAAAAAAAAAAAAAAAAAAATTTTAATAGTAGGTATACGTAAACCAGCTCAGAGCACATCGGTTGGATGGTTCCAAAATCTATTATCTAATGGACATAAGTTGAAACAATTTTTCTATTTTATATAATATCTATACTAATATTATAAAGCTGAAGAGTTTATTTATTTATTTATTTATTAAACACTTTATTGTTTGTACACCATACAATAATATAAATAAGAGCACAAGAAAAAAAGAATACAAAACAATGGGCGACCTTATCGCTTTGAAGCGATTTCTTCCAGGCAACCCAGCAGTAGCAAGAAAACAGCAAGAAAACAGTACCTACATAAGTTATTACAGTGTGAAAAGGTGAAGTAGATAGATAAAAAAAATTTATATATCAAAATGACAAACATAACATACCAATAATAATAATAATAATAATAAAAAAGCAGTGATTGAAGGTTAATGAAAGCCAAGAAAAGGAAAACAGAAAGGATGATGACAGGTTAGGAAAGAAGGTAATATTCTTTAAGAAGTTTTTTAAAAGAAAACACAGTTTCAGCTTTTCTTATCGGTAGGGGTAGTGAATTCCAGAGACGTATAGATGTGAGAGTGAAAGATTTATGATAGAATGAAGAAGTGTGTGAAGGGATTTGGGAGTTTGTTTGGTAGAACGCGCTAATCTCAGGAACTACTGGTTCGAATTGAAAAATTCTTTTTGTGTTTGATAGTCTATTTGTCGAGGAAGGCTATAAAACATCATATGTTTTAGTAGTTACTTTTTTCCACAAATTAACGCGGATGAATCCGCGAGGCACAGCTAGTATACCTTGATAGCTAGATATACCATTTTTTTACCTTCAGTCTCATTTTCGAGCATTCCGCGACAGACATCCCTACCCTTGATACATCTTCTTGACGGATTAATCAATCAGTTACGCGCTGATAACCTAACGTTCGTTTCTATTTGGCGAACTAATTAAGTTCTTGTAACATAACTAAAGTAATACCAATACAAACATAAAATCGATAAGTAAGATGACGATTAATAACGTAGTTCAACATTGTCTGTAGGCGCTTAACGTTATAATTGAGCGGTGGTTTCTAATAGTTTGCAAAAGTTATTTCTGTGTTGTATGAATACACACACGCATAACTTGTTTATCAAAGGCATCATGCTACAAATACATAGCATGGAGATAGGATACATCACTAATGAAAGTCCAGGATTCTCACTGCTCATAAACTACGCTCAAAGCAGGATGTATGGACTCGTTAATTACAACCGGCCAGCAATTATCATTTCTCGACGCGTAAAACGTTAGAGTGTATCTACCTATCTTATGAAAAACATAACATTGATGCTAAAAGCATTGAAGTATTATTACTAGCGTATAGAACCGACACCGCAAACATCATGTATGTCCCAATGCATTGGCGCCACGTGGCTTCAATCTTTAATAGATTCGTTCGATTTTGAAAGGAGAACCGGGGCTCAATTTTGAAAATCGAACCTCCCGGCGGGACACACATTTTGTTCGAGATGCCTGTTCTATGACATTATACTTCAATGGCTAAAAGTAGTTTTTTCGTACGGAACCTTAATAAAGTGACACTACGTGGATCAACCACAATAGTCCGGCGGGCCGCAGGTTTAGTATAGCTTAAATTATAGATAAACAACAGAACATACATGCAAATCTCCACGAAAAAAAATTGTGCGTGATATTAAGTTATTCGTCCATTTGTCGCGCACATACTTAATACAAAAAGACTATATTATGGTTTTCTCATGGATGCCATTGTCAGATCTCACTCAAATTTAAGTGGGAACACATGACAAGCACCAATTTTCGATAAAAAAATCCTCAAAATCGGTTCATCCAGTCGAAAGTTCTGAGGTAACATAAAAAAATACACAAAACATAAAAAATACAGTCTAATTGAAAACCTCCTTCTTTTTTTGAAACCGTTTAAAAATAGGATACATCCCGTAAATAAGTGAACTGTTCTCTGAACGTAACAAGTAAAGAGATGGTACCGCTGACAACTGCTGACTACTTATTTCCGACTCCCAGCTGCCTAAATTTGGTCGTTTGCGGTATGAAGATACGAAATTTATGCTGCGTAAGTGATTATTGATAATAGATCCCTTGCGTTATAAGGATTTGCTCGGTTGAAAATAATGGTTTCCTCTCAGAAGTGATTTTGTTATCTTTATACATTCGGTTTCGGTATTTATGGCACTGAGAGCAGTTTAATAATTTATTTGAGGAATTATTTACAAAAATACATGACCCGCGAAATGACAATAAACTAAGCCTTAAATTATCAAATTGCCATTGCAATTTGTGTAAGTTGTGAGAGAAAACTATTATAACAATACTTCTTAAAGAAATCAGCTGTAATATTGACCACGTGTGTCAAAGATAATTTTGCTTTCTAAATAAATTTCAGATCTATTTATACCTTGACTTATTGATACTGGTATTTTTTTTTAATTTTTTTTTATTTTAAAGTTCATCAACGACTGGTACATTTGATTACACAAACAAAAAAAATGTGATTACACAACATACAATAAATGGACAGTCAATTACAGATGAACATAACAAGCTTTAAAAGAATAGACGTGTTTAAAACAGGTATTTTACAAAAAAAGACATAAAAATACAAAATTTAACCTTGAAGAGATAAAAGAGACATATATAATAATAATAATTAATACAATTAAATTTTTTTGTATTGCATTTCATTTATTAAATAATTCCGCATTTTTGACTAGTATCGACTATTTTTTTATTTATCTCTAATGTCATAAGGGCACGACAATATTTTGACTAGAAGTCGCGGTTTCAATTAGTCAGTAAACTATTAGTTCGTTATACATAAGTTATATTATTATTATTATTATTATTACGTATCTCGATTTGTATCTCGGGTCCAAGATGTAAGTGGACCCGGTATTTTGGAAGGCTTGCGTGGGGACACAGGTCCAACACGCAGAAGCCCCTTTGAAAACATTAATAAAGTGCTTGTGTGGGACACAAGGTTATTATTATTATTATTCGTTCGTTTTCTAAATGATTACCAGAGCGGTTACATGTGTAATTCGTATTATGTTTGTCTCACTGAATACGCTATTGAATTACCAACTTGTTATTGTACGTACAAAGCTTAAGTTGTTAGCGTTGTTAAGGTACAAAAGAAAATTAAGGTAAGTACTAGATTTCATTGAATGTAACTAGATCTTGAATCCAAATTAAGTAATTCTTAATCCCTAACAGACCTCATTTAAAACAAATCTCATTATATTGTTTTCAGCCGTAGTATTGTACTACTAAACTGGTTGCTATAAAGGTATTATGAGAGTTATTCGTTATTGTTTAGTCTCAGTGATTTTTCTTCTTTCATGCTTAAGCTTCAGCCACCCTCCCCTATGTGGTAAGATTTTTTTTCACAACTTAAAAGGTAATCTTATTAGGTCCTATTTTGTTACGTTACTAGGCTCTTACCATCTTACAATAATAAGATTTAAATCCTGGATTTAATCAGTACCGTCATGCCTATCCATTATGGTTTCTTTGCCTCTTCTGAAAAGCATTAAGTTTGAATTAATGGCTTTTTGACTGGAGGCAGTAAATTCTCAACGTCAAAAGCAATAGTTTAAATAAAATGGACCAACTTTATTGTATGTTTAAGGACTAACTCAAAGTTCAATAAAAACGGGTTCTTTAGTTTTTCATTTAATAACGTTATAACAAGATAAACAGAAGTTTAAAGCTTTAGACTAAACGAAGCTCAGGCTGTACATATATTTAAAATATTAGTCTGCGCATACACTTTGAAATTATTATTTCTTTCGCTCGCTGTTCAGTTAAAACATGAAAATGGCATATTTAACGTTTAGCAGAATTTAATATATCATAAAATGTTATTTATATCCCATTTGCGCTCGTCGGGAGCCCAGAGGTTTCATCGGGTCTCAGTAGGTAGGTGAGATACAAGTATTGCTCGTTCCCGGCTTACAATACGTACATTATGGATTTTATAAGTGTTTTTAATGCTCGTTCTTAGCGACAAACCGTTCAACAAAATCACTTAATCGGAGGAATATGATTTTGTTATTTTCCATTTGTTATATTAGGGAATTTCCCTAAGGGAAGTACGTCCACAATGACATAGTATGTGGACAAAATTACATATCAATCATTTCTCGAATTTGGTGCAATCAGGCACGCATCTCATTATTGCATCACATGATTCTCGATTGGCTTGTTTGGATGTTATGAGAAGCGACATAGATAGTAGAAGCAGAGGTCATAGATGGTAGAAGCTATCCAACAAGAGAACCTACCATCATACAAAAAAACTTACTTAAAACTACACTTAAACTTAAATTTTATGATAGCTCCTAAAATGCTGTTAAAACATTCGTATCTAATATTTAAACATAACAATGCAATATGAAAGTAAGTGTCGATAATGAATAATATCTGTCTGTGTTGATGTCAGTAAATAACAAGATTAGCAAATATATAGTAGGTATAATAGTTATTTTTAAAGTAGCAAAAAATTTAATTCTATGTATTATTTAAAGTAAAACTATGTCGAATAATAAATGTCGAAGGTATAGAATTCTAATAAGTTTTAGTTACTTTCCAAAGTTTCAAACTTGGTCAAATTATATAAGAAGTTCTTGAAGTTCCTACGTGAAGAAACCTAGTCAAATTAGACTGATATTAGTACGGATAATACGGATATACCCATAATTCATAGCGGTCTAAACAGGGAATAGATGAATAACGAAACTTTATTTATGTGCAAATCTTCATATTTTTATAAGTTGGTACTAAGACTTCTTACACACGTATAAGAGAAAGATGAAAAAATTGAAGATATTGAAAAAATATATTTCCGGTGTATTTATTTAATGTAACTTCGCCAACACACATCTATATACACTATTACAACTAATATATAATTGCATAATAAACCATGGTAAGTGCTAGAATAATAATAAACAACGAGAGAATGCAAATCACTATAAATTCTGAGACAACAAAGGTTGAAGGGCTAGTACGATAACAAAACTCAAGTTTCAGAATCTCTGAAGCAAAAACAAAATGTTGCAAAGTTAATCCGGAGGTGAAGTGATGCCGTTAGTTTCCGAAGATTGAGTGCGTCTCGCTGAAGCTGGCGACAGAAGTCACTCAACTGAAAAATAACTTTTAACACTTCAAATTTATTTAAAATTCTCGTTTCAAACGCGAATTTTATATTCTTCAAAAGTAACTAAAGTTGAATAATGATGTTGCGCTGAGTTGTAGTACTTACATAGTATTGCTAAGTAGGATTGTGGACGTCTATGTATTTTTCTTCTGTGAATTATTATTTCTACAATATATTTGTACATACACTTAAATGTTTTGTATTACATGTATTGTTGTTTTAAATGAAAACTCTTTATAGCTAAGCGCTTACCATAATAGATTTCATCGCCACTTTCCAACAGGTAGGATTGCAGTCAAGCGAACTTATCACTTGTAAAAAAGCTCAATAGAGCATGTTGCGCGTCTACTATGGACAACTTCAATAGGTACCTTAAAAATGCATTTTTGGCCAAGAAAAGTCAATGTCACATAAAATTTACTCACTTTTACTTTATTTATAGTTCTAACTATTAAACTGGATTATACTGGATGACACAGAGCCTAATAAACCTGTCATAGTAAAGAATATTTATTTATTTATTTAGAATAGAATAGAATAGAATAAAACTCTATTTCTTCAAGTTAGCACTGCAATACAAACAGGCAATATTCTTACATAATACTTATAATAGATATTTTTGCAGCAGTGAGAACTTGACGAAATAGGGCCACACTCAGCACTGGCCGCAGCAACGACCGCTGGTTTTCAGGGCGACCCTAATTCGTATAGTTCGACTAGTGACATAATTTTTTTTTAAATACCTAATACAATACCTAAAACTAATAAACATAAAATCTAAATAACCAATAACAGAACCTTACTTATCACTACTTACTTACCTTACCTTACTTATTTAACACTTTATTGTTTGTACACCATAAAATAATATGCATAAATTTCTTTAATCTGAGCATAAAGAGCACAAGAAGGAATACAAAACAATGGGCAACCTTAGCGATCTCTTCCAGGCAAAAATTTAATATCTGCAATGCCATTATATTTAGTACCTACTCAACGAAAACATGAGAAATTGTGTAACATAAAATGAATGCAAATGTTTATATAGATCGTGATTGTAGGAAGCTAAAATCCGAAACCAAAATCAGCTCAGGCTGCTCTCTAGGCGGATTTGAAAGCGGCTAATTCTTAGGGCAGTGTGAAATGGAGCGAGTCATTCGGCACAAAGCGGTACTAATGCGCAGCCGTCCGGTGCACCACCGCAATTATATTTGCATACGGCCACCTCTTGCTGCTACTGTACCGAACAAAAGTAAGCCGTGTACCATCAAATTGAATGACAGGGTTAATGGAAATCTGAGCTGTGCTTTGTGATGTTGAGCGTGATGTTTATTTTTTTATTTTATTGTCCATATACACATAACAATTGAAAGGAGAACAAATATATTGTACAAAGATAACATAACATAACAGATATATTGTACAAAGGCACTGCTTATCTCTTACGAAATTTCTTCCTTCTTTTTAATTCCTATCAAAGTTTTTTTAACATCTATATTTGCGGACATACCAGGATGTCGTATTATGTAAAGTCGGCTCCCTCCGGCAATACATCGGTGGTGCTTTCGGTGTTGCTATTGTCGATGGACGAGGGTGAACACTTCGCAGCAGCAGGTTCGATACGTCTGTTTATGAGTCAAATTAGTTCGGTGTTAAGGACGCGAACTACAGATACAATCCACGCTTGAAAGGAACATTGACTAAGCGACATTGACCTAACTTTACAGGAGAGCAGTTTAAAGTTGGAATTTTTAGAAAAAAATCATATATTTTTGTAATCCTCCTACCGACGTTATTCTTACTGTTTTGGAATCCTTATTTTATCATATATATTGTGGCATATACAACAACTTTTCTAAAAATTCCACTTTAAACTTTTGTCCTGTAAAATTAGCTTAATGTCGCTTAGTCAATGTTTCCTTTCAAGCCTCGATAAATACCTACTTTACTAAGTAGCACTCTGCACGCGGCTTTGCCGTTTTCCGGGATATTGAGTATTTTTTTATGTTTTTCACTCAGTAAATATTCGTGAAAGAATGTCAAACATGCACACATCCTCACTAACTTTCACATTTATAATATTAATATTGTCTATGGATGTTCTGTAAGTAAATCCACTGTAACAATAGTTAACTTTTTATTGAAAATAAATCAATGTTTCTCGTTTACGGAATTGATTGCGATATCATCCCAAAAAGTTTAATACAATCACTTGAGTTATTTTTATTCAAAACGAAAATTATTGTTTGTAAGATTTTATAATAAAATTCCATTTATAAATAACTTAAACAAAACTTTCTTGCTTCATTGATATTGATATCTATAAATAGTTACATTCCTTGGAATAATTTGGTTTGTTCTTGTTATTGTCGAGAAGTTTTGTACTTTTTTTTGTATTTTTCTCAAAAATGAATAGACTGATTAAACAATCCTTATTGACCTTATTCCAGTTTCCATCAATGTTTAACAGCAACATAGGATCATTAATGAGTACTTAATGATAGTTTTATTACGAAGATTCATTTAAATTTAATGTTCACTCAAAGACAGCTTTTATATAAAATGATTCCTACAGTACTTTGCAAACGCGAAACTCGCCATATTGAATAAAGACACGGCGAAATTTCAGCAAGCGGTCATTACGGTGGCGCATGACTAGCATATGCACGATTATCTTATATTATAACTCGCGTTTCACTTGAACCAGATTCTGGAATCCTTTTACGTACGTCGTTAAAGGGGAACTCGACATCTACAGCTTGGGCAACCACTTAGGTACCGATTGGACCCGGAATCGAACTCTTTACTTTTTAAGGTGAAAGAATTTTACGACTCAGCACTTTTATTATTTACGCTGCGATAATGTTACTCCTGCTTTGGTTAGGTGAATATAGCAATGTAGGTAGGTATACAATAAAATGGACAGTCTACAAATAAACGTTATTCAATTGATTCGGCGTCAATCACGAGGCGATGAAATCTTTTTCCGCATATTAAGCATTTGAATAATACGCTCAGTTATATTACATAAGCAAGAGAATATAAACAAGCCAACCTGTAATATAGTTTTAAAATAATCCGAGTTTTATTTTCGCTTAGATCATCGCAGATGAAATCTGGAAAAAAACTTCAGGGGAGCTGATATTAGCATATTTATTAGTATCATCCAAGGGAGACCGCGCTTCGCGGATCTGTTATCAATAATGACTTACGCAGCATTATAATAAATTTTATATTACCATACTGAAATCGCGGAAATCTCTTTACGCGAAAGATATAGGGACATTTAGATAGGGGAAATCTCTCGTGAAGTTGTAGTTGTAGTTGGAAATAAGGGTGCTACGCATCTTCTATAAAGAGAAAATGGCATTAATATGTTCAATTGTTCATTTTATATGTCTAAATATATAACCAAGGCATTAAACATGTAAATAAGAATAAAGAAGTTATATTTGGCAAAGGGAGATCTCCGGCCAGGCGAGATGTGTTGCCTGGGAGGCGGCCGAGCCCCGACTGACGTTGTCGGAGCATTTGTATATATCTAGCGATCTTTGAAAACTTCGATAGCGTGATTCAGGGCGAAGTGACGTCACCGTGTGACGTGTGTGCGTTGTCGCCACATCACCCCCCTGCTCAGACCGGAGGTCGATGTACCTTCTCGTTGGTTCAGCCTTCCGTGATCCTCTATCTTCAGTGAGTCGAGATGTGAGGTCGATGTGCCCTGGGATGCCCTCTATCCGCGGTGAGTCGGGATGGGAGGGTGGTACGACCGGTGCGGAGGGCGAGCGGTGCGCGCTCAAGCCGTCCGTGTAGCCGTGTGGGCAGTCGCTGGCCGGGGACAGGAAGCGTCGTCCGTCGCTGCGATGCGCCCGGTGAGTCAGCGTGGCTGGTGTGCGGTCTGTCGAGAGGTCGCTGCAGTCCGTCGGGTGTGAGCGGTGAGGTGAGGGGGGAGTGATGCCTGCTGCCGCTATCGGTGCACAGAAGGGACGTGTTCTTGTCGAGGGTCACCAGTTTGGCAAAGGGAGATCTCCCGCCAGGCGAGGTGTGTTGCCTGGGAGGCGGCCGAGCCCCAACTAATGTTGTCGGAGCATTCGTATATATACTAGCGATCTTTGAAAACTTCGATAGCGTGATTCAGGGCGGCGTGACGTCACCGTGTGACGTATACGTGCGATGTCGCCACAATAAGTCCATAGGTATGCAAAAAACAATACAATAAATATAATTCGAATTTTAGCAGGCCTGGCGCACTCCGCATTTAAGCTATGACGTAAAAGTACATGCCGCGTTCGACGTGTCGGGCTGATTCAGAAAATTCATAAAGGCTGTCACACATTCGTAATCTATCACACATGACGGCATCACACATGTCACACGTTAATTCGATTTAACATGCTGCGTCATGTTAAACGATATTAACTAAAATGAAGGCAAAAGCATAATGCATCGCATTCCACTACCCAAACAGTAACGATTCATTCTTTCATTACGCCGGCATTACCAGGGCGGCGCACATATCTATTCTAAATAGTTAGGTTATTTTCTCTTTTTATTGTTATTGGAATACATACATGACTGGAAATTCATATTTCCTTTGTAGAAGTGAGAAGGGTGTTACGCTTGTAAAATTATACATACGTATAGGTACCTACCGAACATGCGAGTGCCTACCATTGTGCTAACAGATTGTTGCAAACTTGCTGGAAACTAACACTAACTAAATAACAATGAATTTCTGCTATACCGGGATTGTGTTTTCCTACAAGTAGTAATTTAATTGTCATATTGTTATCAAAAATACCGGGATTTACAAATAGAGGGTTGGCTGGGAGAGAATGCTTTTAGCATTAAGTGCACGCTTGTTTCTGTACGAATTTAAATGATGCACATTGCACATGGTGAAATAAATTTTGCTGCAATATCAACTCTATCTAGAGCTCATCCTATTAGCAGTCCACTAAAGAGTACATAGTACCTTCACGCTGCTCTAGTGTTGATTTGTGGAGGGATTAATGGCCAATGAAATTCCCGTATGGTCACCCAGAGCTTGGCCATGGACATTACAAAAAGCAAAGAAAAAGAAGAAGGAACAAAGTTGCTATATCGACCGATCACTCACAAGCATCACTCAAGTCACACAATCATCCACACAAGCTATCGGGCTATGACTTTTTGGATCATATGAATCTACATATAGAATGATTCTACTCGTATTACGTTCGTATGTACATAATATGAGGCTAATAAAGTGTAAAATTTTATGTTGTGGTTTCATTCCATAGTTGAGTTTAAATTTCCCTATTACCTGTCTCACGTCTCAATAGTTTTTCGCAGAGTTTTCTTAGATAGTTTGAATGATAAATAAACAGAGGTGCTTTTAGGTCAAATTGGAATAGGATGGCGGTAAACTTCGAGATTTTATAAAGGGCTATTTCTCCGTAGGGTTTTTAATCCTCTAAGTGACATCAGCAGAAACATTCCTATCTACTATGAAAGTAAGTACTTTGTTTTCTTAATATCAATAAAATAGTAATTGATAATTTAAAAATAAGTACTTTTAAAAACAAGCTTTTAAAATGTTGTGTTTGTGCTGTTGGCAGTTGAGGAGTTCCATGGGGCTATCAATGAGCATATCAGTTCACTACTTTTCAAATAAATAAATCTGTACTTATACATATTTAAATTAAAAGGCAAAAGTGATTGACTGATGTATCAACGCACAGGTCAAAACATTAGGACTATAAACTTAAAAATTCGCACACGTATTACTCTTATGACGTAAGCGTCCATTAAGAAAGAATTTTTCAAAATTGAACCCCCAAGGGGCTGAAATAGGGGTTAAATATAATAAGCATAATATACGCATGCGAAGCTGCGGGGCTAGTTTTAGATAAGTGCCGTTATACCGATGCAGGGCGATGCATTGTGGAAAACTATCTTAAATTTCTGATAGGAATTAAGCGTTGTCAAATTGTTCTTAATAAGATACCTAACCCTTTGGTTAGGTCAGGTCAGGTTAGGACCACATAAGTAGGTATGTTATTAAATCCCTAACTCTTAACTGACTACAAAATTACACAATGTGAAAATTATTACTATAATATATCGTCGCTGCGCGTGCAAAGCCGCAAAAGTGCATTTGCGTAAGTGCAATACCTCGTATCAACGTTTCCGCAATTTTACAGAAAGAAGAAAAAACTATGTCTCATTCATTTCATAACATTTCATTGACTGAACTTGGTAGCTGCTTCTTCACTTACTTTATTGGAAAGTAAAATAAATTTACCCCTAACATGTGTAAATTCCGTGTAAAGTAATAAGTTTAGCACTTACGCGGATAAGTAGCATCAAATTATAGAAAAAGGAGAAAAATCATAGTAAGTAAGTACTTACCTACGCGGATTTGTAATGAAACAAGTTTTTTTTATGGAAATAGCTGGCAATCGAGGTGGCGATCCACCTGATGGTAAGTGGCTTTCGTGGCCCATGGACATCAGCAACACCAAAGGAATCACTGATGCGTTGCCGGCCAAGAAAGAGTGAAAAAGAAAGCAAGACTGGGTCTCAAGCCCCCAGCCGGAATACTACGAGTCGTTTGGCGGCTGACTCTTGCTCAAGGGTGGTAGCTATCCTGGCGAACCCCATGGAGAAATAATAATAATAATTACTAAAATATTTAATTTGTTACGTCAACAAAAAACTAACCATATTGATGTTGTTAGAGTTAAAGTATCAGAAATACAATAATTTCTTACTAGTCACTAATATAAATTCAAAATTTTACCTTTGACTTTCTTCCTCTAACAAATTCTCTGCTTTTACTGCTTTCTGCTTTTACTTTTTTGTTCTCAGATCAATTATCCAGAAACTCATCAATATTTAAGAGCATACACCTAGGTTTATATGTACCTATAGCTAAAGGCGAAAGTTTTGCGTTCACGTCAAAATCATTTTCCTCAAGGGGTGAGCATTTATTGGGTGGAAATAACAAAGACGATAAAACTGTTCATTTGGAAAAAGGATATTGAATAAGGTCAAACGCAGATATATTCGTATTGAAGGCAAATGTCGAGGCGTTTTAGGGACAGTCGTTTGCGCACTGTTTTTATACGCCCGATAATGTGTCGGCGGGGCAGAAGCCGATATTGATTCAAGATTTTTGCTTCATATTACGAGTATATGATTTGTATTAAGTATACAATATCTCTTTTTAATTCATTTGACAATGACAATATCAAAATATACGTTCTTAGTGAGCACCACTTGTATGATTTATATTAATACAACTAACTGTTGCCCGCAGCTTTGCATACGGAAATTATGTTTTTACTTAATCAAACTTTTATCCTGTTTTACTGGGATCCTTTTAATTTTTCGAGATGAAAAGTTGTCTAAAATATGACCCAGGGTATCAGTAACAACTTTACCAATTTTCATAGAAATCAGTTTAAGGGTTTTTATGTTATGCCCGGACAGACAAACAGACATATATTGAGTATAGATAACTCTTTTTTAATACATTTGACAACGATAATACTAATTATCAATCACTAATTATAATCTTGTCTGGAATCACGTTGGTATCCTGTCATTATCATTTATTATTAGTTAATCTGTTGCTTGTTGTTTTTGTTTACATTCCATTAACGTAAAAATATTTAACACTCACATCATACCTAAGTTTCGAAAACAGTTGGATCATGTGTAGTTTTCCAATTAAGAAACTGGAGAATAAACATATATCTCATATATATTTTATCTCATACCAAATTAAATCTAGATGATTTTATGTAAATCTATTATGATGCATTAGACAGCTTTACTGAAGCGAGAATAATGGCTTTCTAAAGTATGGAGTCTTGTACAATAGCTTTATCGGTGACTCCATTGCCTTTGTGCTTGGTGCTTTGTGTTGCATCTGCTTAAAACGGTAACTAGAGCGCTTCTATTCGTGGCAGGAACTAAATTCAATTGAGACCTCTTTAAGAAAAGGATAATGGTATAATGGTATCCTTTTGAAAAGTCTATTAATCTTGACAAAGAGAGCAAACGGGATTTCCACGACTCGATTTGTGAACTCCAGTCTTTTTAGAAGTCGATGTCAAGATAAATGAAACGATAGAATGAGTTCATACTTACCACGAGTCCTTAATATCATTTAAGTAGTTGCGTGGGAAATAATATGTGAAGGAAGTTAGTAATTACTTTTTGTAGGAGAACTATTCTTGTTCGTGTGTTCTTTACTAAAACTTTTATTTAGGTGAAGATGGCAATTACTTTTTGTGGAAGAACAATATTTATTCGTTTGTTGTTTACTAAACCTTTCATTTATATATTATGAGAACCCTTATAGTTGTAAGAGGATTATATATTATAGTTTTATCCTGTCTAGCTATTACCTTGAAGGAAGGTAAGGTACCTACTACTGTAGCAGTAGTTTAATAAATGGGTACCACGTTTTCTTCAGTCGGAACTGCTTACATGATACCTACCTTGGTGTTACAGACACGACGTACTGAATTGAAGATGGATCAGCTATTGATAATAAAAAAACACATATTAACCAGTTCACAATTTAACAAGTTATTACCAAATTACTCTTATCTCAACCCTGTCATCATTAAAACACCTCGATCATTAATTAATTACATTATAACTAATATTTAACTTAATGCAAATTAATAATTATCCAGCAAGCGTAGTTTGTTAGTACTATATTAATTACAGTATCGAGTCCGTGTATTGGTAAGTACCTAATTTCGTAATTACTGCATTATTAAGCTTTCATCGGAAAATAGAATCATCCCCACCGTGTACATCGTTAAGCGATTTATAAATTGTTTTGCAACATTATTAAACAACATATTCGTTTTGAAACCAGTGAAGTACTCGTATTCAGTGCTGACAATAAACCGTGTAATTCCTAGGCTAGGGTATCACCGATATTGACGTTGCAGTTTTATTTCTCCGAACAAATCGCCTTTATTTTTGTTATGCAACGAACTCAATTCAGGGGAAACATGAATGCTGGAAACGGTCCAGTAAACACCGCAACTGTTGTGTATACTTGCGGGCGGTGCACTATGTTTTACTACGACTACAAACATTTAGTGGAGCATCTGTATTGGCGTCACGGCACGGAGAGCATTTGGTGTGAGCAGTGTGGGCTAAAGAAGTGGAGATACACAACCCACCTTTGTAATGTATTGCCCATCGATGACAATGTGATTTTTCAGTTTGTTAAGGAGGATTTGAATACAGGATACTGTTTATGTGGCGAAGATATCGCTGACGCTCCTATGATAGGTTGCGATTCACCTGAATGTACTCTCCAATGGTATCACTTTAAGTGCGTTGGCATAGAATCACCCCCAGACGGCGATTGGTTTTGCCCACAATGTCTGAAGTTACGCAATTCTATTCAGGTGAGATTTCGATTGCAAATATTTGATAAATGTCCGAAGTTCGGAGTAGACACTAAGTTTTATTACTTTATCATAATTTGAAATTAAAGGTGTCTAATTACTTTAGATCATAGCTGAGCCTTAATTAATAAACTTAAATAAGATTCACAAGTTTAGATAATAGTTTGAAGTAATAACATTTTTTATTTGGCTGCAAATGTTGACGTTAATATTGGATCAGTTAGGTCCGTAACGAATTATCTTCATTTACGTCAAAGGTTATTTATATTCCATTACAGACCAAACCTCATCAGGCGGGAACTTGAACTTGGCATTGATTTCTAGTAAACGGAGGCAAAAACATAAAGAAACAATAAAATATCACATCGGTGAGTTTTTAAACTGACAAAGTAAAATAGGATTTATGTAAAAAAAACTTAATCTTTGAAGATAGGTCATTTAAAGGCCCTGTAGCCCAGATGGTAGTGAACCTGTCTGCCCGAAAGAATACATTCTGAAATCCTATCTCAGTTATCTCACGCGTTCTGTTATACGAGATGGGCGAAGTCTCATAACAAAAGACTGTTGCCTGACACCCTGCTTAAATAGGTTTATTTTATTTTATTTTATTTTAGAATGCTACATTTTTTTATCACAATAACAAGACTGCTAGATCCTCTACTATTCTGCTAAAAATATCTGTAGCTGGGCTGCGTACCGATGAGATCGAATCAAGCAAAGAATGAATAAATTATAGGGTTCATGTCCCCAATTATTGCCGAATTGCTACGAGCACACATATGTATTTACATGTTTTAAGTAGGCGGCAATAATTTCGGTACTCTGGAATATTTTTACTTTTACGCACAGTTTGTTAACTTTTGTTGGTATCTTATATACTTAAAGTCAAAATAAATAAATAAATTATTGATATTCATAAATACTTAATAAATTGTAACGTAATGTTTTTGTATATATTTATTATAATAATTCCCTTATTAGGTGTAATACCTTTCACAACAATAGGTAATACCTGCAGAGGATAGTCGAAAATAGGACATGAATATTATTATCAACTATTCCACAATATTAATCACTAATAAATAATCACACATTATGTGAAAATAAGATTGAGTCTTAATATGGTCTTTATTCCAAATAGAAAGAAGACTCTTCTTTAGATAAGTGATATTTAATAATGTGTAATATTAACCGTTTCAGGTATTTTAAATTAAAGGCGACTGGATGAAATTTCAAGATTTCAGGTTGCATTCGCCGGTTTATGTGTCAAAGATGGCTGGCAAGGGAAAAACAGCGAAAGGTTCCACGGAGAGTATCGAGAAATTGGATTCTTGTTATAGAATAACTACAATAAAATGGATGCAGAAGTACACAGTTATTTCATTGACATTTGTAGTTTATTTATATTGAAATCAGTTGGATTTCTGAGACTGAACTGAAGTATCAAACATAAGTAATCTTTGACTTTGTATACATACAGTACATTATTATATAATCCTTGGTGCCCTTAATAGTAAAAAATGACAATGTATTTATTTATTTATTTAACTCTTTATTACACACCAAAAATATGACAAAAACAATGTAAAGTAGGGAAGTATATAGAGTACAAAGGGCGGTCTTATCGCTACACAACGATCTCTGCCAGACAACCTTAAGATGCGGAATGATTTATATACTTAGATAAGATGAGGTAAGATGTAATTTATGTACATATGAATCACTAGCCCTCTGCCCGCGGCTTTGCTAGCATTTTCTGGGGTAATAAGTACCTTATAATAATATGTTATTACAGACAAGTTATGTTTTTGATAGCATATGTTATTACAGTGAGATCATTCTTATATACGAGTAGTACGGCCGCTGTATCTTGGCGCGTCTGAACTTCGCGCAGAAGGCTGCCCAGTAACATAATTTGGCAATGGTCATTACGTGCCTTACTATGTCTCAGTCACACGTTAGCATGTTCGTGTCGCTATCTCTGTCTTACATGCGCTAAAGTTCGCAAAGCCTACATATCGCTCACCAAGGCACTTCTACGTTTGTCATATTTTACAGAAACGAATTTCAAAAATTTTATAAAAATGTTTAAAATTAATTTATGGGTTCTGTTTACGTTTTTTACAAATTGTATGGATTTGCTTACTAGTATAGACATTAATACATATTTATCACTATGTAGATTAGGCACTTTTAAACACGTATAACATATAATAGTCCAGGGTCGATAATTTTTAAAACCAAAAAAAATCATAATAGGATGAAACCCATTAGAAAAGGAGGGAAATATGATAAAAATGAAAGGAAAAATAATTTACGGGCGATCTGAGGTTGGGAAGGGGATGGGGGTGAGTTTTTAAGGGTAAAAAACGGTTTTTCTCGATTTCCGGCAAAACTAAAAGTCCTATCGAAAAAAGTCAAATGGAAAAGTTGTAGATAATAAAAAGATCTAAAACTTTTGTATTTACACTTTTTTCACATAACCTCAAAATTTATGTGAAAAATTCAAAAAACCAAGTTTTTGGTTTTTTATTTTTATCTTTTACAAAAATTTTTTTTTTAACGAAATTTTGTGAAAACTTACCTTTTTATGTCCCAAATACGCTGTAATTTATTTAATTAAAAATATTTATTTTTTCGCCTTATTTTGAATTAATATCGAAAAAACACCCTAATTTTCAATCGAAAATTCACCCGTCAAAATATCAGCTTTTTTAAAAAAATCTGTGAGCTTTTTATTTGCTAAAATCTCTACTTTCTGATGGTATATAAAAAAATATACACTGCCATGTTAAATTTTCTCAGAAAATGCAATGAAACGACAACTATTTTCACAAAAATTATTCGAGTTCGAGTTTTTAAATATATATTTTTAATATTTATGTACAATTTTGAGCCATTTATTAAAATTTACACTTTAATTAATCGAAAAACGTCAAAATCCATGTTAAATTAACAAATTAATAAGCAAAAAAATTACAAATCCATAAAGATTGCAAGAAACATGCAAAAATAGTTGTCGTTTCATTGCATTTTCTGAGAAAATTTACCATAGTAGTGTATATCTTTTTTATACCATCAGAAAGTAGAGATTTTAGCAAATAAAAAGCTCACAGATTTTTTTAAAAAAGCGGATATTTTGACAGGTGAATTTTCGATTGAAAATTAGGGTGATTTTTCGATATTAAGTCAAAATAAGGTGAAAAAATAAATATTTTAAATCAAAAAAATTACAGTATGTTTGGGACATAGAAAGGTAAGTTTTCACAAAATTTCGTTAAAAAAAAAAATTTTTGTAAAAGATAAAAATAAAAAACCAAAAACTTGGTTTTTTGAATTTTTCACATAAATTTTGAGGTTATGTGAAAAAAGTGTAAATACAAAAGTTTTAGATCTTTTTATTATCTACAACTTTTCCATTTGACTTTTTTCGATAGGACTTTTAGTTTTGCCGGAAATCGAGAAAAACCGTTTTTTACCCTTAAAAACTCACCCCCATCCCCTTCCCAACCTCAGATCGCCCGTAAATTATTTTTCCTTTCATTTTTATCATATTTCCCTCCTTTTCTAATGGGTTTCATTCTATTATAATTTTTTTTCACTTTTCATTATTTTTAAAGGCTTCTACCCTGGTCTAAAACTCAATTTCGCATTTTTTGCAGATGTGCCATTATATAACTAGGTGAGCGATGAGCGATATGTTCAGACGCGCCAAGTTACATCGGCCGTAATACCAGTGTACCAAAGGAGATCCCCAATTTTCGGCCTCGAACCATATGTAATCTGTGCTAGAACATCGGACTAGACAAGAGTAAACTATATACCAAAAAATTCGTCTTATTTATAAGATAAACATATTTAAATCTTAGCTTCAGCTGCTCTTGCCAAATGAACAAAATAATGCAAAAAAGTTTTCACAGTATTTACCTCATTACATACGATTTTATAATCGATTGATAATGATCGATTGATGGAACATAATAATATATTTAATGTATTATTTAGTGATTATAATTATAATATTAATTTATTTCTTACATATTTTCGTATTCCATATAAATCAAAACTATGTAATATAATATTATAATTACCATTCAATCGTTACGCTAATTTTATTAAATTACATTTCGAATATTTTGACATCGATTAATCGATTGACAACAATGATGATGTAATCCCTAATAATGACATTTTGGTAACCATAGTATTTATAAATAACACCACTGTATTGTCATATTTGTCATCGATCTTTCATCTTTCTACGCGTGTTCTTGTATATTTTTACTATCAAATATTTTCAGCGTATTTGGAGTCCTATTTACTATTGAAACTCATCGACACGTACACAGTGATTTTAATTTTCTATTGTATTCGCTTTCGTACTTGTGTTTTGGTGAATGTGTTTCGCAGTTTCGCTACAATTTCTTGCAAACCAATACTATATGAATATGGACTCCTTAATCGCCTGTTTTGTGACTGACAAAGGTTCAGAATAAGTCCTGAACACTGGATAACGTACCCTATACATCTTTAGAAGATCAGGAAGTTGCTGTGGCCATACTTACAATGAGTATATTATGGTATCTTGATTGGGCAAGGTACTAACGAAATATAACGCCTCCTGCACAACTACACGAAATATTAATATATTATAATGATAACTAATAAAATCTCTTGAATTATGCAATAGCTTTTATTATACAACCTTTTTATGACATTCATTTTGGGTGAAAACCATTGAAGTAGTAGATATTATAATAGACACCCGCCAACGTAAGTGTAACATACATATTAAATAGCACTGTGACACGAGTATGACATAATCATAACCTATAATTAAGGTGATTCATTCTAGGATTTCCTTAGTTGGCCATTGCTGGCAGCCGTGAAAATTGGAGAAATTGAACTTTTTGCAATAATCTAATTAACAGCCAACTTCCAGTCTTGTCTACTTAGGCCTGAGTTTCTATGGAAACTGGGGTTCTCCTTTCACAAAAATGCATTCAGAAATTTTTGCATAACATCCATAGACCCATCCTCATAAACTTAACATTTATAATATTAGTAGGTACCTAAATCATATTAAATTATGAATCACACGATTACTTTATAAATCCTATAGATTTTAATAGACTGAATTGTATATACAACTAGCTGTGCCTCGCGGTTTCACCCGCGTTAATTTGTGGAAAAAACTAACTACTAAAATACATAATGTTTTATAGCCTTTCTCAATAAATGGAATATCAAACATAAAAAGAATTTTTCAATTCGAAACAGTAGTTCCTGAGATTAGTGCGTCCAACCAAACAAACTCTTCAGCTTTATAATATTAATATAGATATTATCGTAATCGTAACTATATTAAAACACAATATTTTTATTTTTATAAGTTACATAAAAATTATTAAAACTAAAAAGTACATCTACCTTTTAATGGCCCAGAATTTTTATATTAAACTTGCAACGGTTAAAACTTAATTGCTGTCGCTTGGCAAAAGCCTGTACCCCGTACGAGAGGGTTTGCGTTTGGATCGAGACCCATCTCTTTGATACTACTGCGGTTGAGCAATTTTATTTCTGCATTTTTAATTGGATCTTATGAATAAATACGTTTAAAAAAAAGTTTAGTAATGGAGGCCTTTTGACGGCATGGAGCTCAGATTAAAGTTAGTTTTAATGTCTATAACATATTTTTAGTGGTGTTAGTTTGAGGAGGACCGATGTCTAAATAATTCAAATCCACCAAAATCGTCGTTATCGCTTGCTTATCGTCGCTTAAAGCTTGCTTTAGATTTTCTGTCAGTTATCAAATCAAGCAACCGAAGTAATAAATTAAAAATTTTGCATACGGTAATTATTTTGACTAGAATACTATGTGACTCGGGTTATGGATCTGACAGTATTAAAGAGAAAAGTGTGGACCTTTATTTACAGTTCCCCATAAAGCGAGAGTGGGCTATTAGTGACACATAATTAACCATGTACACATACATGATTTTTAGATAAATCTGTTTAGATATACGAGAAGAATATTCGGGTTTGTTGAAATTTGCAACGCCTTTGCTGTTATTTGGCTTCCCAAAGGTAAGATGGGTGGACCATGGAAGGCCATGCTCTTTGTAAGGTCAATTATTTAAAAGTCATAGTTATTGCCATTCGATGACAATTTCAGACCCCATTTTAATCAGTTTTTTTTATTATTTTATTATAAACGTTAATGGCAACTTATTTGATATCGATTTATTACTCATAAATATTAATTTTAAAACAATTTCATCAATACATTCTTAGTTTTACGATAGAGTTCTAGTAATGTTTGTTGACTATTTTTTATCTCAAAATAGGTTAGCATTTTTAGTGTTCCACTTTAATGAAATACCTTTTTATGTAGTTTAAGTATATGCAGATATAAAGATTGTCACAGCGTTGGTTTTAAGTTATAAGACTGATTTATTATATTGGCCTTATATGGAGCCTTGTTCATTACAATGCCGTTTGGAAGATGTTTATTAAAACTGAAATTTAGTAGATAAAAACTAAATCTGTAATAAAAAATACTGTACACGTATACAATTAATAAAAGAAAATGTGTGCAATTCACACGTGGTAGAAGTGAAACTTTCCAAAATTCAAGATAATGAGATGAAAAAGCAATAAATCGAATCTTAAAGCAATAAATCGAAGCGCCATCTATGAATACAACTTAGCACTTTTTAAAAATCTATCTAGCAATAAAACGAATGTTCTATCTTACTCCTCACGCCATCTATGAATACAACTTAGCATTTTTACTGTCTGTATAATAAGGAATGAAAGAATGAAATTCTTATTTTTTGTTGATAAATTCTTTGAAAATATTTAAAAGAGCATTTGAAAGTATTTAAAAACAGTATAAAAATAAAACTAAAAAAAATAAAACTAAAAAAAAAAATACTTCGAGACGCGAACCTGCGCATAAGGTATTGTGTATCTACGTCCTGACCATTGAGCTACGTAGAACTTAAGTTGAAAGTCGAAATTAGCGGTTATATTATCTTACCTGTCGTTGCATCCGGTTTCAAATCATTAACGATTCTAAAGAAGTTTCACTTCAAAAACGAAGTGTTACTTTATTATTTGTTTGTTCCATTTATCCAGTAAATAAAGAAATTATAACTGTTTATTTTTTGTGACTCTCCATGATTACATAACATACCTATTTATATTTTATTTCACCAGATAACTGTCTGTAAATGAAAATTAAACAAATTTAACACAGCCACTTAGAGTTTAATTGTGGCTCGGTTAACGTATGGATATGAGTGCACATGGCAAACTACGATATGAAATGACGGGAAAGAGCTACTTAAAGTTCCAAGAAGTCGCATAAATATCGGAAACTTTCATCATAATGAAAGCTCTACATCGCTCCGTTATGTTATGTTAACGGAAATTGTTTGACGTACATAATCGTGAAGTAATATTACATATTTTGTAACTGGATATGTGTCCGTTAATAGCAAACATTTGTGAGGCGCTTCCGCGCTTCGGGGGGCAAGATTCGTAAGAAAACATTTCACGACTGTAAGTATTCCTCAGCGTTCATCTATACTAATGTTATAAAGAGGAAAGATTTGATTGTTTGTTTGCATTGAAAAGGCTCCGAAACTACCGAACTGATTTGAAAAATTCTTTCACTGCTGCGAAGCTATACTATCCCCGGGTGACTTAGGCTATATTCTTTTTTTACTATTTTTCCCGAAGCGAAGCGAAGGCGATTTCCCAGTAATTGATACATGTCATTGTCTAGTCTAGTCTATTACAACAACTGGTTTTGCTCATTCATGTGACAATCTTTTGGGTTTTAATTAACAATTACTGTGCAAATAAAGGCAAGTTAGGTTAGGCGAAGCCCGTGTCTAGCAATGGACCTCCAAAGTCTTAAGGCTATATTGATGGATGGATGGATGGACCAAATAAAAACAATTTTAGTAATCTAATTTGAAATAGAAATTTATTGAATGTGAGTTTGAATTCGATCAATCAAATTGAATAGTGATCCAAATAGACGTGAAATTGTATTTATGCTCGAAATTCCGTATCGTTTATCGATACACAATCGCAATGTTCAATTGGAATACCCTGTCGGTGTTGTTAGATACCATCACACAAGCTTATAGCACAGTGTAAGAACTTACAGTTGTAAATTGCTTTTAATTTTGGGAAAAAACTAAACATCGTAAAGGCTTTCAATTATTGTGATAAAATTTTACGTGATATAGGTAAGATTTTTTTAACAAAATACTTATAGTAACGGTAGGTTATAGAGTTTTGCACTGGGTTATCATTATAACGCACTATATCATACAGTTTCCAATTTTTCGCTTACCTGATAGAACAATCTAGAAGTTTCTGTTGGCCGACTGCAAGTTCCTTACTCTGTGCTCATATGAAGCCTGCCATATTAAACAACGGGTGAGCTACTTCGCAGCGGATGGAATGAACATAAATATTGGGAACTTTCATCGTAATGAAAACACGGCATCGTACACCGTTATCTGATGTTAACAGAAGAGCGTTTCATTTCAATAACTTTTAACCGAGCAAGTTAAATGAGAAGTACGATTTCGGTTCGTTGACGCATTTTTAAAGTATGAAATCTCACAACAAATTACCATTTATATAGGTGTATTTATTTCTTTTGCATTACATTAAACATAATTATTTCGCAGATCATTAAATCATCAGGTTTTAAATAATTTTGGCACTTATACTACTTCGTTATTTTACAGTGGCTTACAAATAAATCAACAGACCCCAATCCCATCTAGCATGGAAGTCTGCTGGTATGGGGTTGGATCTGAAATCCAGGTCGCCCCTATACGGAATATTACTTAATGAAAAATGGTCGTGCACCTAGTGGCTTAAATAAATCCGGTAGACCATATATAAAATTTATATAGGATCATGACATTGAATAAGTTTTGTTATGACGGCATTTCAATATCTCAACAGTTTCAGTCACCTTTCGTACGTATACCTTTTACTTTTTCGGTGGACTGCCCATAAATTGTTCTTTCAAACAAATATTGTCCTCACAATTACGACAACAAACAAACACATTAACACATTAACACAAATTATACATCAGCTAAAATGGGAGGAACCTTACTTTATGCGGGAGAAAACTTTATGCATGCGACAATTCATTTGTATTTAAATTAATAGTAAAAATTGTTTTTAGGGTTTTAAGGAAGCTTATGAAAGGAGGAGTAAGAATTATAAACATTTACAAAAAAAACCTAGATAAAATTCCAATAATACCTATACCACTTTTGCTCCGGCAGACAGGTTATGAGAACATTTTTCGATTGTAGAAAACTAGAATTAGTTTTCATTGGGATATTTCTCTGCGTTCCCAGTCGTCTAAGTCTTTTATCTGGTTGTGGTAGGGGATTTATTACTTGTATGATTACAAACTTTTATAGAAATTATAGAAAAATATTTGAGATTTTGCAGAATTGTAAGGCCATCCTTGAATTCAAGCTACTCATATATCTTATTGAATACAGACGATTCAATAGCGTTAGGTTCTTCTATAGGAGGTCACTGATCTTTGTACCTGAAGGTTATCATGTAAGATGGTAAGGTTTTTTTACCAGCCTGATTCTTTATGTAAATCGTCTGTGATGTGAGTCGCAGAGTTTCAAAGTTTCGCCATATAAAATCGTTATAATTCAGGGTTGCCACGTAAGGAGGAGTACATGTTACTTGTCATACTACAGGCCGACAAACGACCTGGTAAGTTGTCACCATAGCCCATTGACTTCAGTAACATCATAGGCATCGCTGACGCGCTACAGCTACTAAAATGGAAACACTAAACGGTATAAACCTACTTAGTAATTGGCCCTACAACATTGCAAAAAAAAGCTAAAAACCATTTTACCTTAGAATAAAAAAAATACAAATTTCCACAAGGACCACTACTGTCGTGTGGTTCGTTTTCTTATTGGACTATTCTTGCCATTAAAAAGATATATGAAGTCTGATGTACCTATTTATAATTCCGTGTATTTTTTAGAGAATCTGTGAACATTGTAAACAGGAGGGGACCTTAATCTTTAAAATGATGTGTACTTATCTGAGTAACTATCTAGAAGAATCTAGAATGTAGTTTAACACAGTTACCTATTGATTCTTTTATTAAATTTTTACTTTGTTTAGCACTGAGCTAAGCAACGTTCGGTTTCCTATACATTGAAAGGTCACAATTATTGTGATGTGAATAGTTAAACTGGTTTTATATTATCGACGTTTATTCAAATTCAAAAGTAAGTGCTTGTATTGCCAAAGATCTATTGTCACTTCAAATAAAATTGGGGAAGCACGCGCGGAATATAAATTGGTAAAGAATTGGAAAGCTCATTGTTATTAGCGCTACGTTGGAACTACAGATGACGCCTTTGATATACCCTTGTTATTCCGCCAGATTGCGGCTGATATTTGTAACAATGTTCGGAATATAAATATTGTCCAGTGAATATTTAAGGTATTACATAACACACATCTGAACTTTTTTGGGGCTGCTTAAATACCGATTTTTGATTATTTTAACGTTTATCCGAAAATAAAGCAAAAAAAATTAATTGGAAAAAATATTTAGATCTAATAATTAGGACCTATTACTGGGAAAATGAAATAGAGACGGAAAATGATATAGCAGATCTTATTTAGAACAAGATTTTCGGAATATTTTGTAGCGATCTTACTATATTTGTTTCAGATTAATCAATAAAAAGTACCTACAGCTACACTAAATAAAAATCACGCTTATTTAATTGCATTTTTATTTTATTGCGGACCAAAAATAAAAGCTGTAGTATCACGCAATAGAATCCATCTGTATCCATCTGTAGTTTATATTCAATACTAGCTCTTACCCGCGACTTATCTGCGTATAATTCAGAATTACCTTCAAAGGTAGGATAGAAGGAAAAATTAAATGTATGAGAATTAATAGGAAAAATTAGATTATAACTTGTTTATTGTTTAATGAATCATAAAATCGTTTGATATTGTTGCCGCATGCAATTTCATAAAGTTTAATAAAAAAATGAAAAATGCATTCACATTTGTCCGACAACCAACATTTATATTTAGGTTGGTAAATGATTTGGTAAGTAATTCGATATTTACCCTATCTATCGAGAGACGAATCCGGGTTCGATTTACGGTTGACACAGATTGAAGTATTATTACTAGCGTATAGAACCGACACCGCGAACACAATGTATGTCCCAATGAATTGGCGCCAATGGGCTTCAATCTTCAACGGATTCGCCCGATTTTGAAAATGGAACCTCCTGGCGGGACCACACATTTTGTTCTAGATGTCTGTTCTATGACATTATACTTCAATTTTGACACACGGTAATCTATATGATGCAACGCTTACTTAGTTTACCCTATTTTATAAATATTGCCGTGCACGTTCTTGATTATCTGACTTGCTGCTCGGTGTAATGAAGGCTAGCACGCAATTAATTGCGTACCAGATTGATAATATTCCAATTAGAGCTTAAGTGCATTGTTTGTGTTAGTAAATATCTATTAATTAACACTGATAAGTTTAATTTAACTAATCGAATGTAATCGATCAAATTTTATAATAGCATCATCATCTTAGTCTTGGCGTAGGTATATAACGACTTAACAGACAGTTTATGTAATGCACAATATGAGGTACTGTATAATATTCAAAATCTATAAGTATAACAACAAGGCATCACTGATGCATTGCCGGCCAAGAAAAAGAGAAGAAAAATAAAGAAAGGACTGGCTCTCAAGCCCCCAGACGGAACACGAAGAGTCGTAGCTACCCAGGCGAACCCCATGGAGAAATAATAATAGTAATAATGGTATTATTAACCGTTAAATAAATTATAAATATAGTAACAATTAAAATAAATTTTACCAATATAATTTTTCGAGGGGCCCAACCACCAGCGGGCCGGATTTAGTCGCCTCTTACGACACCCATCCGGCGCAGGATAGGTGTTAGTATTCTAATCCGCCCCAATACGGCTAAAATTATCCGCATTGTCACTCATAATATGGTGGCTTGTGCTTAGGTGCCTACCATAATCTTTATTTTAGACTAGCTGACACGGCAAACTTCGTTTAGCCTAACAATCAATGAATGTACTTTGTTGTTACTTTTAACTTTAATAGGTAGGTACTCATAATATAGTTTAGGTAGGACAAATCAGACGTAACGAAGACTTACCTTAAACACTTTTTACTTAATCTCTTAACTTTCGTACAAATTTTCTTTCTTATCTCGCGGGAATAAGTCGATTCATTTCTTCGGATAAAAAATACAAAAAAACTTTTAAGGAATTCAGATTTGTTTTCGTTATTCTATAGTTGTAGGTATTCATAATTCAACGGACCAATTTCACAATTACTATCATGAAACAGGTTACATGGTTGGAAAAAAAAAATATCACCTGAGGCCTGCAAATCTATAAGAAACTCACATAATTTCATAGGGGCGGTGATGGGGCGGTACACTCTAAAAGCAGGCAAACAAAAACTTTAATAGTAGTACCCGGATGACCGAGCTTAGCTCGGTTTAGTATTGCTTAACAACGCCATCTGCTTTAGCTTTAGTGTAGCTACTCGCCAATAGATGTCAGGAAGAGTCTATTGTAGCCGTTTTTCATTGCCTGAAAACACAGATAAAACGACATTTTTTAAAAATGAATCCTAGCTAAATTGATTTATTGCCCCCGAAACCAAACAAACATACAAAATTCACAATGCATACAAAATTTCATGAAAATCGTTGGAGCCGTTTCCGAGATTCAGAATATATATATATATATATACAAGAATTGCTCATTTAAAGGTATTAGATAGATAATGTAATGATATTTAAAAAATATAGATACGTCATGCCCTTACAAATCAACCAAAAAATTTGTTCGGAAAAGAGCTACAACCCACACACGCTATCTTTTGTTTCACTACACCAATCACACTACAATAATACACGAAAGCATTTTAATGTTGTATGTCAAATATCAAGCACTTCTGACAGCAAAAGCGTGCGTATCGTCTTGTATTGACAGAGCGACTACGAGCAGACGACGTCAATTGACTGCTCTTACGATCTTCATCTTCGCGCGCTAGTGACATATCTACCTCTTTTTTACTTATAATATCATTGGTATAATATAATGTGTCTGTTCTTGAAATATTTAAACGCAGGTAAAGTTTAACAGAAAACTTTAAATGGAACAAGAAAAATTATATTTCTCTGTCTTGTATTTACCACTTTCTAGGCCATGCATTTAAATAAGGTAGTAGTTGCAACAATTGCTAGCTAGGAAGTTGGATAGACGTCTGCGGGGCATTCCTACAGGAATACCAAGAGACTTTAAGATTAAACAGTACTAAAGCGAAGGTAAGAAAATAAAATTGTATAAAACATAGGAAAGAATTGATCGTGCAGCAGCATAAATTAATAAATATAAATGGAATCTTAATGGCTAAAATAAAGGAGCTAATAAAAAATAATGGAGGACCGCTTTTAGGGCCTTAAACATCAAAATATGAATAAGCAGAATCCTCATAGGTTCAGTTCGTCGAAGTTTGTGCATATGTTTTGTAATTCAACAAAAATAAAATACTAGTACTTATATTATATATGCACATATAATTATATATAATATATATACATATTTTATGTTTTGTTTTTTTTAACATTAATGTAGGGGGTTTTAACACTGGAGATCCATAGGTCGCTGGTTCAAATCCGGCTCGAAGGACCATAAAAATGTAGGGGCTGTGACGGAACCTTTACGTTGGGTTGTTGATTGATAGTGGTTGATAGCAAATAATACGATACTGGGAAGTTGATACTTGATATTTATTTATAGAATCGAATGAATCTAATTAAATGATAGATGAAAAATGATAGAGCGAGCACGCGTGCGGCGTGACCGTTATTGCTTGGCTCAATTAGCGCACTGACTCAAAATGCATTAATAGCGTAAGCTGTTGACGCTGCAAAAATGTACGTGCTGTAGCCCGTATAATTATTTTATTATTGTTTTCCACAATAAAAACAGTCCGAGCCTATAGGTACCCATAGTTTACAGGATAATTGATCACTTGTTTTATTTTAATTTGTCTCATTTTATCAAAATTAGATTAAGTGACATGTTGATGAATTTCAGCACTTATTTGTTTTCCACTCGTACAAGCGAAACTTTTACCAGCATTAATATAGAAGACTTGTTGAGAAGACCCTGACGTAATGAAAGTTTTCTTATGTTTGCAATTACATTGCGTGTTTCTACGAGTTAAAATATAAATGGAGTCGGTTTGAGTGCAGATAAAGTAAAAGGCTCTCTCTAAGGCTTCTGCAAGGGTTTCGTTATTTTGATTTTCTCTTATTTGTCCAGAATTTCGTATCCCTTTTAGGAAATTGTGTAGGCTGTAAGTGTGTTTTGTTGAATAATCCGGGAACCTTCCAGTGTAAAGTATTCGGTATTAGCTGGTAATGGACTTTAAAAAATAGAAAACACATTTATTCACACTTAATTACTTAATACTACTAAAGCTGCTGTATGAGTGTTTAAATTAAAACGTCTCATTAAAAGAAAGAAATGAAAAAATGAAAAATGTTTTTATTGATTCATAGATTACCTACGTTATATGCTAGTTGTAAGTAACTGGGACCCTCGCTATTACTGGGTGCCCCGCTCATCCACCAAGACGAAATGCAATGAATCAGGTGCCTTACCATGAACTCTAATAAAATGTGTCATGTACAGGACAGATCAGCTTGTAGCTAAAACCTGACAGGAGTGAATTTCGTACCATGAACGTTCACCTGATGGCCTGCAGTGCCTCTAGTTCTGTCCGGCATCTTAGTCTATGACCTGCGCGGTACAACGTAGTGTTTAAGTACTCTGTGCACGGTACAAAATTTGTTTTACTTAAGTTCGGAAATAGAGCATTTTATCGGTTCACCGGTTTTCAAATCAATGCGTAATATTGATGTTTTTAAAAATTTAAAATAACAATCTCAATCGAAGATTTTGAATTTTGTTATAGAAACTTAACGTTCGTTATTTATTAAGCTTAAAAACCGTTCGTTCTCTAAGATTACCAAAAAAATAATCGCTATGTGATGCCTACATTTTTGAACGTAATCTTACAACACTTGACACTTGACACAGTGACATGTCCAAATGTCTAATAAAATGTGTGATTTAGGAGCGATAATTTAAAATTGTTAAGTGCAATTTTGAATTTTTTAACGTACTTTCAAAGAAATGAAAGATATTTATTTTGTGATGGTGGTGCATTTTCATTTTCATGAATGCCTGTAGGTCATGTAAAAGTCGAGGAGGATATTTACATACTGTGATAATATGTAATTTATGTTGAATTGGGTTGGAGATGGGAACTTGAGTAAGAAAGTTGTTGAAGCCGTATCAGTGTACGGCTACATCAGAAGTAAATGCGTTCGATGACGAGCACCCAGCGATCAGGGGTCCACTGGAGACATGAGGGCGGAGGCGCTCGAGGACGAGCGCACGTCAGGATAGCCGTGCCGGCGAGCGACCTCTTTGGTTCTACAACGATCGATTGATACAGATGCTGATGATGTCATACGAGAAGAGTTATGAAGAAAAACTAAATATTTAGAATATGGAATATGTCACTTTATTTAGAACATTATACCTAATACGTAGGATATTCTATCATTGATCACGGAGTAGTAGAGATTGTTATCGATGTGAACGTTAGGATAACTGAAAATATACTTATCTTGGTGCAAAGCAAACGGAATATTATTGAATAACCATTATAATATAATACCTTTTCTTCCACATATATAAAAATATATGGTATATGTTTATAAAAATATACTATAGTAATAAAAATAATAATTAGACCTTTTTATTTCTTAAATAGAAAATTCAATTTACAATTTCATAACGACTAAAAAGCATGCAATGCAATCTATATTCTATACAAATAATAAAGCTGAAGAATCTATCTGTGATTTCGAAATAAATGATTTAAATAAATAAAAAGTCTTCAACTTAAAGTTAAAGCAATTTTTAGGGTTCGTTAATCCTTTCCTTTATCTTAATTCTTGACTAAATTTAATTCACTAATCATTATTATATATTTCTTTGTTTATATTACTTTTTTTATATTATAATCTCTATAGAGTAAAGGCTCCTCCATTTTTCTCCACATAATTCTGTCCTCGCTTTATCAATCCATTCTTTTCCCGCTGCTTACAAAATTTCATCGAGCTATCTCTCCGCCGCGGCCGCCCGGCCGTTCTGCCTCTGGTTCTCTTGCCTATAGCTGCCTTCCATGATGTAATCTTTTTGAATGTGGTCTATAGTTGAATACGTACTTATAAATCCTGCTTGCTCTATTGGCCGATGCTCTTCGGTGTATTTAGCAAGGCGTTTCTCGAGACAACAAACAACAGCTGGAAACAGCTTGTAGAGATTAGATTGTAGGCAAGGCAGATTGGTCGATAGCCTGCTAATACTCGTATTTACCAAATACCTAATGTTCTTCAATATCATAAAGGAGGATGCCCAAAAAAAACCCAGAGTCGATTAAAATAATTTATAAACAGCAAAGTAGACCTTAAATAAGAGGTCGCAAATACGCAATTAATTTCGCATAAAACTATAACCAAGCAGGCCAGCAGCATACAACAATAATTATTAGGTAAAGCAGAGCGCGTTGAATAAGTGGTTCATTGTTTTGTTATTGTATTTGTTGCTCACTTGTGAAAGAGATGGAGAATATAGATAAGGAATTACAATTTATGTGAAAGAAAGAGATAACAGATGTGAATCTATTCGCAATATTGTTATCCAGGTAGCGAAACCGTGACCAACCCTGTCCCGCGCGCAGTCCTTCGTAAGCTTTCGCTGTGTTGTGACCGTGTTACTTTTGAATTTTGATTATTTTATTTTTACAGATTTTTTTGTTTTTTTTTATTGATTATTTTTTTTATAGCAGGGACGCAATTGTTGAACATGTTTGTTCATGCATTCATGGTCGTCGAACTTTAGGCAGTTGTGCACATATAATAAGCATGCTATATTACCTTGCATTTGCAAGACATTAAGGGCTTCAACAACCAGCGGGATTCTTTGATTCCGTACTCCTAGAAAATAATACTATGTAACATTTTTACCATTTTATCAATAAAGGTACTTCATATTATAACATATAATTCAGTTGTTTTCATTTATTAGATTAATAGCCTTATATAATAATGCCAGTGAATTATAATAGGTATATATTTAAAAAATGATCATAGCTCACCTGATATGACGCTGCTACATTAGAGTAGTTTTACAGAATTCAGTACGTAGTTGACACACAGCATGTATGTGTATAAATAATGTTGTATATATATATATATATATATATATGTTCAGTAGACATGTATAAATGTACTTAACTCTCAAAAGTCGCAATAATACGCACAATTCGTCACAATATCGTTTGTAAAACCGCTCTAAATATCACGGATTTATAGTCAATTAGTTACGATTTTTTCAGTACTTGGCGATTGTTTGACTGAAAACAATTATTGGATTTGGGCTCAGATTAAATAAAAGGCAGATATATTCATCCAACTAAAATGTAAAGCTACCAAAGCAAATACAAACTAAAAAAGCAAATACAAACCCGAGTCAGTACTAATGAAAGCGTCAAATAGCTTGCATGTCACAATTGTCAAAATTTATTAAATAATTTTCTCAGATAAAATGCCATCTTGCAATTTTAAACACTGCTAAAGTTGTTCCCAAAATCAAGGAAAAGAAGATAAGATATATTTTCATAGGTAACTGTTCATTATTTTATTATTTATTTATAATAAAATTTTTGCGGTGCGCTCGGAACACAAAACCTCGACAATTATTCAATTGTATACCAGCTATATATGAAAATCGATTACCCTAAATTAGGGGAAATATGCATGGGTTATTTGAACATTGATCGATTATAAACTTATAAAGAAAAAAAATATTTTAAAAGTAAATAGTTGTATTTATTTAAATCTAAATATCAGGAAATGCAGCCAATGCATAAATACCTGTCGCTGGTTTATTACAAACATAAGATAGATTGTACAAAGGATTAGAGGGAGAAAATAAGGATTTTAACATAGGTAAACCGCGTTGATTGAAAATATCACGTTTGCCTACGATAAAATGCACGATTGAAAGAAAATATTATGTGCTATTTTAGTTCCTGTTTAGCCTACTCAGTAAATTATTTTATTTTGCAGATTACCGATAAATGCTATTATACGAGATAAATGGGTTATTATTATTCCTTAAAGTAGGCAAGATAATGATTGGCCATCCAAATTTTGTTTTGTTTATTTATTGCATTTTAATGAAGTTGACGTATATTATATATGTCGGAGAAAACCCATCCTCTTCGACATCATCGTTAGCGGTCATAGGACCAGTGGGCGACGTCTGGGTTAAGTGCGAGCACAAAACATAATATTCGCTCTCTTCTACTCCACCATCAGTGGATGGCCATCTCCGACATTTCATGTATTTTAATTATAATAAATGTATTAAAAATTTGGTATTTTTCAATTAAAAATAACTACCAAAAAGAGAAAAAAACCATAAATTAAAACAATTCAACATATTAAGTAGTAAGTAAGAACATTTGACATATTTAATATCTATACTTTTTGATAACTAGTGATATAATAATAAATAATTTGCCAATTTAATTGTGCATAATATTTCAAGTTGAAAATATGGCAAAAAATATTTACTAAATTGCGGGAGATTGCGACTTTGTTTTCAATGTCTGGCAACTTACACACACAAAGAAGTATGTGTCTCTACGATGCCACTGCTAGCTGTCAATATGGTTGTCATGCACACATAGTGAAAAAGCGGCTTCACGTCATTCGTTGCATTTCTTTGCGAATGTTATATCTGCCTTTTATTTAATCTGAGGATTTGGGATATACTATGTTTACTCTACCTTGCAAAACCTAAATCGATTTAATCGACTCCGGGTTTTTGGTCCATACATTTTTGGGCATTATCCTTTATATTCAAACTGTTTTAAATAACAATAACTTACGGTATAAAGAAATTATAAACGAAACAGCCAAAACAGGACAATTAAAGTTACTTTCGGTAGGCTGTAATATTTTGACGTTGACATACGCCGCTTTCCGACTTCAATACGTCAACAATCGCTTCATGGTACACAAATCGCAGGGCAGAAGAAGATTATCGAAGTCACGTGACCGCTGTCCTGTTACGGTCACGTGATCACTGGCTGACCTGTGTTTTAGCTAGGTCATGGTAGGATATAGCAGGACAGCTCAATTATTGGCTAATATTGGCCTGTTTTAAGATGTCATGGTAAGCCCCCAGTTAACATTTTAACAAAGCAAAATAAAAGTGGAATAGCCCCTCTCCTCCAAAGTCCAGACATATCAAAAAGACCCTCCAACAGGTTATGGGCCCAGAATATTAAAAGATTAAAATTTATTGAAAAACCAGTGATTTACATAGCCTACATTATAACCTTGGATACCAGTTGTTTATATACAAATAAGCATAGCAACCAGTGATGGATTCGATAAAAATGAATGAGCGAGAACAAGGAATTCTAGGTGGATACTTAGAAGATAATGAAGTCAGAGAAGTTCGAGAAGGTGATATTGGAGGAAATAATAGTAATGGAGTTAATGTAATTCGAGAAGGTGATATAGGAAGAAATGATAGAAATGGAATTAATGAAGTTCGAGATTCGAGAAGGTGATAGTGGAGGAAATAATAGTAATGGAGTTAATGTAATTCGAGAAGGTGATATAGGAAGAAATGATAGAAATGGAATTAATGAAGTTCGAGAAGATGTTGGTATAAGGAGAAATAATAGAGGAAGAAATGAAAATCGAGAAGAAAGAGAAAGAATTGTAAATATTCAAGAAACAGATATATTTAGTGAAACAAATGAAGATGAAACAATTGACAGCGGAACAAATGAAAATGGAACAAATGATAGCAGATTAACAAATGAAAATCTGATGGAGAATTTTCATTATTGACATTCGAGGAAGCAATGAATTCAAAAGACAAGGAAAACTGGTCAATAGCTACAGAAATTTAATATGAACAATGTGAGAGATTGCAGCTACCCGAGTATTTTGGTGGAGCAACATCCATCAGTCAAGGTAGATAAGAAAATTATTTCAAAAGTGAACTTATTGTGTTTCGGGGGAAATGGGTTGTTTTTTTTTTTTTTTTGTTAATATATAAGTTTTATAGGGGAATTTAAATGTTGTTTACAACAATAAATATAACTAAAAAGAGACAAAGATAATTCAATAATTAAGGGGGTGTTGATAATTTCAATAAATAAACAATTAAGGGGGTGAATAGTGAATGTAATTGTTCATTGATTGAACATCATAAAAACAATAGTCACAAGAAGTCAATAGTATTTGATAGAAAGTATACTTACACGAGAGTTTTAAAATCCTTTTATGTCTCTTTTATAGTTTTGTTTTATTGTTGTTTTTGTTTTTAATAATTATTTGGAATTTTGTTTTTTAGTATTTATAATAAAATAATTTCTGTTGATATTTGGATAGAAGTGAGAAAATTTGGGAAGTGAAAGATTGTAAGGGATAGTGAAAGGTTGTATGTGTTCTTCGAATTCGGATGTTGAGTCTAAATTTATGTGGAATTGTATTTAGTAGTTTATGAGTGTTGAGTTTGACTGGTTGAGTGTGAATGGCAATGGTGGATGGGATTGATGTTTTGTTTATTTAATTAATTTGAAGTTGACTTATTATTGAGTAGTTGGAGTAGTAGGTTTTAAGTGAACTTTAGAGTTCATGCTGTGAGTTGTCGAGAAGGAGTTTGAGGTATTTTAAATAAACTTATAGAAGTTTATATTGTGAGTTGTCGAGAAGGAGTTTGAGGTATTTGAATAAACTTATAGAAGTTTATGATGTGAGTTGTCGAGAAGGAGTTTGAGGTATTTGAATAAACTTATGGAAGTTTATGCTGTGAGTTGTCGAGAAGGAGTTTGAGGTATTTGAATAAACTTATGGAAGTTTATGCTGTGAGTTGTCGAGAAGGAGTTTGAGGTATTTAAATAAACTTATAGAAGTTTATGATGTGAGTTGTCGAGAAGGAGTTTGAGGTATTTAAATAAACTTATAGAAGTTTATGTAGTGAGTAGTCGAGAAGGAGTTTAAGATTATTATAAGATATTTGTATGTATTGAGTGGTCGAGAAGGAGATAAGTTTAAATAAACTTTTGTTTTATGTATGGAGTCGAGAAGGGGTTTAAGATGATTATAATTATTGATGTTTTATATGGCGAGTCAAGAAGTTAAGGTTCTTGACGTTATATAGTTGAATGAAAGTACATGTTTGGTCGAGTATGAGTTGGACAAGTGAGAAAGGGATTTATAGAAGTAACATTAAAGTTGGTATTCAGTTTGAAAGGTTGAATTGATACTTGTTGGATGAATTGAAATGGAGTTAGGTGGAAGTAATTGAATGTAAGTGGTTGTGAGATTTGAATGTATAATTAGGCATGTATGGAAGGTAATGTTAATGTATGAAAGTTAGTTTAGTGAGTTGTGTGGTTTTGGATTAAGTTATATACAGGGGGTTAAATATGTGCAAGTGTTGAGGGGGTGTGTAGGAGTTTTAATTGTGTAGGGTGTTGCACTGGCAGGCAACACTTGCACATTATGTCAGGTGTTTAGAATATTAATATATTCAAATAGTGTCACAATAGAATGTGTTCTATTGTGACATAATGACTTCTATCTGAGACACGAACCGGTGTAGACATATTTGTAATGTCATAATAAATAATATTATTATAAAGTGTAATTATACAGTATTCACAATATAGAATAACATGAAGTGAGTGTGTTTTGAATAGCCCCTCTCCTCCAAAGTCCAGACATATCAAAAAGACCCTCCAACAGTGTGTGTATGTGTGTGTGCGTGTGTGCGTGTGTGTGTGTGTGTGTGTGTGTGCGTGTGTGTGAGAGAGAGAGTAATATCACTTTCAGCAACACTTTTTGCGCTCTTTCTAGGGTAATTATAATATTATGAGTTTCTGCGAAACCACCCTAGACAGGTGTATACAGTAGCTCAGGATAGACTGAGCTAATTTTTATTTGTTACGAAAACTATTTATATTTAATGTTATATTAAAGAAACATGAGCAGGAGATACAATTTTACACAATGAAGTCAGTCCTATCGATCCATCTTCACTTTGTTTACAAAGTTCTTTGGAAGCCTGGACTGCTTCCAAAACTTCCTTTGTCCACCAAATGTCTTTTGGGCAAGTCGGAAACTTGTCACCTAAAACTGATTTAAAAGTGCTTAAAGCGAAAAAACCACTCAAGATAAAGAATTTTTAATTTTAATATTTTTTATCGTCTAATTAAATTTAAACATTAACAGTGATTTGTGTTTTACTATTATTTTAAAGATATTCATTATATTTTACATTACTGAAACATCAATAAAACTGAAAAGAAATGTCTTCAAATATTATATTCATAGACTATTTATTAGTTAAATTAGAATCCATTGAAGATTGAAGCCACGTGAAGATTGAAGACATACGTATACATGGTGTTCGCGATGTCGGTTCTATACGCTAGTAATAATACTTCAATGAAAAAACATTCATAAATCCAAACAAACATCCACATTTATAATATTAGTAGGATTATTTAAATGTCGAATTAAATGTTGTTGAAATATTGTTGTTGATAATTAGAAATGTCCTAAATGTTATTGGTATAACGACTCGTCTCGTTAACTATGCTGAAGGGTAAACTGTAATTAATGAATGACAATTTAACATTTGAATATTTTTAATTAGTTTACTTAATTACAAAAGCTTCTAACTGTTTGCCAAATAGATAATTACTTACATCTAACGTATTTTAACTACAGTTCTCATTTACATTTCTGTTTAATATCTGAATATTTCAATGATATTCGCAGAGTTCTAAAATTTTATGCCGAGGCATCAAAGTCCATTTGCCTCGATCGCCATTATTTTCTCGTTAGCACATCGCCATGTTACGAGTACTTCGGGAAACAACGTCTACGGTTGGATAGGTACGTTTTCCACATGTAGGAATTCTAATTAAACTTATACAACAGTCGGAGCTTTAGATGCGGAGCGATGAGTTAAGAAAGTTAGCCGGGTTGTATGATCATTGTACGTGATGTTAGAGCATTATCGATCGAGTTTAATTCCACACCGGCATTATTCAACCACACCAGAAAATACTTATCTATGTATATGGGTTAAAATTAGCTCTTGTTTTGTATAAAAAAAAACTAAAAATTTCAAGAAAAACTCAAGTTTACCACAACACTTACACTACTTTAACTGGACTTTTTAGTTAATCCACTGGAAATGTATGGAGGGGTTATTTCTACGGTGTTGATTGGACGGGCATTTGAGTTAATCTTTTTCCCTTCCTGGTCGATTTTAAAAGTTTTTCCAGTAGGTAATTCAACCAGTGCTGTAGTTGAACTACAGGGAAAATAATATCAAATTTAACAACCATTGAAGTTATTAACTTTTTATTTAAAACATATAACGTTAAGATACAATTTATTGTAGCTATCTGAAAACATCGTCAAATATTTTGTTGTTACAAAAAGCATGTTATTGAATATCAGTGGAAAACTGAACAAACATCCCGGTTCAAATTATTGGAAGGATTTTTCGCCGTAAATGAATAATGAAGAACCCGATCGATGAGAATAAATCAGCAAGTCATACACTAATGACATTGTTGACAATTACTTCGCTTGAAGATGTAGTACGTGTGCCAAATTTCAGAGGCAGTTGCTGATTTTGTTTTTACATGAAAAGTACCAGTAACCCTTACTTTGCACGTCACTTCTTTTACTTTCTTTCTTAACGTATCAACTCTTGGATGTAGTGTTTCATTAAGCTGTTGCGTTCGCATTGCTGGATCTGTAAATAAGGAAGTTTCCAACCAACCCACTCACGATGTATTTTTAGCATACTAAAATGGATATAAAACACTTTTCATCCAATAAACAGATGAGTGAAGGTCGCGCCTAGTTCGGATCTTAGGGTAAAACTTTATTAGATACCATGAAGCACCTACCCTACAATTCTACAAGCCGTGAGTGTACTAAGCCTTTAGTTTATAAATTCCTTGTAAAATTTATCAAATGTATTCATATCTAAACACTCTGTTGAAACCAATATAAATCACTCAGGCCCATGGCTTAAAAATCAAAAAATGCGCCTACTATCAAAAAAGATATTATCATGATATTTACCTTTTCCAAATCATTATGATGAGTTATTTAATTTAATACCCATATGGCATTATTCGATTTATTTTATTTATTGTTACTTTAAACAATGGCATCTCACAGCCACTCTATTTGTTTTTCTAATTTCACTTATCTAAGAACACTTGGGCTGTCAAGACGCATCTAACGATGTCTTAATTATGTAAATTGGTCCAGTGATTTGGAAAATATAACAATAATAAATCGTGGAAAACCTTTAGTAGTTTATCAGTCACTTTCAGATCATTGAACGCAGAAAGCTGTTTGTTTTATTATAATAGTTATTTTAACCTCTTCAACAGAGCGTAACAAAATAAAAATTACTTGAATGTTAGTATGGTCTGGATGATTTTTTAAATCCTTAAAATATTTAAGAAACTGCCCGTTTCAAGCCATTTCTGGACGAATAAATAACAAAAGAAACACATCACTCGTGACTAAAATAAAAAAAATCATGTGTTGTGAGTCGATAAAGGGTTGGGTATTCTTCTGATTACAAAATAACGATGCAACATCAAGTACGGTACTAACATATTGTTACTATTATTGTAGTCATAGGACCGTCATTATATTTTGAAACGAATAAACTAGTAGCTTTTCCTCCTAAACCTTCAACAACTAGATACCTGTTTAATATATTATTTATAGATAAAATAAGGGATTTAATCGGGAATACCGTTCATTCGATTAATAATCCTAAAATGGTTATAGGATTTCAGTAACAGTTTTTCAATAGAAACTTCACGGCATTTAAACTCTAAGCAGGTAATATTTTTTGTCAGATGGGTATTTTATGACACAATTAATTTGAGTTTTTTTGTTCAACGAGTTTCGTTTTTAAATCTTGACGTGTTATTTTATAAAATGTATGATTATAAATTACCTATAGAGGTATTTAGGTACGTATATCCAACCAGTAAAATGATGGGCACTTGGTGGCAATGACTTGTTTATCATTTTCATTGTTTAATAATGATATTACATAATATTATGTGAAAAGTATTTCTACGAGTATATGCAAGTATTTTGATCTTATGGAATATTAAAAAATAATTGTTGAAAAAACTACTTGGACCACCTAGTTGACTAGTTTGACCACAAGGAGAATTATTTGTGTTAGACAAACTAGATTGACTAAAAAGTTTTATCAAGCAGCCGAAATAATACTGCCTACCTCCTTAATATGAGAGGCATTACGGACGCGTTGCTGGTCATGAAGAAGGCCTACTCCATTTTTTAACAGGGTGGACCTTGACTCAGGATGATCAAATGATAGTTTTTTATACATGAAATAAGTTAGTGCTTGACAACAATCCCCCTGATGGTAACACTTGAAGGCCAAGATAGAGGGCGCATTATGTTAGTAAAAAATATTCACTCTTCTCTTGAAGACACTTACATTATTATGTGAGTAGGACGGAGCCCAATACATTCCTAATATCAAAGAAGTTTTTATTTTGTATTTTTATCTTCTGCGCAGTTGAATGCGGACATTACTTTTCGAAATAATGTATTTATGAGATAAAATCGAATTCTCCCATCCCTGTTAAAATTTGTTCCATGAATAAAGACGTCTCCCAGGGGACAGTCATACGGTTCGGCTTCTAAATTGGATCTGAGTTTTCTCAGTTGCGATACGTCAAAGTCTGCTCCTATTGGAGGACGTCTCTGACGTATACGCGTCGCTTGTTATGTTTGATCGTGCACTTTTAGGTACCTGTTATTTACTAGTTCAGCTTACTGCCGAGACTAATAATTAACGGTGTTTAAGTCGGATCTTCCTTGATGCTCTGTCAACCAATAAACAAGAGATGAGTGAAAAAATAAAGTAGATATTAGCTCTCAAGCCGAAATACTTGCTATTAAACCTAAGTGTGATCCAAGTTTTAGTAAAGATACTAAACATACATAGGTTTATGTGTAAAAAAGGTAACGAAATTACCCTTAGAGACGGGGGATTATCTGTGGCATTGCACGAGCTGGAAAATAAAATGATTCTAGAAGACGTTATTCCTTTCGTACCGGTAGCGGGATAACATGCTTCACGGAATGTTCTGCGAGCATTTTCCTCTCAATCGAAGTAATAAAACAAGGAAAGCGCTACACAAGAAACAAAGCGTCCACCTGTAAGACAAATGTGTTTATTTCCTTCATAACTTTTTGATTCTAAAATACAGAAGTACAAAGATAGAAAGGCAAATGTTAGGGTTTATGTTGAGTTAAAAATTAAGTTTCTATTAGGATGTTGATGTTTCTAAAGAAAGCTTAAGTATTTATGTATTATTTATTTATTATGTATTATGTATGTACTAGCACTGTAACTAAAATCATCTGAAAAATACATATTTTTAAATGTTTTTGAAGTGAAACTTCTTTAGAATCGTTGTGATTTCAAACCGGATGCAACGGAAAAAACGACAGGTAAGAAACACAAATACAAAAATGTGTAGGAAAGAATGAGACAGAAATATACTCGGCAAGCATGCATAAACTATAACTGCTAATTTCGTCGTTGAATCTAACTTCTCCGTAGCTCAATGGTCAGGACGTAGATACACAATACCCGACGCGCAGGTTCGCGTCTCTCAGTATTTTTTTTTTTTAGTTTTATTTTTATACTGTTTTTAAATACTTTCAAATGCTCTTTTAAATATTTTCAAAGAATTTATCAACAAAAAATAATAATTTCATTTTCGTTGTTTAATATCTGTCGATCGACCGACCGATTATACAGACAGTAAAAATGCTAAGTTGTATTCATAGATGGCGCGAGGAATAAGATAGAAGATTCGTTTTATTGCTAGATAGATAGCGCTAGCTGTTCATTTTACTCTTCATATTATGTTAAGAGATGGCGTTAGTTACCACTGTTTTCTTTTTCTTATGTTCGTGGTTATCTTTTAAAAAGTGCTAAGTTGTATTCATAGATGGCGCGAGGAACAAGGTAGAAGATTCGATTTATTGCTTTTTCATCTCATTATCTTGAAACCAAAATTTTGGAAAGTTTCACTTCTACCACGTGTGAATTGCACACATTTTCTTTTTTTGTTAAGAAGGTAGTTCGCTTTCATTAGGTTGGCAATGCCACAAAGCACGTTTCATATTACTAATTAAGGCTCTCCAAAAACATTCAGTAACGTTAAATGTGACTTCATTCGGTTAGATGTCTTTAATTAAAAGTGATATTCACTGGTGTGTACACTTTCTCGTACATTTATGTCTACAGCATCGCGGACCTTCATTTTGCATACGTGGGCGATGCAAGCAAATGCGGGATAAATCCCCGATAACTTTATCTTAGAATCCCTCCCTGATTTTTAAATTCAAGAACGCTTCGAGTCTTATGGAAATTGATTTCAGACTTGCCGACGTAATATGCCTTAAGATTTGCTTAAAAATATGCAAAAACAGAGATTGAAGTTCTACTGAATTCGTAGCTGTTTGTTTATCACCACATTATTGAAAAGACGGAGAGACAATACAATTAGAAATATATATTTCAAGACGTTTGAAGTTAGTGTACTGTCTGACTTAACGCAAGCGTTTGTCGGAGAGGTTGCTAAGTGCTCGTAATAAATTGTTCAGAGTAAGTAACTCTCAGGTACATCAGTCAGGCCTCTTACCGGTTAATGCTTTCGTTTCTTTATCTTAATAGAAGCAGTAAACTCCTTTTTGTGGCAATAAAAGGTGAATATTATTAATTTTGCGCTTGTTTTTCTGTTAAGTAACTGTTGAACGTGGCGAGGAAAATGATATTCTGTCTAGCCTGGAACTATAGTGTTCTACTTATCTAAAGAATAATAAACGCATTAATGTAAAAGTCACTACCATAGAAAACGTATACTAAATTCAATATCGTATTTTACAGTGGTCTCACAAACTAACAGCGGTAGAGCTTATAGACGTTATAGTCCACAATTCTGGCTGAATTTGCAGACTTCCACTCAACATAATAACTTATGGAGCTATCTGGTACGCTATTTTTCACTTTTTCCACTAAAGCAAATCTACACTTATGTATAAAAATATAACTAATCAATTTCTGAATATGGAAAATAATTTTCTTAAAAAATATTGTTGGTAGTATTTATTAACGCAACATATTAAAGAAGAACTACTTTTAAGAATTGTAATTAGATTTTCTTTAAGGTAACTACTGTCGAGTAAACTTGACATAACATTTTATGTTTGTTTTGAAAATATATAATATAAAACAATAAATCACGTGAAAAATAATTTTAAATCCACAAAGTTTACGTTTTTCTTATATAAGTTTACCTTTCTTTGATATACCTAATGATATACCTAATATACCTTTTTTTTTGATATTGTACTTTAACACAGATTTTTTGTATTTCAATAACATCTCAGTGGTTAAACCACTGAATCAGGTAGGTAAGAAATAAAACGATCAAGAACGGGATGTCAAATTAAACGGACTTTCACAAACTGTTAAAGATGAAAGCTGGCTTACAATAAAATAAATACTTGAAATTCATAAAAAGTGTTCGTAGCCTGGCGCGACCGCTTGTCAATCGAAAGTTGGCTTTTAAAAAGTGCCACATCAGCCTTTAAGTTCGCCCTTTATTATAAGATGAATATACTGAATAAATGACTACGTCACTACCACCTACACTGTGAACATGCCTTTAATTTGGGATCAGTTCAATAATTTCAGTTTTAGCAACTCACTGGTTCCGTGGCTATTGTCCTAAACCAGTCACTAGTTAGCTAAGTTCCTCTATTAGTTTCTTGAAACATTTTACGTGTTACATATCGCTTTCATCTAAATATGCTTTTAACACAGTTTTGGTGAATATTTCCGAAATTGTTGTGAGGTTTTCAATGTGTTTTGGTAATTCACAAAGGAATTTGCAAAGTTTGGTAACTTTATAGGGTTACATTAAGGCTTTGCTTTCAGTTTTATACGTAAGTATTTATTAATCAAATAATTCAAATAACCTCTTATCACGTTTAATTAATGGCAACATAAGCGTGCAGGATCGCTGGGTAGTTTTCTTGTTATATAATGGTGGCCTGACGCCCGGTTTTTTGTTAAGAAAATGTACGAATATAGCTTTGCTAGGATCCAATCATTTTAGGTTTAGCAATATCGTGATTGTTAATTATGTAACAAAATAAAAAAAATGCATTCGTATCTTTGCTTTGCTTTGTTTCAATGCACAAAATTCCTGCCAGAACGATTTAAATAAAAAGTTGAAATTACAGCAGACTTGGAGAACAATCTGTTTATTTTTATGTAATTAGAAGAGAGTAATTAGATTAGATTGAAGGTTAGCCAAGTGACATTTGAATAAAATTCCCTCTTGACTGCTGTGAATCAGTTTATCAACGAAAGCAATTTCTTTGCTAAAATCAAATTATTATGTGGATGAAAGCTGAATCTTCAGTGGGGCGAAAAAACTTGCTAGACTGTAAAAAAGAAAAGACTTTTTATAGTCTGGTAAGCTTTTTCGTGGAAGTTAAATGAAAGAGAACATAAATATTCGTAAGAGTCAGTTATCGTTGAATCAGCATTTGTGGAAAATATAAGAGGCAGCGTCTGGTGTAGGTGAGACTTGTTTCAGTTTTTTATTTACAAAATTTGTCCACCTGCTCTCCACCTGTAAATAAATGTTATTTATGTACCAGATATGTGTCTTTTAATGTAAAATTCATAGTGTTTAACACTAAGCGTTTACTGTATAATTTTTGTCATTTTGAAGTCGCCTATTCGGATTTCGGATAGTCCTAAAATGCTCCAGTTTAACCTGTTCATCTCAGCTTCCAGTACGTGTATCTTATCATCGGTCCTCAGTGTCCTGGTATTGAATGGTGCCAGGTGCAAAGGTTGTTGTTTATAACGGTAGCCTGATCTCTTCCGACGATTCTTCGTATCCCATGTCCCGCCGTTACCTTACCTACCGTAGTCAAGAATAGCGGAGCTGCGGGAGACTTGGGGCCGTGGTTTTTCTGTGTCTGCCAACTGCTTGCAATAATTTAATGACACGGCTAGTCCTTCCATTGCATGATGAGTAGTTTTGTAGTCAAATCCCTATGGTATTTAAACCTTCAACATAACTGACGTGTTAAATTCTCCATTATTTTGATCAGCAGCAATCTATCACTAAATATGTATCAGAAAGTTATATGCATGAGTGTTATAGCCAGGGGAATCTGAGCCCACCGTCCTCCAAAGACCACGCGTTGCGGCGTTTTTTCCTCATCCATTATCCAATAGGACTCAAGGTTGAATTGAATAAAGAATTTAACAATTCAGGTTTCAATTTATTGGGCATAGTATGTAATGCCTACTGTGTTCAGCCACTGAAATACGATTACTTGTCTGTGAAGGAACAAGAGGTAATAAGAACGTTAGCTGATGGCATTAAGCTTTACTTTGACGTTATAAGCGGTTGTAATCGAATAAACATCCGGCGCGGATGGTACCTACAAATAGAAGCTTTCACAAAGCGCTCTATAACGCCATTAAGTTTACAATGCGATTACATAATAAAGTCAGAATAATTTTGATGAATGACTGTATTATTATTTAAATATCACTAATGCCAACGCACAGAATAAACATTATACAGAATTAAAGCTTCCTAACAGACATAAAAATTCATACCTACTTTTATAGGGTTGTCACTCGGTTACTGAAAATAAAAATAAAACGGGCAAGTGCGTCCTACACGATTTTTGACACGATTCGCAACCCCCATAGACCTCCACAACTCCTATTACATAAACCTTGCTGGATCCATCCCTAACCCCCACCCAAATTTTCAATTTTTTTTGGAAAAACTGAAAATACCGTTTATCTCGGAAACGGTGTGTCCTACATGATTTTTGACACGATTCGCAACACCCCCTTAAAAGCCCCTACAACTCCTATTACATAAAACTTACTGGATCCACCCCTAACCCCCCCACCCAAATTTTCAATTTTTTTTTTGAAAAATCGAAGATACCGTATGTCTCAGAAACGGTGCGTCCTACACGATTTTTGACACGATTCGCAACCCCCCCTTAGGTCTACCACAACTCCTATTACATAAACCTTGCAGGATCCACCCCTAACCCCCAACCCAAATTTAATTTTTTTTTGGAAAAACCGAAAATACCGTAAATCTCGGAAACTGTGTGCCATAGATAAATTTTGACGACATTTCCAACCCCTCTATAGAGCCTCTCAGACTATATTATATAAATCTTACTGGACCCACCCCTAATTTTCAAAAAAAAAAATTTGGAAAAACAAGAACGACGAAAAACAAGAAACACTGTATAATGCTTCCTATCTCATTTTCTCCCACGTTAAATCTTATGAATTTATGTGTCAGTCTCTTTTTAATGTCGCTTTTTCATTTCATCGACTTTCAAATCATAACGATGCTTAAGAAGTTTTCACTTCAAAAACAATATTCAGAAACAATATTTTAACAATATTAAAAAATATATAATAAATATGTATAATAATAGTAATTTTTTCAAAACGAGCGTTTTTAAAAACGCGCGTGACGTTTTTCGTCACCGTCGTTTTTTGTCACAGTCCGTGTTACAAATCTTAAAATTTCACTCTGATAATTTTTTCCATTTATTTCATAAATCGCCTAAAGAAGTATAATTTAAAAAAATAATAAGTATCTAGGAATAATATAATCTTTTATAATTTTTGGGCCGATATTAGGCATGTTCACCCTATTAGTATTTTGTTTTTACTATTTCACGAACGTGATTATAACACTTCGGAAATATCTCTGGACCTGGCTCAATGACGTCATGCAAACTGGAGAGAGAGATGTAAAGATAAAAAAGATTTTATTTGTGTGTATCTATTTTTTTACTCATTTATACAACTTTTAGACCAATCTGTACTTTATAGGGTTCTGTACCCAAATTATTGCTATAAGTTTGGGAAATCCCAAGTAAGAAGTCATTATGTTTTATGAACTACGACGTACCAAGTTCGGTTTCGGTTTAAAGAACTTTATTGTCTAAAGAAATTATACAATTTCACTTATTAGACAAACTTAAGCTAAAATTACAAAATAATTACAGTGAGCGTGCATGCTAGAAATCTAAAGATTAACAATAATATATAGCAACTATTGTAAAAACTATTATTAATTTAACTAATATATATCGATATTTTGCACTACGTACGCTAGTGCCTCCTTTTTAAATTTGTACATAGTTTTATGATTTTTTATAGTTTTTGGTAAACTGTTATATATTTTGGCTCCTTCATACATTATGTTCTTTAATCCATATTTGGTTCTAGGAACCGGTAGGTTAATGTTGTTTGCGTTTCTTAATAGCTTAGTATGGACTTGATAATTTTTGATAAAGTTAATTTCAGAATGTATTTCTCCGTTTATAATTTTGTGTATTAATATTAAAGTTTTATATGTATATAATTGTTTAAGGTTTAATAATTTTGTTTCTGTATAAATTTTTTTTGTAGGTGTTAGGTAATCATAATGAAATAAGACTTTTATCAACTTATTTTGAGCTATTTGGAGTTCTTTGAGGTTTGTTGGAGCCGCGTTGCCCCATACTTCTATAAGATAGTCTAAGTGCGGTTTAACTAAGGCATTATAAATATTAACCCGTACCTTTTTGGGAAGACAACTTACTATGTTTCTAAGGACACCTGTTAGAGCTGAGATTTTTTCTTTAATACTATTTATATGAGGTTTCCATGTCAGTTTACTATCTAGTACTAACCCCAAATACTTTTCGCTATCTTTACGTTGTAAAGGTTGTTTATTTATATATAATTTTATGTTTTCATCAATTTTTTTGTTTTTAGCTGCCAGTATTAAAAACGAGGTTTTGGTTATATTAATAGATAGAAGATTATACTGGAACCATTCGTAAAGTACATCGAGATCTGTTTGGGCTTTATGAATAATTTCTTCAATTGTGTGTCCAAAGTAGAACAGACAGGTGTCGTCTGCGTAGAGAGTTAGGTGCCCTTGTAATTTAACTTCATGAATATTATTAATGTAGATAAGAAAGAGCAACGGGCCTAGAATCGAGCCTTGAGGAACTCCGCAATTTATTGCCAATGGTGAACTTTCATGTTTTTCGTTTTTAACTATTTGGTACCTGTTACATAGATAAGAGTCAAGAAGTTTGTATGCTGTTCCAGATATTCCAATATTTTTAAGCTTATTTAGTAGTAGGGGGTGACTAACAGTATCAAAAGCCTTTTTTAAATCTATGAGTATAATTAATGAAATATTTTTAGAATCAATATTGTTTTTAATTTTGGTAATAAGGTCTATTGTAGCTGATAAAGTGCTGCTTTGTGAGCGAAATCCGTACTGTCTTTGAAAAAGAACGTTTGTAGAATTTAAGTAAGTAGTTAGTCTATCATGTATTAATTTTTCGAAAATTTTAGAGATTATTGGTAAAACCGATATAGGGCGATAATTTCCTGGTTCCGACTTTGATCCAGATTTATATATGGGCGTTACCTTGGCTATCTTGAGAGAGTCTGGGAATTCACCTTTTATAAAACAGTTATTGATACAGGCAGTTAATTCAGTTGCAATTTGGCCCTTCATACATTTGAGGCTTTTGGTGTTAATGCCATCTACCCCTGCACTTACGTTAGAATCTAAACGTGATATTATTTTTACTACTTCGTCTGCAGAAGCAGGGCTAATATCTGAGAGTGTGTTTTGAACGGAAACTTGACTATTTGTGTCCGAAAATATACGATATTTAGCGGGGATATTATTACTTAACTGAGAGCCTATCGTTGTGAAATAGAAGTTGAAATATTCGCATATTTGTTGTGGATCGGATATTTCTTTATTTTGTGTTTGAAGCTTTGAAGGAAAATAGTTTGATTTGGTTTTATTCTTTGATAATGAATTTATGAGACTCCACATTTTTTTAGGGTTTTTATTACATTTTTCAAAAATATGGTAATAGTATTTATTTTTAGTTTTGTTAATATTTGTAGTTAGCTTATTCCTTTCACAAACAAAATCCTTCCGTATCTTTTTGTTTTTAGGTTCTTTTTTATATTTTCGCCATAGTACGTTTCTTGTATATATTCCAGAAATAATAGTTTTATTGATCCAGTCATCCTTAGGTAAGTTTAATATCTTTGTTTTAGTAATTTTACTATTTTTAATAATTAATCTAATTTTATTTTCTAAGTTTGTAAATATATGATCTTCAGATGTCAGGTTAGAATTTTTGAGATTTGTGAGTAATTTTTTATAATCTATAGCTTCATATTGTACCTTATTTTTAATTACTACTTTTTTTTTCAATAATTCTACATAAATCTGCTTGTGATCGGACAACGCAGAATCTATAATATAAAAATTGAAGTTTTCTTCTATTAAATTAGTACAAACATGATCAAGAATTGTTTTGCAGGTCTCCGTCTCCCTTGTGCAGTAGCTCTCTTCAATTTTATTTAAAATAATATATCCGCTTTCTTCAATGGTACTTGTGTATTGTAATGTTATTTGATTATTTGACAGAAGGTTAATATTAAAATCCCCGAAGATAATTGATCTTTTATGTATTTCCAGTTGCTGTTCATATGTTGTCATGAAGTCATTAAAATTTGTCCTTCCAGGTTTATATATCACGCCTATGTTGAGAGAAAATTTCCTCATGAAGACCCATAGAAAATTGTTACCATTATTATACTGTGCATCTGATAATGTATGATCAATACTACTGAGTATATATATCGAGACTCCTCCTCCTCTGCCATCTGATCTTATATTATAGTAATGTGTATATCCATTCAAATATAGTATTTTGGCTTCATTCTCTGTCTTAATCCACGTTTCGGTCAGTAATATAATATGAGTAGTTTTTGGTATAGATTTGATTATGCACTGAAGTTCATCAATCTTTCCGGGTGTCACAATGCTTCGCACGTTAGCGTAAAAGAAATTTAAAGAGTCCGTGTTGATGGAGATTTTCAAACTTTGTATTAATAGTAGCGCTTGATTCTTCTTGACTTTCAGGGGGCAATGTTATAGGTGTTTTGGAGGTAAGTTTTGCGGGTTAGTCACTATTTTTGGTGTTCCTTTATATATTTAATAGACAAATTCTCTTCTCCGTTCTCTTGGCGTTGTAATAACTCTTGTTTTAGGTGCTTCAAGTGGTTTCGTTGATTATATGTTTGATCAGAGTATATTTTAATACTATTTTTTGTATTATTTCTATTACGGAGCAGTGTCAACGCCGTCTGTTCAGAAGCAAAACAAACCTTTATAGGACGATTTCTCCCAGCGATATATTTGCCTATACGGAATATTTTTAGCGGCACCGGACAGTCTCTTTTGATAGTTTGGGTTACCTCAAATACTTGGCCTTCGTCGTATTTAATTCTTTCATTCTTGTTTTCAATCGCAGATTCTGGTATGCCAATAATAATTATATTTTTCTGTCTTTGAACACGTTCCTGAAACTCTGTCATTACCTCCTCGTAGGTAAAAGTTGTTGTGTGTGATAATGATGACTGATAGCTTTTATTTATATTTATTTCGTTTTCAAGGCATTTAATGCTATGTTCGTTTTTCGCACAAAAGTCTTTTAAATTTTTAAGTTCAATTTTAATTTGATTTTGCTCTTCAATCACCTTTTCTGAAGACAATTTTATATCGAGGAGTTGTTCCTTAATTTCTTTTAGGTCTTGTTGCATTTTACTTGTATTCTCACTTTGCATCTTCGATAAACTGTTAAGTATCGACCTCATTTCGTTTCTAAGTTTCTCAAATTCACTGTTTATCTCCGGCTCGGGTTCTTTTCGTTTTCTAAAAGTTATTCGTGATTGTTCTAACTCATTATCATTGTCTTTTAACTTCGAAAGATCGGGTTGGGATCCGCCACACGTTTTCTTAGGAGATCTTAACGTGTTCATTTTTATACAGAAACGATCTTACGATCGTAACGTGATGAGAATAGCGTTTATTTTACCTTAGCAATGCACTCGATGTACCGACTAGCGAATAGATAATTTTTTGTATCTACGATGCACTCGCTCTTTTGTTCTTCGTCGCACTGAGTTGTAAACAACTTGACAATGAAATGTTGTAAGTCCAGATGTGATTTTATACGACACAGTAACTTGTAGTGAAAGATTTAAGGTTTAAATTCACTGAGCAATCGTTTGGAATAACGAAGATATTAAATGATTTTATGATTTTACTATGCACACGTCCGACTCGCACGCTCACCGCTCACCTTTTGCTTTTTGCAATTCGAGTTATAGAGTATTAAAGTTATATTAATACTGATAAAATAAAAATACAAAATTAACAGGAGACAAACAATAATACTTACGCTAATTTATGCAGTAAACGATAAGAATAATAAATAATAACCTTATCGCCACTTTAATTATTTTGGATATTAGGTTCCTACTTCGTAACTAAATACTTCTTTAATAAGCATAAAAATGTGTACAATAATTACCTCTTAAAATCTTTTGGATATCCAAAAAAGAAATATCTTTAATTTTCCTCCCATTATTTAAATAAACAGTGCAACAGTACGGCATCTTTAAAAACTGCGCCGTCGGCACGCCGCTGACACACCTGACCTTGTCCGCCTACTTTGTTTGTTTGTCTTGCCGCGGGGGCCGGCGCACGCCCCGCGCGCCTTGTCGGTGCAGGTCACGCACACATAGCTAGTGCATGTAGTAGTGTTCTCGCGTAAGGCGTTTGTATGAAGCTTACATTCTGTATTGTTTATTCTGTGGCCAACGTTGTTTTCAATGGCGGAGACTGTGATGTTTGTGCAAAATTATTATTATTACCGATAACAATATTATGAAAAATGTTCGATTTAATTCCCCTCCTCAAAACATTTATTTATTTTACGTGAAATTTTTTGACGTATTCGTGAAAATAAATTTAAATTTGTAGTTCGATTATATCAAACTTCAAAAAACACTTATCTAAAATAATTTTATCGTTGATTTTATTACTGGTTGTTAAAATATTAGTACTTTATTAAAGTGGAAAACTTATATTATGCGTTAGAACAGGGAATGCTTAAGCCAGTGGCACCAATGGCACTTAATCGTGGTCCAATTGTACCAATGGTCAGTAAATATTATTAAATGTGGCGACGCTGACTCACATACTTCGTAAGAGAAAGTGAGTTTGTGCGAAATGGTAAAACGGGTTAAATCATAAAATATTATATGCTTAAAATCATCGGCTAAGATACAGTTATTTTCTAATAACTAAGTTATACACACAATTTTAAAGGGATATGTAATGTTACAATATTCATGCCTGAATATAGTTTTGACAAACAGTTACATTCGATAAAAAGTCATGAAAGAAAAATTATATTGTCTTTTTGAATTCGTTAAAAAATTAAATGCAGCTGCTGCATTGTTGTTTTATCGACACGACATAACATTAAAATTATTTATTTTGTTTGACTTGATTACAAGTCGGTCACGGAATGGGCTCGTTGTAGTTGTTTACGGGTAGTTAACAGAAAATACACAGTTTTAAATCGTTTTCGGATTATTTGTAGGATTTAACGGGTTTTTTATGTTCCACGAGTTACGCGCCGCCCGATCACTAGTTTTACGGTAAACACTGTAAACACTTTGCGATGTTTCCGACAGTTGAAAATATTACAGTTGAAATAGTACAGTTAAACGAACATACTGGATTTCGTAAAATGCTTGTATTTTCATTGTTGGGAAACGCTGTTAGGAAAGCAAAGGGAAGACGTCATTTACGTATTTTATAGCGCATTAGCAGCCCGTCCAAGTTTTTACGACATTTTTAGTAGAAATCGTTATGTAACTAATATTTATATCTTAATGGCATGTGTTGAGCTGAGCTTTCTTTCAGTATCCGGGAAAATGACTCTGAGTTGAGTCTGCCGGAATAAGAAAACTTTGCTAAGTAGTTTTTATTATGACAAGACGGGCTAGCGTCACTTCCAAACAATATGAAGTAGCTGCCGACAATGTTCCAAGTTTTAAATCGTCTCGAACAGCTGGTACCTATTGAAAAACAAATTACGAAAGAAGTTTATGAACAAATAAAATTTATGAATAGAAATGAATTACCTTTACCTTAGTAAAGACTAGCCTTTACCTGTGGCTTTGCCCGCGTTAGAGGTGGTTTCTAAATAATTTTTTTAATTAATTAATTAAAATTTATAGAACCACATAAAAATAAAGTTCAACTTTAAGTAGAATGATGGATTAGGATACATAATATGAAGTAAGATGATGTCCGTGGCTTCGTGCGTGTGGATATCGATTTTTTTATATTAGATATTAGATAATGCCTGTAGCTTCGCACTCGTGGATATCGATTTTTTATAAATCTCGCGGGAACCCTGAAAAAGAAGCCTATGTGTTAATCCAGGATATAGACTATCTCCATCCAAATTTCAGCCAAATCGGTTAAGTAGTTGTGGTGTGATTGAGGAACAAACATCCAAATATCTTCACAAACGTTCACATTTTTAATATTAATAGGATTAAGTTGTAGGTAAATTTCATTCAAAGTATTAGAGTCGTATAAATATATGGTTTTCTATAGATAACTTTATATTGCTGGATGTCATTAAATAATAATAATAATAATAATTCACCAACGCCCTCGATTTTAATACATTGGATATTTATTTAAACTATACGATGGAACTGTAATGGATCTATATTTTATTGGTAACAAGGAAGCCGTATACGTTTACGAGGAAGAAAAATATTTTACAATTAGTCGACAGTCTGAATAAAAAATGCATTCGACGCAGAGACCTACCAAGTCAATCCATTCATTTTCTATGTTGACTTTAATATAATACTTGCATACACAGATCAATAATCTTATCGATCTTATTTATTGATCTGTGCTTGCATATTAAATTAAAAAGTATTCTTATGAAAGCTGGACAGTCATAAACCATATCAACAATTATTATTCAGACAGGAATCAATCATTGTTGAAATCTGAAATAGACAGTGTTAAGAATGTTCACGCCGTATGTTACTGTTCAATTCATTTCACGTAGGTACGGAAAGTCGTCACTTCTTGCAAATCGTTCCCACATTTTGTTGACGTTAGAGTACGTATTCCGGTACCCGAACTCCTTCATACACAGACGTTTTATGTTCAATCTACGTGGATGTTCCTAACAGGAAAATAGCATGTGTCAAATCTCTGGAGACCAATTGATCGTCTGAGTGTATTTTGGTAATATGTCAAGTGAATGCCATCGCTTGTGAAAATAAGGAGAATGATATTTTATTCATTTTCCTGTTAAAGTCTAAAAATGCTATTAAAATCTAAAAGTGAAACTGCACACAACTTGTTTATTAGGTAGTACCTAGTCAATCAGTTATCATTTTGCATTATTACATTTTCTTAATGTTTTATCCGTAATTCTGCGACAAAGATTCTGCTAGTGGTTAGAACGTTGGTCTCCCGAACGCGGGGGCCCGGGTTCAAATCCTGGCACGCACCTCTAATTTTCAAATATTATGTGCGTATTACAAATTAATTATCACTTGCTTCGGTGAAGGTAAACATCGTGAGGAAACCTGCATACCTGAGAGTTCTCCATAGGGTTCTCAAAGGTGTGTGAAGTCTACCAATCCGCACTTGGCCAGCGTGGTAGACTATGGCCTGTACCCCTCACATTGTGAGAGGAGACCCCGAGCCCAGCAGTGGGACAATTATGGGTTGTTGCTTTGCTTTTGCTTTGCTTTGCTGCGACAAAGTTGTTAAATATGAATAATTAGACTCGTAATGATTTAGGTAATGACGCCTATTATTTTTTAATTGTTTAACAAAAACACGAAAAATTTTAAGTAGAAAATATTCAGTCCCAATTTGAAGTATTATTATTTAATCTCTTATTATTTAATCGTTCAAGAATTGTGTTCTTCGCACATTGTTCTTGTTATTAGTTTAATCTGACATGAAAGTAGACGATTTTATTGAAATACGTATCTGTTAATAAAAGTTTGTAGTCTCTTTTGAATATAAATATCAATTTCTATTTCCAGTAAAGTATCTTAAAATTAACATAAATAATTTAAAGGGTGGTAAATTCAATTTACTCAGTACACAGAGTACAGTAATAAATCATTATAGCCAAAATAAACCATTAACGTAGAGTTGATCACGAACCGCCATTATGTTTGCACACGAAATTGAGTTTTTCGTAAATTAAAATGAGCTCAGTATTTAATTACCTCAATAATAAAGTCCAATATTAGTCATTTATTATATATATTTATTACGATGAAAATTCAAAGGTTTCAGGCTTCATTGTAGCTACACTCTTTCTTTTTTCTCAAGTCTTTCTTGGCAGGTAATTCCCCATGAATTAAGCCTATAGTGTTTCTGATGTTCATGGGCAAAATACCATTTAGCAGTTAGGTAGATATTTACGTTGGTCGGATATTTACATAAGAAGCGTTTATTTGGTTTAACCCATTCCTGTCCCATAGTGTGTATATTTATTCTTTTCTTTGAATAAATTTTAATAATATTATGGTCTGAATTGGAAAACACTTGCACCCAACGTAACATTTCCACTCTTCGGGAAATAAAGCCGTTGCACAAGAAATTATATTAAATAATCAAAGCATAGAAATTATATTACAATATAATAATAATATGACATGTATTAATGCTGTTCTAAATATGATGTTTCCGTGACTGTTATGACTTTGGAATATCTGAATCATATAATTGATGTTATTTAATTGATATAATTTAGTGATTGTCATCAAGATAATGAACCAAATGTCTTTCAGTAATATTAATGCATGTTATAATATTATACGTTAGATAATACATATGTTTATTTGTCACAAGAGTCCCTATAATTAGCAGCTTCAGTAACTCCGTTACACACAATGCGACCGCGTCTTCATGTGATAAGTTACAGTTATTAGTCACACTTTGTAAACAAAAGGCAACACTTCGTAGTTACAATTTACATGTTCTTCCGCTTTGTATCGCGGACCTATAATTTTACTCGTACAAGCTTATCTAAGGCTATGTTTTCTTTACCTGTGTTGTTTAGAGACAAGTATGAGTAGGTTTAGTTATAACTATAATTAAATAACTTGATTTTGTTATTTATTAGTATTGAGTGGATTAAATTGCAATTTACAAGTTGGCTTGAAATTTTTTGTTTCCTAAATTGGGATATAACTTTGGTGTACAATAAAGAGGATTTTGTTGTTGTTGTTTTTGTTGGGGTAAAAATCCTTTTAATCGAATTTATTTGAATAATATTAGATTTGGCTGATTCAAGACCACCTGAAATATTGACTTGGTATTAGATCCCACTACAGAAGCGACCCATAGCTTAGGAAAGGAATTTACGTAAAGATTATAGTACAGATATTATTACTATTAATTAGGTCAATAATATTATTACAGGTATTATTATCTTTTTGCGAATCATGGCTACCCTCTTGTTTGGGGGCGTAAGAGCTAGTGCCTTCTTTCTTTCTTCCTTATTGGCCTCTTTACATATAAAATTATAAAACGGATATAATTTACGTCATAAGTAAAATGAGTAATCAAGCCTAAAAACTGGATTGTAACAAATTTTTTATTCTTCTATATTATTCAACCAAGTCCTCAAAGACATGTTTTCTTTTCAGAGTCTCAAAATACAATACAATGTTCGTGTTCATTGTCATTTAAAAACAGAATTTTATAAAAGAATAAAGCATTGTTGCTTTGGCATGCTCCTTAGTTTTTTTGGAAAACTCTGAACAGTGGGAAAATTGTTTTCTTTACTTCAAATGAGATCCATGTTTTTGAAATTTCATAAAGTGGTTTTCACAACAATAATAGATAATTATTATTATTATAATAAATGATGGTCATTGGTTACGTCTTATATAAATCGTTTAAACTATAGGGAGAAAAATAACCGATCGGTAGGTACAAGTTTCCTCTTCAACTTTACATTTTATTCACTGCCCCGTTAATGACAAATATCGAGTCAACCAGCTTTACAGCAATGAAAATAGTGAATCTGAATAATTGCGAATTCACTCATTTGTGATGTCACAATTTCACGCCACTTTAATTTTACTTTGCCTTCTTTTTTGAGATTGGTTTGGTTTGATTTTGCACCACAACACGGTAAAATTGTTAAAGATTTTACCATTTATTATAATTGACAGTTTTATCATGATAATTTATTTACAGCAATGCGTAAAGTTGGTGCGATAGAAGTTTATTATACCGCCATGTATCTCTCTCAACACTAAGAACGGATCTGGGCCTCGTGTATAATTCATTCATTAATCTACCTGTATTGTTGTACCACGGGGTCGGATAACAAATGTCTGGCCCGTTTTTGCACACCTTAGTAAATACTTAATAACATCTGCTTTTACTTTTGTGACGCCTACTTATTTATAACCATCAGAACGAGTCGACCTATGTTCGTGATGGCCCGTAGTTGAGTGACTCTTAGAAATTCAATATTCACGTCGTCTGTGTACGAATTGGTCTTTCAAAGTCACAATTGTAATGGAAATTCTAATAAACAACACGTTATAATGTTGAATATAACTTTAGCTTTGAATTTGGATTTGTAAAGCAACCATTTAATTATGTTACATTTACTACACATAATACAAGCGACATGAGTAATTTGTATTTCTATAAGTCAATCAATTTGGTTTAATTGTGTATTTGTAGGTGTCAATAAGTGTCACAAGTAAAGGGAAACCCCATGACCATAAGCAATATAATGTGTCAGGCTCGGTACAGCTTTTTGGTAATACCACAGATCAATAAATATGGTAGATAATTCACCGCCTTGTATTTGAGTGAGGAAAAAAAATACCATGCTGGATTACGTAATTCCTGTACCTATTTACAAGCTACCACGCCCAGGAACACACTTCGTCAAAAACCATGCTGATTTCTGCCAGTAACTTCCGGACTAGCTATGTTATATGTTATTATATTATGTTATATGTTATTATTATATGTTATTATTATATGTTATATGTTATTATATGGCTATGTTATATGTTTAATTTGATAGTTACAGTTACGTATGTGTACTGTACTTTTTTAATAAAAGGCGAATTCGGTGGCGAAATACAGAAAAGCCTCTCAATTTTTTTTGTATTCAATTTTCTAAACGTGATGTTAAAAATTCATGCCTCGGTTGGATCGAGAGCTAGCTTATTTTTTGCTGCCTGCATGTGAAATTTTTACTTATCATAAGGTTGCACGGACTATAGGATACGCACGTACGGGAAAATAAAATTCCCGTTTTTGCTTAATTTATACTGCGTTTAAAATTTTTTGTGTCTTTAATTTGCATGGAAGTGAATCCTCCACCAATCCGCGCTGGAGCAGCGTGGTGAAGTATGCTCTAGGCCTCCTTAAGAGGAGAGACCCGTGCTTAGTAGTGGGCCATTAATGGGTTAAAGCCAAGTTTTACATTTAGAGTTAATAACACATATTTTGTTACACAGTTTGCAGCATGCAGAAAAAAATTTAATTATGAGTTTAAATTTTTATTCTCGGTCTGACCATTGCATGTGCGTTATTGTCTCTGTGTTGCGGACATCACACAGTCGGTCGTTGAATATTCCGATGACAGAGGGAATCTTAGCCCCACAGGGCTATGAGTGTGTACTGTAGCGTTTCTTTATGCCTTCAATAGAGGTTTGGCAAAGGGAGATCTCCCGCCAGGCGAGAAGTGTTGCCTATGAGGCGGCCGAGCCCCGACTGACGTTGTCGGAGCATTTGTATATACAATACTAGCGATCTTTGAAAACTTCGATAGCGTGATTCAGGTTGGTGTGACGTCACCATATGACGTGTGTTCGCCGTTGCCACATAGGGACCGTTCGTAACTGTCCTGTCCGTTCACCAGGATACGCCGTGAGCCGAGGAGGTTAAGTTGGGCTCATTGGGAGGCAGAGAGAGCCTCTAGTCTCTAAAAACGTTCTGTAAAGCAACACAAGAAAGCTGAAGAGTATTTTGGGAATGAAGTTCCTTAATACAGCTTGCGAAAGAAATTAAGTTTTTTCCAACCTGGTATCCCATCCTATGCCTATATTATGATGTATCTATTTTATTTAAAGGTTGTAATAATATCATATCTATTTATTTTAAGTAAGGTAGTACCTTAAATAAATAACGTCATGTTATTGTTGAGAAAATACTTTCAAGGGTTGGTTTTTTGTTTAATGTAAATGTTATGATACCCGACAAAGAACAATGCCCAACTGCCATACATCGTTTTATTTCATTTTCAACTTTAGCGTCTTAAAATAAAAAAAAATTCTAAAAATCGCCGCTTTAATTTCTGGGCTTAGATATATAAGAATTTTCAGCAGACACACCCCAGAACCAAAGTATTTTGAGATTGAATTCTTATAACCATTGAGTCATAGAGTAGGGGAGAACGTAATTTTTACCATTATTTTTTATTCTGACTTTTTTTTGATTGACAACCGGAAATGGAAATTTGACATCATTACATTTGTTACCAACATTTATAACGAAATTCTGTGTGTAATATTGGCCAGAAGTCTCCCTATATCTTGCTTGATACAAGCTATGTATCGAAGTGGGTGCCCGAATGAAAATGGACATTGTTGACATAATTGTTATTATAGTCAATTCATCACTTATTAATAAAATTATTTTACGCTGGGTAATACGGGCACAGGTATTAACTTTAAAATACGTAAAAAAATAAATGAATTTCTTCGGTATAACTGACGTTTTAAGACGCTACAAAAAATAAAAAATAATTTTTGGGCATTGTTCTTTAAGATACAAAATCTTACCCAAGGTAATGTAGGGTACATTACCTTACCATTACCCCAAAGGTAAACCTTTTCCTGTATTCATTGTGCTTCAAAATAATTTAAACAGCGCAATGTATTTTTATCATAGGTAGATAGATATGTAATGTGACTATCCCAAAGTCCAACTGACTTCTATTTCTATGTGAAAGAGATTGTGCCATAATATTTCTCACCAAGGACGGTTCAGCGCGCCCGGATAAGAATAATTCATTCATTAATCTACCTGCTTTGTTGTCCCGCGTCGGGGGCGGATAACGAATGCCTGAGCCCGTGTTTCTACACCCGTTACGTAGTTAACAGCTTTTGACTTTTCGAAAACCACTTGCGATGTTAATTAATATAAATATCTACCATGCAGAGAGCGTAAAGATTGTCTGCCCAATTGCTTATTGAGTTTGTGCATTCCACTTAAATTATTTCGGTTTGAAAAACTTGAAATGACATTTTAAAATGAATTATGTTCTTAATAAATATTAAAATATTGTTCTCTGTCTAAAATAGTATAAATTATCGTTCTAAAAGCATTAAAAAATAGGTACAATCTTTTATTTTCAAACAACGTATTTTACATGTAGCTACATTAACATTCCATCGATATGATTATCGATAAGGTTATTTGACGCACTAGGGTCACTTAAAGTTAACTATATGACTCTGAGATGAAACGATACTTAACATATTTTATGTCAATTAGTTATGAACTCCTTATGGCTAAATTAACGAATCTTTTTGAGTTGGGGCGTAAGATAATTTAACTTTAACCCTAGAGAAGAAGCGCTATTTAAAGTTTTTACTATCTTAGAAGTGTCCTGATGTAATAAAAACTAGCGAAGTTTCAGTATACCGGAAGACTATTGAAGTTAAGCTTATACACTTTATAAGCACACAGATTTTCATAGCTGTGGGAAATCGTAAAAGTTATAACAAAAGGAAATTAGATAATTCTAACTTTACTTAATTGTAACATAAACCTATACACTTGTACAAAACCCATAAAATTTGAATATGCTTAACATAAAATGCGAGTAAATTTTTCAAATCATTGTTTTGATTTCAATTTAACCCATGTCATAATGAGATGGGTTGACACATTGATCAGATGTGTGATTAAATTTTATTGAAAGTTAAACAGAATAAGAATGAACTTTCACAGAATGTCCTATGTTATTAAGCAAGCAATTGTTTTGGAGACTTCTAATGTGTCAAATAAAAATTAAACATTTTCAAGATCTATTTCTCTTAAGGTAAAGGCACCTAATTCCGCGGGGTTCTATCCATCCATCCATCCATCAGCCCTTGGAGGTCCACTGCTGGACATAGGCCTCCCCTAACTTGCGCCACTCTGACCGGTCCTGAGCCTTCTGAATCCAGCGGATGCCCGCTGTCTTCTTCAGGTCGTCGGTCCATCTTGTCGGGGGGCGTCCTGTACTTCGCTTTCCGAGACGCGGGCGCCATTCGAGGACCTTTCTTCCCCAACGGTTATCGGTCCTTCGCACTATGTGGCCAGCCCATTGCCACTTCAGCCGGCTAATTCTTTGAGCTATGTCGGTCACCCTTGTTCGTCTACGGATCTCCTCGTTTCTGATACGATCACGTAGAGAAATACCGAGCATAGCCCTCTCCATAGCCCGCTGTGCTACCCTGAGCTTGTGGATTAGGCCAATAGTGAAGCACCACGTCTCGGATCCGTATGTCATCACTGGCAACACACACTGCTCGAACACCTTCGACTTCAGGCACTGAGGTAGTGTTTTGGACGACAAGATATGACGCAGTTTCCCGAACGCAGCCCATCCGAGTTGGATTCTACGAGTGACTTCTTTCTCGAAGTTGGACTTACCCATCTGGATCACTTGTCCCAGGTAATTGTATTCGTCTACAACTTCGAGAGCAGCGCCGTCAACAACAACCGGTACGGGTGTGACATGGACATTCGACATGATTTTCGTCTTGTCCATGTTCATCTTAAGACCCACCCGTTGTGAGGCGCTGTTCAAGTCCCCGAGCATTGTACCTAGTTCCTCCAGGGATCCTGCCAGGATGACTATATCATCGGCATATCGCAGGTGTGTGATGTATTCGCCATTGATGCTAATGCCACGTCGTTTCCACTCCATCAGCTTGAACACATCTTCCAATGCAGCGGTGAACAGTTTTGGGGATATAACGTCCCCTTGCCTGACACCTCTCTGCAATTGGATGGGGTTCGTGGCTGTGTCGTGTACTTTGACGGACATGGTGGCTGATGAGTACAAATACTTCAACACCTCGATATACCGGTAGTCGATCCGGCACCGCTGAAGAGAATTTAGTACTGCCCAGGTCTCGATAGAATCAAAGGCTTTCTCATAGTCCACATAGGCGACACATAACGGCAGATTATACTCCTCGGTCTTCTGTATAATCTGCCGCAGTGTGTGTATGTGGTCTATGGTGCTGTAGCCTTTCCGGAATCCTGCTTTTTCGGGAGGCTGGAAGTCGTCAAGCCTGCGTGCAATGCGATTTGTGAGTACCCTCGAAAACAGCTTATAAACGTGGCTCAGAAGTGCGATTGGCCTGTAGTTCTTCAAAAGGGCTTTATCGCCCTTTTTGAAAAACAGAGTCACCACACCTCTGCTCCACGCTTCCGGGGTAGTTCCAGTATGGATGACGGTATCAAACAGTTTTTGGAGCGCCACTAGGAGGGGTTTCCCCCCAGCTATTAGCAGCTCGGCGGTGATACCGTCATCTCCCGGTGCCTTGTTGTTTTTAAGCTGTTTGAGGGCCTCTCTAATTTCATACAGGCTGACGTCCGGGATATCCTCTGTGTAGTGCCGGGTTAATTTAGCTCTCTTGTCGCTCTCCTCACTGGGAGGTGGAGCTTGAGAGGAGGTATACAACCGTACGTAGTATCTCTCAGTTTCTCTCAGAACTTCAGGTTTCGACGTAACTATGGTGCCGGACTCGGTCTTCAACCTCGTAAGCTGACTTTGCCCAATAGACAGATCTCTGGCGAACACTTTGGAGCCCTGGTTTCGCTCTATTGTGTTTTTTACACGATTTGCGTTGTGTTTGCGCAAATCGCGTCGCCTGCCCTTGGAGATCTGTTCATTGAGCCGTCGGTATTCCGCCATAGAGGTTGGAGATTGCACACATAGTTCTCGTCGATCCCTCATAAGACCGAGAGTTTGTTCTGAGAGAACTTGAGATCTACCACTGGAGTGGGTCTTGAAATACTTCGACCCTACCTCGTGGACAGTTGCTACCATCCTGGTGTTAAACTCGTCCACCGACGTGCATGATTCTAGGCACGCAAAACGATTTTGCAGCTCAAGTTGAAAGTTTTCGGATCCCTGGATTTGGACAGGTGTTGGGCGAAGCGTAGACTTCATCAGGCGTGACCGTTCTAGCTTCACGTTAATATTTAATGTGCCTCTTACAAGACGGTGATCGCTTCCGGTTTTGAACCTGCTGATCACGGAGACATCATTAAATATGTGCCGTTTGTCTGCCAGAATGAAGTCTATCTCGCTTTTTGTGGAACCATCAGGACTTATCCAAGTCCACCTGCGTTGAGGCTTCTTTCTGAAGAAGGAGTTCATCATAAAGAGATCTTCCTTCTCCAAAAAGTTGGCCAGCAAGTGTCCTCGGTGGTTCCGTCGTCCAATTCCGAAGAGACCCACTTTCCTCTCGGCGCCATTTTGCGCGCCCAGTCTCGCGTTAAAGTCCCCCATCACAACTGTGAAATGAGCTTTAGAGGTATGTATGGCTCTACTGATATCCTCATACATAACCTCTACCTCATCGTCGGGATGTGTCGAAGTCGGCGCATATACCTGTACAACCTTCAACGAATAGCGTTTGGATATTCTGAGTGTCAGGTACGCTACCCTGGCCGACACGCTCCCGACTTGCACAATGTTGTTGACGAGGGACTTGTGGACGAGAAACCCGACACCACCTTGGGATAGGTGTTCGCCCTCCCGGTGATAGAACAAGTTTCCGGATTTGAGTATTATCGTGTCCTCCCCCTGTCTTCGGACTTCAGATAAACCCACAATACTCCAGTTTAACTTGTCTATCTCTTCTTCCAGCTCTTTCACCTTGTCGTCGGTCCTCAGTGTCCTGGTGTTATATGTTGCCAGGTGCAGAAGTCGTTGTTTAGATTGGTAGCCCGATCTCTGCCGGCGATTCTTAGCACCCCCTGCCCCGCCGTTACCATGGCCGCTACCGTAGCCAGGAATAGCGGAGCTGCCGGGTACTGGGGGCCGAGGCTTGGTTTTGGCAGTCATAGGGGGGGTTAAGCCAATAGTCACCGCGCTTGGCCAGTGCGTGTTGGTGACCGCAGTAGATGTTAATACTACTCAGGAAGACGCTGCTGCCCATCTCCTGGAATATCCCATTAGTCGCCTTTTACGACATCCCAGGAAGAGGTAGGAGTGGTGCTATTCTACTAAGTGGACCCGGCACCACACGGGGGTATTATTTATACACGCGGGGTTCTATAAATGGACCTAATTCCGATGTATTTCGAAAAACGGTGTTTTCAAGCAAGTGTTTTTTTGCCTGCAAGATACATTATTTAATTCATAATTTATCTGTTCATGTGTATATGAGCAAAGGAGTGCTTTAGTATGTGTAAGTTTTAAAATAATCGGCAAGATTGACGCAAGTAGCCGATTTGAACACGCGCTTTATACATTTCAGACCTTATGCACGTGATTATCACGATTTAATAAATAGTGTTTTAGTACTACATATTCGTAGTTCCTGAATAGTGTTTATTGTTATTGTGATCTACCTCTTAATAAGTTTTTATTTTTGATATAAATATAACAAAAATTGTTATGCTGAATAGTACTAAAATAAATAATCTATATGCTTATCAAATCAAAGTAAATCAAAATCTTTTATTCATATAGGTATGTGTATCAGTGATACCTAGTAAGTAATATACCTAGTAATTAGGTGCTTTTGTCTTATACGAATATCTTTGTGACACTTTAATAACCTTTTTTGTATAAACAAAGAGTCGATCATACAACTAATAATTATCCATGTGTCTGTTAACGAATCTGAATTTATAAATATACATTATTATACATTATTATCATATAGTTTATTTAACATTACAGTATAAATTTCTTCGAGATGCCATTATAGTAGTGACTTCCCGAAGTGGCAGCGTACTGCGAACGTTGATAAATACCGCGAATCAGTCACACGACAAGAATACGCGACATTCCGACGTTCAATATTCATTCACCGCTTCAGGCAATAGAATCCGTTTCATAAGACGTAATTATGCATCCGAAGTATAATCGAATATATTAAAAAATATATTTTTTATAACATCAAATTAAACTGATTGGTTAATAAAATAAAATAGCATTACAGAATAAAGATTGTATAAAAATCTTTTAATTACCAACTTATTGCATATGAAAGTAGACATTAAGAGAAAAATTGCGTTTAGAATTTACAGAACAATAACTTATCTTAAAATATCATTATTTAAGTACTTACCGCCTTTTTCCGAAGGTCTGTATATTGGTATTACTTCTTAATAAAACAGGAAATCGGCTCGTAATAATTGTTATATTATCTAATTATAAAGCAACGCCATGTAAGCAAACAGATAGAGTCTTTAAAATTCATTTTGCGTCTTGAGTTCATAATAATTGCATCCGATGATTCCCACAGCACCACGAGTAGAGTTATAATTATTATACTGTGCTACGAGTATTGGAACATAAATTATGCATCAGTCAAACGAAGTACCTATTTTCCTTCAATATAAGACACAGTCATCTTAATGATCTACGATAACTTATATATCGCACCTTCGGTGCAACAAAGTCACAACAGCTCGTTTTGTAATTTTAGAGGAGAGGACTTCTAAGGTTTTTTTTTCGCATTTATTTCCATATTACTGAATTACTATCAGCTGTAGAAGGTTAAAAATATTATAATATTAATTGTTTATAGTTTTTGCTACAGTTTCACGTAAAATGCTTGTTTTTATAGACAATTTGGCATACCTACTTAACTCAATTTTACAGTTTTGGCTATAAGTGACTTTGTTGCACCGAAGGTGTGATATAATGAATTTGGCATTGTGGTTACGATAAGTTTATCATTATACACATGACACATCATAATAGAACTCAAACCGCTTATATAAAATACCTGATTTAACCGAAAATGGAACCCGAGAGTAAGATTGTCAATTGATAGACATCTTTTATTGCTGAGATTACTGTCACCTTGTAAATACCGATCAATCGTACATGTTAATCAAATTATGTCACAAAAAACCCTATTAAACAATACACAGTGACACTAAGTTTAATAAATAATTAATAAAATATAACAGGATAATAAATAAATCTCGTTATAACAGTTGAAATATATGAAACACTGCCGAGTATCGAGTGATACTGAGAGTAATAAATAATTATAATGTAGCGGGATAATAAATAAATCTCGTTAAAATTTTATTTCACCTGTGAAAGTTATAACAGTCGTAGCTTTCGTGACTCCGAGCGCAAGCACAGACAAATGTTCCACATCAGTCAAACGCTAGGAACCGTCGACGCTCGATATCCATAATGTTATATCGCCGATGGATGAATGGCAAATGGCACGCTGAATTGATTTATGCAATAGAAAGAACCTTGCTATAGGTAATTAATAATTGCATATTCTAGCAGCAACCACTAAATGCTATACTTTAATATTATATTTGCTAGTAATAATTTTGTTAATTTAGCTTGACGGAATCCGGCTTAGTGGGGTCCTTTCCTTTTTTTCAATTTAATTTATCCTTACTCGAACTCAGTTATCACCGTCATTCTACTTTCCTTGCACTTGCTAAAATCTCTTTTCGAACAATATACTTTCCAGCTTATGGTACAATGTAACAAGGAGACAAAGAAAAGCATTTCACAATTGACCGCATTGAGTAATTTAGTTTCATTGATGTAATAGTACTTACACAGAACAATTTGTTGCGAGCACTTAGCAAACTCCGCAAACGTTTGCTTTGAGCCAGACAGTAAGTAGCCACTTGTTTGAAACTATCTTAAAATAAATCTTTTGTACGGTGTGGTATACCTACAGTCTACACTCGGTACCAATAGGTGTTGTTTTGTCATTTTGATAAACATGAACATTTTATTTTAATATAACTAAATAAAAATGTTTTAATAACTCAGTTTTGGTCTCTAGGTATCCTGAGGAAGAGAGCCCGTGCTTAGTAGTGGGCCATTGATGGATTAAAGCTACAACTCAAAACTAATGATACACAATTTGATACACGAATCTCAGTGTAGAGCCAATGTCAATTTATACCCGTCTGGGTTGTTTTTCGCGCGTATCATGCAGCATGCGTATGTATGCATGCAATATTTTTTATTACCTCATCTTTTCCAAACCACTAAATATATTTATATAATTAAGATATCGTTAGACTCGTCTTGATAACCCAAGTATTCTTAGATACATAAGTGTTTAAAAAAACAACTATGGTGGTGGCTGTGAGATTCAATTGTTTAAAGTATCAAAAAATAAAAATAAATCAAATAATGCAATATGGGTATCAAATTAAAGAGCTCTTGTTAAGGATTTCAAAAAGGTATATCATGATATCATTTTTGATAGCAGGCGAGGCTTTTTTAATTTTTAAATATATACTAGTTTTCATATTATAATATGTATTCGTGCTTAAATATAGTACTTTACGTTATAATAAACGGTAATAAATCCGGGGTTGTAAGTGCACTAACAAACTATGAGTCTATTTAATATTCATATTAATGGATACTATTGTAATGCCCTTAACCATTCAACTCTTTTGGAACTTATAAAGTCACAGATAGAAGTATTACGTAAGTTAATACAGCAAACAGAAAGATTATTAAAACGCCAAAATTTGAGCTGTTTGAATTCTATTTCCGTGGATGTACATATATCACCGAATTATGCAACCTAGAGTTCTAGAGTGCTCTGACATAAGCCTCTTATAATTGACGCCACTCCGAAATGTCCTGAGCCGTCGATGTCCAATGGTTTAACGTGTTAAATCAACGATTCATTTTCACTCTAATCATCGTCATAATCTTCCATCAGAGTATATTAGTTCATTGTCCATCATAGTCTATTTTGGAATTCGAAACTTAACTCGTGTATTCTATGCAATATTAATTATTTTTTTTATATATTTTGATTCCGAAAATTTCTATTAGTATTTGAAGTTACATGAAATGGAACGTAACTTTAAATATGTAGTAACTATCGATAATGAAAAATCATGCTAGGGGATCTAATAAATAATAGGTCGTTTCGCTAATGGATGTTGTAACGAAAAGACCAAGCTACACACTTTAACTAATAAGGTTGTTAAGTTTGTGAAGTTAGAGCTTGTAAAGTTAGAAGCTTGCCTCTGCATGAGATCTGATAACTTTTTGACAGTGCGAGCCATATGGTCTGATCATCGTGGCAACATTTTATATGAAAATGTTTTTAGTAGGATTATAATTGGGGAATACGTCAAAGTCCGATCGTATAATTAACAATATCGTTATTAAATTATCGACTTATTGAAACGTGAGCATGTTTTATGTAATTATCAGTTGTCGTTTATCGATATCGGCGCATCACTAAGGTTTAATTATTCGTCAACATCATTTAGTCATATTGTAAAATTTAACTGGACATTTTGTGGTTTTTTTTTGCGGATAAATATTGTTTTATTAAAATTTAATAGTAATGTGGAGTAAATGATTTAAAATGTAAGATTACACTTACATACATTGTTGCATACTTTGTTTCGAATTAAAAAGTGAATTGCATAAAAAACTGTACATTGTATTTTCATGTTCAATTAATGCAGTTAATGCTGTCATAAAATTTATATATAATAGTTAAAAATAGCCATAAATACCAACTAATATTTTATTATATAATATATTTTTAAATTGAAAGAATGCACAGCTATATATAATTATATCATATAAAAAAGCAAAGCAACAACCCATAACTGTCCCACTGCTGGGCTCGGGGTCTCCTCTCATAATGTGAGGGGTACAGGCCATAGTCTACCACGCTGGCCAAGTGCGGATTGGTAGACTTCACACACCTTTGAGAACATTATGGAGAACTCTCAGGTGTGCAGGTTTCCTCACGATGTTTTCCTTCACCGAAGCAAGTGATAATTAACTTGTAATACGCACATAATATTTGAAAATTAGAGGTGCTTGCCAGGATTTGAACCCGGGCCCCCGTGTTCGGGAGACCAACGTTCTAACCGCTAGGCTATCACGGCTATATCATATCATATAAAACACAAAAAATTTTTGTACGGATGTCCTTTATAGATTCTGAAACCATCCAACCGACATGCCTCAAAATGGTTTCATTTGAAAGGCAATAATCCGAAGGTGGTTTGAGACCACTAAAACAATACATTAGGCTGATTCGGTCCATTGATAAAGCCAATTTTCCACTTTCCCATACAACAATTTGATACAATAATAAGTAGAGATGGCTCTTATACGTCAAAGTCAACACAAAAACACTGATCTGTCATTCTCATCAGAATTTCTTTAGCGTAGTGGAACACGCCGGGTATTGATTAGTCTTTAATAAATCCTTATCAAGAGCAGATTAGCCAGAATAAATAAGTTTTCTACCTAAAAAAAAGCAAAGCAACAACCCATAATTGTCCCACTGCTGGGCTCGGGGTCTCCTCTCACAATGTGAGGGGTACAGGCCATAGTCTACCACGCTGGCCAAGTCCGGATTGGTAGACTTCACACACCTTTGAGAACATTATGGAGAACTCTCAGGTGTGCAGGTTTCCTCACGATGTTTTCCTTCACCGAAGCAAGTGATAATTAACTTGTAATACGCACATTACAACCTATTATGGCTTAATAACGGTTATTAATTATTAAAACTAGTAATCTTATATTCAATTTTCATTATTGTTTTTGATTATGCTTACCAGTACGCTCAAAATTTAAAACTGCAAAATATAGAAATGTTAAAACATAATGAACAATTGCTAAGCCTTTGTGATGAAACTATAATATAATTAGACATTTTATTATTTAGTCGAACGTGGCCATAACACGAAATAGCCAATAATTTCATGACATTATCAATTCTACAATCAGATGATCACGTATACATAATTCCTGAATACATTTTCATAATATCTGTGGCTCGTATGATTCTAAGAATAAGCGTCGCGAGAATATTCTATATTATAGAGTTATCTTGGGCTTATTCGCCGGCGTTACTGATATGCAAAGAGCCTGGTCGTGTTCCTGTTGATATAAAATGCACGCCAGAGGGCGCGCGCCGCTTAATCCCATAGAGAAAATAAAGAAAAGCATAATTTTTCACATTACAGGAAAAGGGTGGAAATGATATTGATATAGGTGATAAGCAGTAAAAATATATTTCTGTTCTACTTTTTCCAGTGGGTACATTACAAATACAAAATTAATTTGCGAAGTAGAACATTCATGCATAAGCACAAATGGCATAAGTAAAAAAATGTGTGTATCAGCTCCGATGCTCGACACTTCTTACGAACGATTATAAAATATATAGATTAGTAAATGAGGGTAAATGAACGCATTTTTATATAGCCGAAAGCATATTTTATATATTTATTTATATTATGTAATTATTTAATTTAACATGATGTTATCAACAAATCAGTAACAACGCCATTTAGTTTGCAATCGTCAAATCAGTCACCATCTAGATTCTTTGTTACGAATTACAAACATAATGCATACAAACCTAACGGTTAACGCCTAACGTAATGGAGAAAGTTTGATTTTACTCCTCATATATTTTCTGAAATATGAAAATCTGTTATATGAAAATTGATTCTAAAGGAGTTAAACTCCAATAAATAAATAACGCTACACACTCATCGCCCCACACTTGTATTCCCTGTGTTGTGGGTGTAATGGAGAACACACAAAGACACACACACTCAAAACGAAACCAGAAATTCAAACTTATCATTCAAATCTTGCTGCCACGCTGGGAATCGAACCCAAGACCCGTAGGTACACGGCGCGGCGGTCCAGCATGATAATTATCCATCACGCCATAGGGGTCGTCAGTACATCATGTCATAACGTCATAACAATTTATATAATAATAAATCAAAGACTTGTTGCCACAAAAGTTGATCTATTCGGTCTTATGCTGTAAATAAAGGTAACTTATACGATATAAATTGGATTTGTTGTTGATTTTTGTCAACCTATTTTTTATGTTTGGTAGCTATTGACAAGTTTTAGTGTTAAAACTTGGAAACAGAGGAAAAATAAATAACATGTTTTCCTGAAATCAATACCTCTTATAATAATTGGTCCTATCTACCACGAGGCCAGGCCAGTACACGAGTAATGATAATTACTTGTTCACGTAAATGTATAGCTAAGATACTGTTAAGTATTGTATTAGTAGATTGTTGTATCCTTTCATCGATTGTGATATATTCTGTTTTCCGACATTCCGACACGTTATCCTTAGCGCAAAGGAAATAAATGACGCTCCACAGTAACGTCTTATTTCACAGCTCTTGTACCTCCGACAATAATCCCCGTTATTGCGCCTTTTACGGAAATCCTTTTAATGCGGAACATCACGTCTGAACTGTTACTGTCACACGCATGAAATACCAGGTATTGGAGAAAGTATCGGAATATAATGACAATTAGGTATATGTTTAATATGGATCCAATCAATTAAATTGGGCCAATCCATTGTAGGACACAAATCTCTCTTCAAAACGAATCCTATGTAGGTACTGTCTAGGATTCATGCATGTTAGTTCATGCGTCTACCTATTGGTAAACTTTATGGTTGGTAGTTTTTCCGGTGTCCGAATGTAACAGACGGTTTCCGATACTAATAACCGAGAATGAATTTAGTGTGCCCCTAATTTGGAACGCCCTCAATGAATTTTGCCACCATGGATCACTATACAAATATAATCAACCGCGATTGTAGATCTTAAACTCGTTTTATTGCATTACCTTAAGCGTTGGATTACATAACAGTTTTAATAAATGCACATTGAGCATAGTGATAATATTTTCCCCTCATATTGTTTTATAACATAATATAACAAGAGGTTTGATTGAACCTAGTTTCCTACAACACAGAGAATTCTGGTGTGGGCGCTAATAATTAAAATAACTATGTAACAAAGGATACGAATAAAATATATTTTTTCATTTTCATTGTCAACTTAAAATGTATTTATTTTTCTGTTATCTAAGACCACAAGCTGAATACAGATGTTGCCCGTGTTGTTTACGAGGAAACGTCGAAAGTTCTGTAATGAAATATGTGTAAGACTTTTATTTTAGGAACAGTGTCGTCACACATAACTTTAACAGAGATCAATATACATTAATAATATACAGATAAATATGAAAACGGTCATAGCTTGTGTCAATGTGATCGGCAGCAGCGGGTGTGGTCGATAATTGGATGGGACAGCTTGTGGAAAAAAATCGCAGTCGTTCTGTTGGTACGAAACACCGAACTAAAGATACCATAAAGTCGCAATAGTTTGGTTAATATAATTTAATACAATTATTGCTATTATGTGTATTGTTATTATGTGCTTTTGTGGGCACATCTTTATGCCCACAAACCGTCCGCCCCGGTTTTTATGGTAAGATAATAGCGTTAAGCCTTGCCTTCGGATACCATGGAAACATCCGACCCTCGGGTTGGTCGTGACCAACCCTACAACAATTCGCAATGAAGCAGAGTGGTGGAGTATGCTGTAGGGCTTGTAGGCCTCAAGAGTAGAGACCCGTTTTCATTAGTGAGTCGTTAATGGGTAATGTTAAGCCAAGCCAGACAGATCTAAACAAAACGAATTGCATTTCACTCATTCGGTCATATTGATTTGTTAATTCCTGCTTTGTTTTTCACTTAGAAACAGTTTTTATTCTTTGCTTATAACCTGTTATTAGCTGTTGGAAAAAAGTAACTAAAGTGCAATTTTAAATCTGACTAAGTGCTTTTTCTTTCTCATCTTTCTAACGTTGCATTGTTGAAAGCAGGCTTTAGTTTGTAACTGACCTTTATTTGCAATTTCTAGGTTCTTTTCCATTAAGAGTAAATAAGTAGAACACATTTATAGCAAGACGAAACACTTCCTTAATTGGGCTGATATGACATAATATTTATTCTTCTTCTATATTTATTTTCTTGTCTCTGTTTATTGGTTAGTTATGAATAGGTGCAGCAGGGTGCGAACGAAAACTAGTAATTTAACTAATTTATCAATTTAATTTCAATATTAGAAATTACATTTTTAAATTACTTATAACTAGGGTGATTACGGTCGATGTTTGTACCGGAATGGTCAGAATGCTTAGGTGTTTAGGTTCCCAGGCTCGTTTCCGCGAACCGTCACCTGATATCTTGACTATACAAGTGGTGGATGCGGCGATGTCTGCTTTATTAATAAATTATAATATTTCTCCATGGATCCTGTATATATATATATTGTATGTATTATATATAAATGTCGTTACGCATACGTAACAGGTTTCTCATATGCAATGTTTTTAAATTCAAACTTCGGTACATAATTATTAAAATATCAATTAGTATATAATATTTATCATAAACTACGAGTACCAGACACAATAAAAAATGAGACATGCAATAAAACGTTGACAAACAATGATATCTCGTTAATATTGTAATCTTTTTTACATTAATCGTTACTTAATTTTTACGCAATTATAATAATGCAATATAAACTGACATTAGAGTAAATGCCACATACCTAATATAAAAAATTAAATACATATTTTTATTTACTTTTGAACATGTATCGGTGCTTACTTAAAGTAATTATTTATATTAGTTACAATAATAGTACAAGTCTCTTTTTCATAATCACACTCTTCACCGAAGGATGAAGTTGAGGTTCCATCTAAATAATTATAATTCACTGAAATAAAAATAATAATCTGTAGTGTGGTAGAGTTTAAGTTAGTCATTAAAGATACTTCTTACGGAACGCACGTCATTCGTCTCACTTCTTACTCCCCCGCTCCCCGCCTCATCAGATGGCGACCCTTGCCATGCCCGGCATGGTACAGGAGTGAGTGGGCAAGTGCCGTGTCGGTTTAATTCGTGAATTGATAAAATTAATAACTTAATAGTCGGACTATAAAAATGTTTAAGTTAAGGAGCAGTCGCCCTGTAGAACCGTACCGTGCGCACGCGTCCGTGCGACCCATCATATCCGTCATATACGAAGTGTTGCACAACAATATTTCACAATGGGAAAATCCTGCTCCAAGGAAGTAATCATAGCGCAAGCACCGGCTGGAGCTGGCTCAGCGGCTGCAGAGCAGAACGAGCACACAACAAACACAAATACCATACTGTTGGGCATTATCCTGATTGTGGTAGCGGCTGGCGTTGTATACGCTACCTTCAAGGCATATAAAGCATTCCATACCGGATGGATCCGGAAGGAGATGCGGCGAGACCTAATGCGTCGCATACAAAGTAGATTTTCGGGCCGAGGCGTGAGGCAAGCAGCAGATACTGAGCTGGAGATGGACGGAGCCAAAGGAGCGGCTTGAGGTGAAATGCAGCACTACAGTGTTGTGTCGTGAAGTGTTGTGTTTGTGCGTTTTTATTTTGTGCGTTCCATATAAGGTATAAGTATAAGGTATAAGTATAGTTTTAAGTGGTAGAGTTCAACTTATTATGAATGATTTAATATCATTTAATTATATGGATTCTTTAAGAAGTATTTCATTAGATGGATCAGTTGATAGAAATTTACGATGAGCTTTTAAATGAATGTGAAAATATTAGAAAACTAGGACCTAGAAGGAGGCATGAAAAATTAGGTCAGTTAAAGTATGAAAATGTTGTAGGATTATATAATGATTATAAATTAATTGTAAAAACATTAGGTTCAAGTGCAAAGTTATCGGATATAGAATTAAGTTGCAAGGCAATAGAGGAAGTTTTTAAGAAAATTCAGAGTTACATGCAAATAGGTACAGAAATTTTGGGAAAAATGGAGAGTTTTGATTTAAAAAGCGCAAGTGCGTTGATTCCTTTAATGGATGGTAAACAGGAGAATATTGAGCAAATTATTGATGGTATTGAGATGTACAATGAGTGTTTAAAAGGTGAAGATAACAAGAAATTGCTGATTTCCTTTATTTTGAAGACAAGATTATCCAAAACGGCAAAATTAAAATTAAATTCGGAATACTCTACAGTTGAAAGTTTATTATCTGACATAAAAAAATATTTACTAACCAAGAGATCAGCCAATTCCTTGTTATCACAAATCAATAGTTTGTCTCAAAATAATATGTCTATTGGTAAATACGGAGAAAAGTTGGAGGAACTTTTTATAGGACTCACTATAGCGCAAGCTGATGAGAATCAAAAGGCACGCGAAATATTGAGACCTATAAACGAACAAATGGCAATAAAAAGATTTGCAGATGGGCTTCGGAATCGACGGCTGAGCACGATAATATCAGCTAGAAACTACAGCGCGCTGAAGGATGCCGTGTGCGCAGCGGAAGATGAGGAACTTGCAAGCCCTGGGACCTCATCTCAGCACGCCATACTACACGCGTATCCACATCAAGGTAAGAGATATCGTTATCCTAGGTACAATCGTGGACGTCGTAATTTTTACCGTGGCGGCGGCGCCCCGTCGCGAGGTTCCTACCAGAATCTCCCTGATGTAAGGAAAGGCAACCAACACTTCGGTTCAGGTCATTACCGATCGAATACAGCACCTCTGAGGTACAACAATCAGTCTAGGTACCAAAGGAACAGCTTCAAATTTACTAGAGGTAATTCAAATAATCAGTATCGTTCGGGGAACGCTTACGTCACAGCGAGGAACGAGTCAGAAGAGAAGGAAGAAGATATGAATTTAGCACAGTTTTTTCGAGCCTAACTATGTATTGGTATGTAAAGGATTAGATTTCATTTATCTTTATTATGACAATCGTAAATATAAGTTTTTGTTAGATACTGGTGCATCACTATCCATTATTAACAGCCAAATTGTTCAAAGTCACGTAATGAGATATCCAGATAATACAATTATAAAAGGTATAGGTGGAAAAGTACAATCGAAATGCTTCGCATATATTCCATTGCAGTCAGCAGACGGTTTTGTATTTCGTCACAAGCTATATTTATTCGATAGTGTCCCGTGTGAAGCGGATGGTATTATCGGGTTAGACTTTCTGAGAACTTATAATGCAAACATTGACTTACCTACGAACCAACTTAAGTTACATTTAAATTATTATGAAACATGTACCTTAATGATATGTAAATGCAACAAAACTAGTAAATCATTAGAGTCAGAAGAATATTTAAATATACCAGCTCGTAGTGAATCTATTCATTATTTGAATATTGGTAAAAATTTGTACAAAGATTGCGTAATATATTCCAAACAGTTATACGAAAACGTATTTTTGGCGGCATGCATTGTAAAACCAATTAGAGGTAAAATTCCGGTAAAAATATTGAATACAGACGAAAAACCTATAAAATTATTAAAAAGTAAAATCATTGAGTCCCACGATATTGATTACCTAGAATGTTATGATTTCTGTTTATTTAATGAGTCTGAAAGGGATGTCGATCGTGTCAAGAAGTTACTAAATGAATTAAAATTAAATCACTTAGATGCGAATGATAAAAAATTATTGCAAATAATATGTGCGAAGTACTCCGATATATTTTTCTTAGAAGGCGATAAGTTAGGTACGACTAACATTGCAGCACAGTCGATCATGGTGAAACCTAATACGAAACCCGTATATACAAAACCTTATCGACTGCCGCAGGCGTCGAAACAAGAAATTAATAAACAAGTACAACGGATGCTCGATGACGACATCATAGAACCTTCTAATAGCGAATGGAACAGCCCAATACTTTTAGTACCTAAAAAATCGGAAAATGGGAAAAAATGGCGTTTAGTGGTAGACTACAGGAAAGTTAATAACTCTATACAAGATGACAAGTTTCCCTTGCCGAACATAACAGATATACTAGATTCCCTATCCGGATGTATTTATTTTACTCATTTGGATTTATACCAAGGATTTTACCAAGTTAGCTTAAATCCTGAAAGTAGAGATATCACTAGTTTTTCAACGAGTACTGGACAATATAGGTTACAGCGTTTAGCGATGGGTTTAAAAATAAGTCCTAGCGCTTTCTCTAGAGTCATGTCGATAGCAATGTCTGGGTTAACTTACGAAAAATGCTTTGTTTACTGTGATGATCTAGTTGTATTTGGAAGGAATAGAGAGATTCACAATAGTAACTTGATGGACGTGTTCGAGCGCCTTCGAAAAATGAACCTTAAGCTCAATCCACATAAGTGCGAATTCATGAAAACGCAATTATTATATCTTGGTCACGTGGTATCAGCTGACGGTGTACAGCCTGATCCAGAGAAAATTCGAGTATTACAAAATTACCCAATACCTACCAATTCGGACGAAGTAAGACGATTCGTAGCGTTTTGCAATTATTACAGAAAATTCATACCTCACTTTTCGGAAATTACTATACCTCTAAATAAATTATGTAGAAAACATGAAGTATTCTCGTGGACTAAAGAATGTCAAAATAGCTTTGAAATATTGAAAATTAAATTAATTTCACCGCCAATTTTGCAATACCCGGATTTTTCGGATACTAACACTTTCATTCTCCAGACAGACGCATCCGGCATAGCGATCGGATCAGTTTTATGTAACAAAGATTTAAAACCTGTAGCTTACGCCAGTAGACCTCTAAATAAAGCGGAACTAAATTACCCAATTATTCAAAAAGAACTTTTGGCAATAGTTTGGAGTATAAAATATTTTAGACCATATTTGTACGGGAGAAAATTCATCATTAAAACAGATCATAAACCCTTAATATATCTATTTGGCATGAAAGATCCGTCAACAAGACTTTTAAAATTTAGATTGCAATTAGAAGAATACGACTTTAATATTGAATACGTTAAAGGAAGTAGTAATGTAGCAGATGCCTTAAGTAGGGTGACCATAAGTTCGGAAGAGTTGAAATCATTAAATAGTAAAGTTAGTTTGGTAATGACTAGAGCACAGAGAGCTAAATTAAATAAGGAGTTGAGTAGCAGTGGAGACACAAGGAATCCTTGTATAACTACCGAATCGAGGTCTGGCCAACCAAGAGTCGTAGAGATACTAAGGAAACCGAGTGACTACGTAGAATTAAAGTTTATTCAAGGAAGTAAACTAACTAAGAAAAAATTGTGTTACGAGAAAGAATGTTTATCATATGAAAAGTCTACGTGTTCTATTCATATAAACCTCAATTATATGTCGCATTTTACGCGAGTCGAATTTGCGAATTTATTGAGTGATTTTTGTAATGAATTAAATATAAAGAAAATATGTATCATAAAAGATGAACGAAATGTAGAATTTATAAAGCAATTAATGAATGAAATAAAAAGTAGACAAAAATGGTCCGGACCGCAAATAAATATACTAAGAGGAATAAAAAGAGTCTACAGTCAGGAAGAAAAGATATGTATACTACATGATTATCACTTACTACCTACGAGTGGGCATGCGGGTGTACAACGCATGATCAACAATATCAAAGGTAAGTACTTCTGGCCTGGAATGGAATGCGACGTGCGGAAATACGTCAGCAAGTGTGGCAAATGTCAAACCAGTAAGTATTCCAGGAATGTAGTGGAGCCGATGGTCGTGACGACGACAGCATCGAAAGCCTTCGAGAAGGTATATTTAGACATTATTGGTCCTCTAGATAGAGATTTAGATAATAACGTTTATATTTTAAGCTTACAATGCGAATTAAGTAAGTATGTTGAGGCGTATCCTCTGCAACGAAAAGATACGGTGAGTGTTGCAAGGTCTTTTGTCAACAATTTCATATTAAGGTATGGTTTACCCGGAACCATAGCTACTGATCAAGGAACAGAATTTATGTCTGAGACCATGACAGAAGTGTGCAAATTGCTTCAGATCAATAAGGTAAACTCGACTTCTTATCATCACGAGTCGATAGGATCTTTAGAGAATACTCATAAACATCTCGCTGCTTTCTTGCGAACTCTATGTGATGGGCATCCAGAGACATGGAGTCAATGGCTTCAATTCTGGTGTTTTTCATTCAATACTACTGTACACACAGAGACCAAGTACACACCATACGAACTTGTATTTGGTAACAGTTGTAATTTGCCTTCTAACTTAACTAGAAACGTGGTAGAACCCCTCTATAATCCTGATAATTATGCACTCGAACTTAAGTATAGGTTACAATTAGCGTGTAAGGAAGCACATAAAAATTTAGTTATAAGTAAATTGAAAAGGAAAGATGTATGGGATAAAAAGTGTAATCCAATTCAATATAGAAAAGACGATTTAATTTTAATAAAAAATGAAACTGGTAAAAAATTAGATAAGTTGTACAATGGACCTTATAAAGTGATACGTGAAAGTGAACCAAATGTTACTGTGCAAAAAGGTGGAAAAGTTGAGACTGTCCATAAAAACAGAACAAAACCATATGTAACCTAGTATTAAGACATAGCAATAAGACTTTGTTTCCATGCATGGTAGGTACCTATCCATTGTTATTACAGGTAGTCACCAGGTTTTAGCTACCTGGTATTAGTTAGCTATATTGTATTACATTACGTAGCGTAAATCACTAGCACTGCGATAAGAGCGTCAATTATGTTACTGTTAAGACTTTAAAACTTGTACTTATTATAGTGAATCATTCACTAATATTTTCTTAACATTTTAAATGTATGTTTTTCTAGTACATAAGTGATGAAAGAAATAACAAACAACTTTGTAATGATAATTTTATTTTGGAAATGTTATACAAAAAAAAATGAATTCAATCATTTTTTTTTCAAAACAACCCCGATGATGTAGTGTGGTAGAGTTTAAGTTAGTCATTAAAGATACTTCTTACGGAACGCACGTCATTCGTCTCACTTCTTACTCCCCCGCTCCCCGCCTCATCAGAAATCTGTAAATATTATTAAAACTGGTGAACACTTGTATTGTAATGTAATGAGTCCCTCCCGGGTCCGATTATTACAATAATTTATCCCACGAGCCGACAAAATATGCAGTGCAATTTCTGAGGTATTCTCGGAGGGCATGAGATGTAGTTCCTCATAAATAGTATATAGTATAATAGTATAATAACTAGTGTAAATTTAAAAATTAAAAGAACCCACCTGCTATCAAAAAAGCTATCATAGTATACTTTTTTGAAATCCTTATGGTCAGCTCTTTAATTTGATACCCATATTGCATTATTCGATTTATTTTTATTTTTTGATACTTCAAACAATGGCATCTCATAGCTACCATGTTTATTTTTTAATTTCACTTATCTAAGAACACTTGGGTTATCAAGACGAATCTTACGATATTTTAATTATATAAATCCATTCAGCGGTTTGGAACATACGAGATAATAAAAAATGTTACACGCATATTTGTATACATACATACATACATGCATACATACATACACACAAGATACGCGCGAAAAACATAACCCTTCCTGGCAGTCGGGTAAAAAGAGTACATACTCCTTTTTTCTCTGCTAATGCGCTCATTTCCATAGGCGTTTTGACATCTCATAAAATGACCAATCTGCTATTTTAGCTTCAGGTCGTAATAAAAAGAAAACTAATTTTTAAACAAAATTTCCGTGAATTGCATAAATGTTTTTATGCCTGACAAAGACTGCCCTGCTAAGAATATAAGAATAAGAAAAATACGATAAATATCTACTGGTTTTAATAATTATTTAAAAAAGCAACAAAATGAAATGTTATAACTTTTTAAAAATTAATAATAATAAAAATTACAAAATTAATATAAAAAGATACTCGTACGTTACGGCTCACTAATTAATTCTATTTAAAACTCATAGTATTAGGCTCGTTCTATCCAGTATTCATCAAAGTAGCTATCCATCTTGAAAGTCCCATCCGTCCTGTATTTCTCCAGCAAGTTACATGTAACAATGAAAACATTTCGGTTCGATAATGTATACAACTAAACATAAGTGCGCTACATGTGTCATGTAATTGCCCATAACAATTTCAATCAAAAAGGGTTGCTAATAGCGAAGGTTTATTGACATTAATAAAGCTCAGTTTCAAATCAAGGCAATTTCGCGAAACAATATGGAGTGGAGGCGTGTGCTCAATGTTTGTTCGAGCACCTAAGGTACTTAAATACCGAACAGATTTTATTTTGCATCCAATTCAATTATTCGTTTAGCTGAAAATATAACGGTATTTGTTGATATGTTCTCGCAATCGTGAAATCATGGAGTACCTCTATACCCCGTGGGTAAAATGAATGGGTACAGCTTAAATTTCAACAATTTTTTCAGTTGATTGTAGGTTAGAGAAGTAAAATTTTTATGGATTCTTCTGGTAATTGCAATACATATACGTCATTATGTTTATAATTTACTGAAGTAAGGAAATGAAACTGTAAAGCGATAAATGAAACAAACATTGTAAAATCAGTAGATAGTATGTATTTAGGGATCAAATTTTCGTAGTAGATAATATTTCTGAAACTAAAAAAGTGTCTCGAAGCGAACTAAGAGTAGATGACTATATTTAAAATAGATGAAAAAAATGTGGACATCAACTTAAATTAGGCGACCCGGCATCTATATGAGAGTAAAAAATCCATCTGAATATATCTCAAAGAAATTCAATCGGCCACTAGAGAATCGATATAGGAGTACATCAGTTACCCTTTCAGGACAATCCGGACATAAAAACGTCTTCGGATCAGAGCTATTCGACAGGTAACGGAATCTCACGTCGTCGAAATGTGTCGAAGATTTGCACAAGAGACGGCTTGGGGCCTCGCTGTAACGAATTCAGGGAAGGCAATCCAATAACCGAGAATCTCCCGTACGCATTAAGCCCCCGATAAATATGCTAAACTTGTATGGAGTAGACACTACCGCTGTAACAAAATGAGAATATCTTTGAATTTTATCAGGACATTCCGTAGTTGTTACATCGTATTCAACAATGTTTTATTTACCATTAGGTAAGTACCATTAGATATGCAGTCAACATCTTCCAATTTTACTTCAGTATGAGAACTTTAGAAAAAAAAACAAATCAATAACTTAATTGACGGTACTGCTGACAATAGACTATTGCTATTGTGTATAATATTTGTTAACTGTGAGTATAATCATCCATCACCCTTTACAAGTGCACAGCTGAACCCTCGGGATATTCATTACAAAATATATCATGACAGTAACTTAATCATTGTACTCTACATAAATCTACAACCCATATTGTAGTCTATTTGTCAGTTACTAATAACACATGTATATGTATAGAATTGTGGCAACGGATAATTCTCTGTTCATTTTCAAAGATTTTGCTGAAGTAGAAATTTCAATACAACTTTGAAACGGAGCGGATTTGAGTTGATCACCTATTTTATGTGCAATTGTAGAGTAAATGCGACGGGCGCGCGGCTGCCGCTTCTAGCCAATTCGTTGTACGATGTAGGCTATGTAGGAATCCACGCGAGTGGGAACGGTTGTATGGGCTATTTGCTACATCCCGATTTCGGGGCATCCCGCACTTTGATTACACTCTGCTCTCCCCAAATACTCTACGCATATCTGAAACTATATTTAGCTGTTTGTTTTATCCTACTGACCGATTTAAATATAACAAAAGCTACTCTGTTTATTTGGAGTAAATATATACATCCTGTAAAATTATGAACGTGTTAATGTATTTTATTTATGTCAATAACTGATAAAGTAATCCTTATCTTGAAAAATAACTACTCACGGTACTTAGTCGTAGCTACGTCATTACAAGTAAATACAATATACGTAATTGATTAAACATACATTGTCATTAAAGAACTCAAGTTATTTTTAACAGACTATTGCTGCAGCTAAATTATGTATTATATAAAAATGCAATCTCAACTACAGAGAACTACAGAGTTCAAAGATGATCCTCGAAGTACATTATTTTGTTTGCCACACTCGGGCCCGGCTCGGTTGAGGGGTGCGCTTTGATTAAACCCTTCTTGAACGGCCCTAGACTTCGCTTCACTTTTATCTACACTACTCGTAAAATAACGCTAAAATATATTCTTACTGGACAGAATAGCCAGCCATCCAGAGCATTCTTGCTAGATGAGATACATTTTATGATCTGCTTCAAAGTGTATTTTAGCGAAATGTTGAGTGTGTTTAAGCAAAAAGTATACCTATGTGTACTACGAGACTATTATAATACATTATATCTACACAAATATTTTGTAAAATACATAAAAATACATTAGATATATACCTAAATTCTTAATTTTGGCATACAATTTAGGTCATAGCTAACGACAAGGGGTGCTAAAAATCGCCGGCAGAGATCGGGCTACCAATCTAAACGACGACTTCTGCACATGCCAACATACAGCGAGTCCCTACTCGCTCAGAGATTTTTGTAAGGAAATATTACCATAGTTTTGCTAAGAAGGATGACATCCACAATATTAATAAGAGGAACAAGGCTAAACTAGGCTCTGTAAAACTGGTGGCTCATTCATGGGTAGTGTACATGTGTTAAAATTTATAATATTATAAAATTCCATTAAAATTGACGGAAATGTCATATTTAAATTTAAAACTCAAATTAAAAGCATTCTTATGACGAAAGGGTATTACAAAATAAATGATTATTTTAATGACAAGACTGCTTGGACATGATTTTTATAAATATAGATTGTAAGTAGGTAGTTCATAAGTGCTATTTGTAACTGTGAATAAGAAAAAATAATACTCCGGTAGTTTTTTGCTGTTTCTTCTCCCGGGCCCTCTCACAGTCCGGTCTTGTTGAAGAAGTGGCGTATGACTTTCAAAAAGTATTTTTAAACGAAACCAATTTTGAATAAAATATTTGAATTTGAAAGACTGGGCATACAAAGTGGCGCGGAGATGAAAAATAAATATATTATTACAGGTATTTATGAATACATAACTATTAAGCTGAGTAAGTCTACTTCATTTGAACGCTAAACAGAAAGTAATGGGGACCGTTTGATACAGTATGTTGTTTCCTTTGAAAGCTCAGGGAAATAAATTACATTACGCGTTTGCTTAGCACACGAAAACATGTCGTAATATAGCGCGTGAGCTCGCGCCAGTCAAAGGTTCTGGTAATTCTCCTGGCGACATTACACGTTTTGTTGATTTATGTACATCTAATTGTACAACAATTTAAACGTAGAAGATCCAAATTACGTTTGGCTTGTTTACGAGAAATAATTTTTGTGGAAAGGTGTTATAAAGTATAATAAACTAGCGTCCTGCCCGCGGCTTTGTTCGCGTTTTCCGGAATAATAAAATAAAAATAACTAAAAAAATCTACCTATATTTAAATAACAAAATATATAAAATATAAAAAAATATGTTTAGCAATTTTAATTAGTAGTCCACCTGCATAGGTCCTGGACCCAGCCCAGGGGGAAGTCATGAACCCCATGACCCCCCCTGGATCCTTGATATTGTCTGCCCTACCTCTAGAGTATAATGTAAGCCCGCGAGCTGTGACGATAAGCTCGCGTGGGACCGTGCGGGAGCCCCGCAGCGCCGCCGCAGTCGTGACAGAAACCATGCTTGCTGCATGTTGCATGCTTGCTAGAAATGAACAATATACGTTACCTGAACGTTTTAGGTATTCTATACATTGCCTGAGTATTGTATAGAATACCGGATTATGTAGATTTCCGGTAACATATACGTATGAATCGAAAAATTTATAAATTTTCTTAAATAATTAGTATCGTATCATAAGCCTTTTAGTAAGTTGGGTTACAGAGTCGTCTGGTCATACAAAAATATTTAAAATTTACGTGGATATCAGATTATACAGCTACTTTATGAAGGGTTTTATGGAGAAATTCTTTCCTTAGCTTTCTTATCAGGAGCTTAGTAACTTTTAAATCCGCGGAGAAAATCAAGCGATGTGAATGGCCAAGGCTCATTTAGGGATTTAATTTTTTTGCTACAAAGAAAGTATAATTTATAAAAACGACAAAGGGCTGAAATTTCTCTGAAGCTTATTAAAAATTATTTTCAGGTTAGAATAGACGATGGGAGGGGAACGAGGGTTGAATGAGTGACGTAACGCATAATATTATTAAATTAATAAAATTACAATAATGAACTGAAATATTATAATTTGAATATTAAAATTTTTGGTAAGAGTTTCTTAGGTGGAAGTTGACTATTAGTAAAATACGATTATTAAATGATTCTTAATTTAAATTTAAGTATGATAAAATATTTTTCATCAATGACATTTTTTTAATTCTAAAGGTAAGTAAAAATTGATATATTGAATAAAGAAGAATGTAGGCAAAGTGGAAATCCGATTTAACTTCCCCGTACCTGGCCGCAATCGCCGTCTATTCGATTCCAGCTCCTGAATTGAAATAGGATTTGCAGTTCTACGGAGCTATGCATTATGCACCGCTTAAGATACTTTTCCAATTACCTGCTTAACCCATTTATAAATCAATCGTTCGATACCTTTCCGAGTCTGAAAGCAAATAATTTGTTGCAAGTGTAGCTTTTCCGGCTTTGAAATACCATGTTGCTTGTAGCTTTTGAAACTTTTATGTTGCCGCGCAATTTAGTCCTCTCAGCGATCAATTCAGCAATATTTTTGAACGCTCTTCGTTTGCTAGACTGTTTTCACACTTGAAACCGTCTTTTCCGAGTACATTGGGTTATTTTAAATGTTTTCTATACAAAAAATTTAATTTTTGTCCAAGATCTAAATAACTAACGCATAAATAGAGAGATCTGTTCTACATGTACAAAAATAGTCTCATAAAAGAATATGAGAGAAATTACTAACAACTTTTATTTAATATTCAGATGGATTTTGCAGCGTTCTGTTGTACAGTCGTATCTATGTTAATTATTGAACAGTCGTCTACAAGATAGCGGAAACAGACCTTCAATTTGTAAGTCATCAATACTTGTATTTTTTTTGCTTGGAGGAATTGGCTTAATCGTTGTAACGATAAAGCCCTATTATTGAAAACAAAAAAATATACTTACGTATGTGTTATGTGATTCACATTCGTAATCATAATATTATTATAATTACTTTGGACACTCAAAATAAACATCCTCCATCCAGTATAGTGATTTTGTTTCGAATAAATTGGTTTTATTTCAAACGATATTTCTGTCAATCGATCGCTACGCGTCAATCACGCGGCATGTGCTAGCGACATCCTCGGAATTGCTCACAGCTCAGATCGGAGACACATTAACCTTTAAGTATGGACGTGATTTTTTCTTAACACTACTGCGGACGTGTAGTCTCACAGGCTCCTGTATGCACACACATTTTTTTTGAGAATTTGTTATAAGATCGCTTTAATACTGATTTAATATCAAAGTTATGAGATTTAGCAATAAAATACCGTGCTTGTATATTCAACTTTTATTTCGAAAATTATAGAAATTTTAAAAATCAAAAATTATGGCACTTTACAGTCTAAATCTACTTAGGTTACATTTTTAGGTTTTAAGAACAGCCAAACTTATTCTTATAAAAAAATGAGTCTTTTTTTCTCAAAATATAATATATAAGAAACCAAAAACATAAAACACCTAACTCAGGTAACAAATATAAAAAATTCTGACAACAGTCTAATAACGTAAATTTATTGGCAGTTAGTGCACAAAGGTCTAGAACATTGAAGACACACAGGTTTATGGCATCCAAAATAAACATGGGTAGTCATCCTATGTTTTTTCGCGGGACATATTTTACATGCTCTTCTGGTTCCTTGACTGGTTTCTTGATCCTGGACATCTTCTGTAACCATATTTTTACCTAAAACCAGAGTCATGATCAACCTCAGCTCTCTTGACAATGAGATGTTATAATATTATGTTGTGGGGTATGTACCCTCGCCGAAGGCGGCGTCTTGGCCCATTTATACCTATTTTTGCCGTAGTAATAGTTAGTTGTCACTAACTCAGATAGTGGAATATTGTTCGAACCATAACTACTCGATTCTTTTAGGTCCTGGTCCTGGTCCTGATCTTGGTCCTGATCTTGGTCCTGATCCTGGTCTTCATCATTGCCACTCATGATTTTGTATCAGTTCGGACTCCAAAAAAAAAAATCTTCAATATTCTCTTTACTGTCAGACTGATCCGAAGCTAACAACAACTCACTCACTTCTTATTCGAAAGATGGATCTCCTGCACAAAAAGTTTATCTCGCAGGGCCCTGAACAGAACTCGTAGATGGTCGTTTTGATTTAGAACTACCGGCTTTATTGTTTTTTGACATTTTGTATTACAAAATTTGAAGCAAACGTAATCGCTCTTATAAAATATATCGTAGGGCAAAAATGGACGTGTAGCCTGACAGGCTCCGGTCAATATTTTGATGGTCATTACTTACATGATATTCATCGGAAGACACAACCTCCTTCCTCGTTGGTAGTTTTACAACAAAAACAAAAGCTACTGAGCCGCTCAATCGCGGGGAGTGGGGGGAATTAGGTGAAACTAAGAAAATGAAAACATCGAGTAGCCTGTGAGACTCCACGTCCATACTTAAAGGTTAAATACTGTATATTTTTCCATCATTCATGTTGTTTGATGTTCTGTCGGAACTACTATTAAAATCTGTCAATGCAATAAACGAACGAAATCACAACGTTTCAATAAATTGTTGATCAGATGTGTTATACATATATTTCACATTGTGTTACACATTATTCAGTTAGCATTCATCACACATTGGTTAAATTATAAGTATTACATAATGTGTATTACATAAGCCTTTTTGTTAAATTAACAATCATAACGAACAGCGAGAAAACTGAATGAGATCAGTGTGAAAGCGTTAAATTCTTCATTATGCTTAATTATTAAATATCAAAATACCGTTTGTATCTCAAACAAAACTTCCAATTTCTTCATTTAACCCACGACCGATCCCTTCGCTCCTCCAAAATCCTGGTCCTTGGCATTCCTTCTCATAAAATATTGTTCAAAAAAACGTGTTAAAGAACATTATTTGTAGCTCTGACACTACGCTACTCTCTCTGATGCCAGCTTCCTTTCTCTTACTTTCGAATTACCTTCTTATCGCTATCGCCTGGTCACACCGTGCCTTTTTTTAAATCGTTTATTCGCAATATAACATGCTTATAACTAATACAACAAACCCGCCAAACTATCGAGTAGTTTGTAGGCGGAGAGTATTCGCTCTTATTCTACAATGTATCTTATTCAACAATGTAGGTCTTATATAAACTAGTGTGTTGTGTGATAGAACTGAAATTATTATTTATAATTTTAACGTGTAAAAACAAAGAATTAACAATTGATTATTAAACAATGACGTGCATAAGTGTATCAGTGATACCTATATGAATAAAATATTTTGACTTTGACTTTGACTTAACATAATATACAGCTGTCACAAAATACCAAATCTAGGTTATGGACTCCAAAAAATACTGCTCAAGTTTTTTCTTATGTTTTTTACCAAGTTTTTTCTTATGTTTGTTGTCGTTTTTTACCTTATGTTTATCGTACGTCTCTTGTTTTTTTTATAATTTTTCTTCTATTTCGTAGTAGTACCCCAAGCCATCAAACTATATTTCTATTCTTCTTACTTCTTACCCTAAGGTTATCTGGAAGAAATGACAGTTTAGCTATTGTATTCCTTATTGTTAAAACTGTCCTCCTTTTTGTGGTGTACGATAAGGCGTATTATTATTATATTGTCATAATTTATAAGTTACTGTTAAGCAGTAGGTAACCTACCACTTATGTAGTCTCTATACAGTGTATACGTGTATAGTATACACGTAAGTCGTTTTTTGCTAGCCTTCGACTATTGTCTTGTATACTACATAATAAGCAGACGTGTATTTATGATTCTAATATAGAGGTTGTGTAGTCCTAGCATCTATTCTACAAAATTAAGGCGCAGAATAACCTCGATATTCACAAAACTGGGTTTTCTTGACGCTCGAGTACGAGGAAACCCAATGAATATATTTGACACAAAAAATACAAGGCTCTATGCCTTGTAAAAGGTCTAGAAAAAAAATTTAATCGAATAGAATATTAAATATTTGTATAATGAAATAAACAATAAAAAATCAAAATTTGCTTCACAAAAATTAACTTTGGCGTCGAAATTCTCTGCAGTTTTAGCGTTCACAACTTTTTTTAGAGAAAATAATAGGTAGGGGAAGGGGGGGCATAACGGGGACGTTAAGGGAAATAGCCAATAACAGAATAAACAAAATATATTAAGTAATTATTATAATCATAGCACTTTGGTTACATATTAGGGTTATCATTTGGCATAGAATTTGGCGAAGTAACTAATCAATTATTGCTTAAATTTTAATTTTACGACACCCTCATGAAAACCCCATTGTGCCCCGTGGTAGGGGCAGTATGGGGTACATGGTTATTTTATTCACAATATGTGCAGATGTGAATTTCTTCTGGGTTCTCGTCGTCAATACCAGCACAGGTTGTATGACACCATCGTCTGTACAGCTGGCAGGCCACCCAAACCTCCGCAGACTTTAAATATGTATGTTTCTCATCAAGGCAATACAGGCATAAAGTATCCTCGTCTACGTTTTGTACAATGTATGTATTGCCTCTCGAACTTTTCTTTTTGTACGTTCGTACCATATTTAATACCTAAAACAAAATTAAAATTCCAATATCAAACATTCACATCATTCCTTTAGGCCACCATACATAATGGGGTACCCCGTCATGCCCCTACTGGTAACATTATGTGAAATAATTGACAAAAAAAAAACAAATCTATAGTTAGAGTGATTTTGTTTAAAACATATCAATAAATAATATCTCTACAAAAGCACTGATGAAAACTTGTATTAACTTTTAGATTCAGAGAGCTAGGGACTAGGGAAAATAAAAGACGGAGCGTAACGACAGTACATTCTATAATGGAGAGAGCACAGAGAGTACAGACACATAGATAAAGATGCGTTCAAATAATGTAGTACAGAGTAACAAAGGGCTGCGTTCATATTATATTTCTACATCCTCCCTTGAACGCAGACCCATGCCAATCAGGAACTGATGATGCTTCGGCTTCGTCAGGGCTTTGGTCAGGCAGTCAGCGAGCATCGAGCAGGTAGGTATATACTCAATGCGGATGTCCCCAGATTTCACCTTGTCACGTATGTGGTGGTGACGAACATCGATGTGCTTAGTTCTAGCGTGATAAGCAGAATTACCTGAAAGTTTAATAGCACTTGTATTATCACAATATAAAGTTATAATAGAAGCCTTGGTTGAAGGCCATAATTCACAGTGTAATTGTCTCAGCCACAGAGCTTCTTTAGCAGCTGCTGAGATCCCCATATATTCTGCTTCAGTCGTTGACAATGCAATAGTTGGTTGCCTTTTAGAGTTCCATGATATGGCACCATCTTGAAACATAAAAACATATCCTGTGCAAGACTTTCTTTCTTCAGTACATGATGCCCAATCGGAATCACAATATCCTGTAATTTCTTGGTTTACATGGCTTTTATATAATATCTGAAGATCTTTTGTGCCCTGTAGATATCGAAAGATCCTCTTTACAGCTGTCCAGTGTTCTGATGTTGGAGTTTTATTATAACGACTAAGTGTATTTACTGCATAACAGATGTCTGGACGTGTACCCTGTGAGATATATAATAAACAACCCATTGCTTCTTGGTAAGGTATTTCACTCAATATATTATTATTATCAGTGGGTTTACAAAATTTAAGATCTGTTTCCATTGGTGTTCCCACAGCCTTGCAGTCCTCCATTCCAAATTTCTTCAATGTACTCTCTATGTAATTTGATTGATCTATATAAATTCCCTTTTTATCATATGTGATTCGTAGACCTATGTAATAATTAGCTCTTCCCAGCTCTTTCATTTTAAATTTTTGCATTATTATTCTTTTTATATACTTTGCATACTCTATATTATTATAAAATAATAATAAATCATCCACATATAGAGTTATGTATAATATATTTTCTTTACTGTGCATGTAATACACACATGGATCCAATTGTGACTTCTTAAAACCAATTTCAAAGAGATAACTATCTAGTTTTTGATTCCATGTTCTGCTCGCCTGTTTCAAACCATATATACTTTTATTAAGTTTGCAGACTCTGTTTACTCCATTTTCATAGAGTGGCGGTTGTGTCATGTATACGATTCCCTCTGTGTGTGCGTGCCATCTCACGTTTTACAAACCGCATATGATTTAAATGTAATACTTACATATATACCGCCCGAGCCGAGTAACATACCTAGATGTATTGCTCATTTACAGAACAATATCTTGGATTTGTTTGAACGGCGCGGGGATGATAAATACTTAGTAGCAGGTGATTTTAACTTGCCTTGTATCAAATGGGAAACTGATAATCATATAATTTTACGACAGGGGACCACTGACATACAAAACTGTGCTACGAACTTTGTTCAGAACCTTTTATATATGGGACTTAAACAATATAATTTAATTCTTAATTATAACAATAAAATATTAGATTTATGCTTTAGTAACCTTTCATTGGATATTAGTCGCGCCTCACAGCCTTTAGTGCGGGAGGATCGACATCACCCATCTCTTTCTATTAACCTACATGATATTCATATCTCTCACTTTTCTGAGGAATATAAGCCACGCTTTAATTTTTACAAAGCTAACTATGATGTCATCAATCAGCATTTATCCAAAATAAACTGGCAGGTAGTGTTGTCATGTGACTCGATAGACCAGGCCGTGAGTGCATTCTATGATACACTACATGACTGTTTCAAACTATTCATTCCCTTAACAAATTATTCAAAAATCAAGTCTCACTATCCAACGTGGTATAGCTTAAATTTAATAAAAAGCATAAATGAAAAAAATAAATTACACAAGAGATGGAAACGTTTCGGAAACCCTCGAGATTATGATGAGTTCTCCCTTCTCAGAGCTAGAATTAAGAAAATGCAAGAAGACTGTTTTAATAATTTCACTGATAACACTGAAGATAACATTAAAAAGTGCCCAAAACACTTTTGGAAGTATGTTAAAGCTAAAAGAGGAGGCTCGATATATCCTAAATCCTTTAATGACGGTAACAAAATAATCACCGACGGCCAAGATATATGTTCCACCTTTAACGAATACTTCCAAAGTGTTTTCTGCCCCTCTGGCTTATCAGCTTCGAATCTGCCTATCTTGGATAATTTACCCTCGAACAATAATGTACTCTCTCAAGTACATATATCTTCTGAAGTTGTCAAGAAAATTCTTTTGGCTTTGGACAAATCGAAAGGAGCTGGTTGCGACGGTATTCCTCCTATTTTCCTTTCTAAGTGTGCTGAGACTTTGGCACTGCCAATATCCTTTTTATTTTCACGTTCTCTAAAAGACTGTGTATTTCCTACTCTATGGAAAAAGGCCTATATTATTCCCATACACAAGAAAGGCTCTAAGTCTACAATAAGTAATTATCGTCCCATTTCAATCCTTAATACTCTTGCTAAAATTTTTGAGAAAGCTGTTTACAACCAATTTTACTCGGTTATAAGTCATGGTATTTCTTATGCTCAACACGGATTTTTAAAAGCGCGCTCGTCTACCTCTAACTTGGCCTCCTTTACGAATTACGTACTAGAAAATATGGAGGGAGGTGGTCAAGTTGACGTAGTATACACGGATTTCGAGAAGGCGTTTGACCGTGTCAACCATAATATACTTCTAAAAAAACTTGAATTACTGGGTATTCATGGGGACTTGCTGAGATGGGTTGAATCCTACCTTGAAAACCGCTCTCAGGCAGTAGTACTCGGTGGTTTTAAGTCTGACTTTATAAAAGTGCCTTCAGGTGTACCTCAGGGATCCCACCTCGGCCCTCTCTTTTACAACGCTTACATTCATGACATTCTCTTTTGTTTTAACAATTCAAATCATTTATTATATGCGGATGACAAAAAAATATTTTTCAAAGTTAAATCTATTGCTGACTGTAGTTTAATACAAGAAGATCTGAATAATCTTATGTCTTATTATAAAAAAAATGACATCACTGTAAGCATTTCTAAATGTCAATGTATAAGCTTCACACGTCGCAGAAATCCTATAATATATAATTATGTGTTTGATGGCGTTGTAATTGAAAGGGTCGATATGGTGCGAGACCTCGGTATATGGTTCGACTCCAAAATGCTTCTCGCGAATCACATAGAACACATCACAAATAAATCATTCCGCAACTTAGGTTTCGTCATGCGCACTTGCAAACAATTTAAATCTTTACTTAGTTTGAAGATTGTATACTTCGCGTATGTACGAAGTACTTTGGAGTATGGCAGCCCAGTGTGGTCTCCAAGGTACTCCGTTCACAAAAAATCTATTGAGAGCATTCAAAAGAGATTTGTTAAACATCTTAATTTTAAATTTAAAAACGTTTCCTCTTCTTATATAAATGACTGTCGTCGTTACGGCCTTATGACGCTGGAGGAGAGACGTATCATGTTAGACATGGGATTTCTTTACGACGTAGTCAGCGGCCGTCTGGACTGTCCGGAGTTGCTAGGCCGCGTAGCATTCTGCGCGCCAGCACGCCGCACACGCCACACCAAACTGTTTGAATCACCCTCACACACTACTAAGTATGCTATGAACGCAGTAATACCCAGAATTTTAAATAATTACAATAAAAAGTTTAGTGATGTTGATCCTTTTGTCGGTTCTAAACAAAGATTTCTTAAGGAGATCAAAGCGAAATTTTTGAAATCGTATTAGTTTATATATTATGTACTATTATTTCTACTGTTGTTTCACCTAGATAGACTTTTGTAACTTTTCTTAAAATTCTTTTTCTGTTTGGTGTAATAATGTTTGACGCCCCAACTCAGAGTCAAGTCACTTAACGTTAATTTAATTCACTCCTTAGTATATAATTACAAAATTCAATCTCAGAGTCAGTTTACGGACAAGTTAAGCATACAAATACCTTTAATTGGTGATTTAATCTAATGATTTAATTATTGATTGACATTGAAGTTTTTGAATGTCAACCACACATCATTGACACTGACAGTTGACGGTACTGCTATTAAAAAAAATATGGCGTAACCTCTTTATTTTATTTTATGTGAGAAAAAACAGTAAATGATTTTTTTTAAATTATTATTTTGTTATTAAAATTGAATAATCATAGTTCTATAAACATTGAAATAAATATAATCTTCATTCATACTATCAACGTATTTTACGTGTGGCTACACAAATACTTCATAGAATTATTATTATCGATAAGGTTATTTGACGTTGGACCGCACTAAGGTCACTTAAAGTTGACAATATGATTCTGAGATGAACTGATACATAACATATAGGTACGTATTTAATGTTAATTAGTTATGGACTTCTTACAACTAAATAAACGAACTTTTCTGAGTGGGGGCGTTACTTAACACCATATAATAAATAAATAAATAATTTTTTTTGTGTACATTGGATTGTAAGCATTTTTGAGCGTACGGTATATTTTAATTGTTTATGCAATTTAGTGGATAGTTGTTATTGGCCTAAAATGTGGCTTAATTTTAAGTTTTAATTATACTTATTGTAGTGGCTGTTACTATCCCGAATAAATAAAATAAAAAATAAAATAAAATAACTCCACATCTATATCACCTTGTAAGAAGGCTGTTATGGCATCCATTTGCTCAATCTGTAGCTGATGCTTAGCTGCCATTGCAAGTAAATATCTGATAGAAGTAAGGCGTACCACAGGCGCATAGACATCAGTATAATCAATGCCATAAATCTGTTCATATCCCTTTATAACTAATCTTGCTTTATATTTAATTATGTTCCCATCAGCATCCAATTTAGTTTTAAAAACCCATTTACATGGAATGGCCTTTTTTCCAGGTGGTAGCTCAGAGAGGGTCCAAGTATTATTTTCTATTAATGAGTTATATTCACAGTCCATTGCATTTCTCCACTCTTGCGCACATTCACTGTCTAAGGCTTCATTTACCGTCCGTGGGTCATGCAATAGAGCACTATTTTTTGACATATTTTGACACAGGTAGGTAGGCATTATTCTATTCTTTCTGGGTCTCAGGTTTCGAGTCCTAGAGAGAGGTGGGCTCAGTTTCACATTACCTTCAGGAATATAATCTTCATCTTCAATATCATCTTGACTAATTTGTAAACTATCATCTTCCTTCGATGTGCTAATACTTTCATATGAGCTTGCTTTGGTATCAACAGTTTCATTTAGACTTTCATTATTCTCTGTAGAACTTTTTAATGGCATTAGTGCAAAATTCTTATTAATATTGTCCTCTAAGAATACAACATCTCTGCTTCTAACTATTTTTCCTTCTTTTTTATCAAATAGCCTATATCCTTTTGAGTCTGGGCAATATCCAACAAATATTAGCTCTTTGGATTTACAATCCCACTTCAACCGCTTCTCTTTGGGTATATGCACCATGGCCGGACAGCCAAAAACTCTCATATGTTGTAAATTTGGCTTCACACCCGTCCACATTTCTTCAGGGGTTTTATAATCTATAGATTTGGTTGGTGAGCGATTTATGACATAAGCAGCAGTAGAAACTGCCTCTGCCCAGAATTTCTTTGGCAATTTGGCATCAATAAGCATGCATTTGGCACGTTCAACCAGAGTTCGATTCATGCGCTCGCTCATACCATTTTGCTCTGGAGAATAAGGTACAGTAAATTGACGTTTGATACCAGATTCTTTACAAAAGTTATCAAATGCTTCATTGACATATTCCTTTCCATTATCACTTCGTAGTATTTTTATTTTAGTGTTTAACTGATTTTCAACAAGTTTCTTGAATTCTTTAAAGCAGTTAAGAACTTGAGATTTGGACTGCATAAAATAAACAAATACCTTTCTTGAAAAATCATCAATAAATGTGACATAATACCTGGCACCACCAAGTGACTTTTCTTCCATTGGACCGCATACATCTGAATGTATTATCTCTAGAAGACCGGAAGCCCTTGTGCCAACATGTTTGAACGATTGTCTAGTTTGCTTTCCCTGTAGACAAGTACTGCATGTCACATTCTTCTCTCCATTAACATTTAAATCTATTCCTTCAGCAGCCTCATTCAGTTTCTGAAGACTTTGGTAGTTTAGATGACCCAATCTTTGATGCCACAGGTGAGCTGAGGATAGCAATGCAAAAGTTTCATTATTTATCACATATAAGCTGTTTTGTAGATATCCTGTCATAACTAGCTTCGAGTTTTGATAAATTCTACAATAATTCTCATCAAATTTTACTTGACAATTATTTTTAGTGATTTGATGTATGGATAGCAAGTTAACAGCCAAATCTGGGACATATAAAACATTTTTCACCTGTACAGTGCCAATCAGCTTGTTATTATCACAATCATAGCTTTGTATATTTACCTTACCGCAGCCCTTCACAGGTAACTTCTTACTATCAGCCACTGTTATGTTATTTATTGAAGCAGGTTCAAAATCATAAAGCAAGTTTTTATTGTTAGTCATATGCATAGCGGCTCCCGAGTCGAGGTACCAACAGCATTTTTCCAGTGCAGGAGAAGCAGAAAAAGCAGCCACAAAGCCAGAAGTTCCATCTGACTTATCATTCGGTTTGTTGTATTTAGCATTTTGACTTGAGCCTTTGCTTGTGCGACAAAATTTACTAATATGACCATATCTATTGCATTTAAAGCATCTAGGACCCTTGCCTGACGGTTTGTTAGCCTTTGAATTGTTTTTATTATAATTTGAATAAAAAGCCGCTGTGTTTTCATTTTTGACATCCTGCAGTATTTTAGTCTTTACTAAATCTGTACTAATTGTTATACCCGAGCTTTCCATAGCCATTATCATTGGCTTATATGATTCCGGTAGCCCTGTGAGGAGAAGCGTACCCAACCACTCATCATCAACCAGAAACCCAATATTCCTCAGCTTGTGCGCACAGGTAATAACTTTGTTAACATAATTTTCTACACAGCCACAGCTCTCAAGGTCTGTCGTTATTAATTCACGAAGCAAGCCTACCTTTCGTGTCAAGCCGGAGTCATCAAAAGCACTTCGGAGGTTATTCCATACCTGCTTGGACGTTTTTGCTTCTTGAATGTGTATGTAATTAATCGGTTCAACTAGCAATATAATTTTCGTTCTTGCTTTTGTGTCATCGCTTGAAGTGAAGGCGGAGGCGGCTTTGCCATCGTGTTCCACGCATTTCCATAGGTCCTCGTGTTCCAGATATGTCTTTACAGCAAAACTCCATGTGGCATAATTATCACGGCCTTTTAGTTTTTCTATATTTATTATGCTGCCATTTGACGACATTATTAATGGTCAACAATATGTATTTTGCTGAAAAAGAACTCTGAAACTTGAAAAAATTCGCGACCGAGCCGGATTGAGGTTATTAAAATTTTAATACTCAAATTACTGTTTCGCAACAAAATAAACCCAAAAACTTTCCCTAATCGAACCTAATCGGGCGTCTGGGCCCATAACCTGATGAAAACTTGTATTAACTTTTAGATTCAGAGAGCTAGGGACTAGGGAAAATAAAAGACGGAGCGTAACGACAGTACATTCTATAATGGAGAGAGCACAGAGAGTACAGACACATAGATAAAGATGCGTTCAAATAATGTAGTACAGAGTAACAAAGGGCTGCGTTCATATTATATTTCTACAAGCACAACAAATAAACAATAATAGTAATGAAAACACTTAGCTTTTTAAATGTGTTTCCGTATTCACTCAAAATTAGATGAAATCACATCAAAAAATATTTATTTTCGTAAAAACCAAACGACTGCAGACTAGTCGCCGGTCACTGTCGGATTAAATACTGATACAAAATGGTAATTTATTAGTGAAAACAACAAACGTCTAGTGTGCATCGTTACTTGTTTTTTTGGGTGACCCCGTCATGCCCCGTGACCCCGTTATGCCCCCCCCTCCCTTATATGCAATGATATAATAAGTAAAACATCATTGGGTATGTGGTTTTATTAAAACAGTAAACGGACATATATTGAATTTAATGCGTATATTTTGAACTATCTAAGGATAACCCGCAAATTAAATGTTTATTCTTAACATAGTTAGGGGAAGGGGGGGCATAACGGGGACGTTAAGAGAAATAGCCAATAACAGAATAAACAAAATATATTAAGTAATTATTATAATCATAACACTTTGGTTACATATTAGGGTTATCATTTGGCATAGAATTTTGCGAAGTAACTAATCAAATAATGCTTAAATTTTAATTTTACGAAACCCTCATGAAAACCCCATTGTGCCCCGTGGTAGGGGCAGTATGGGGTACATGGTTATTTTATTCACAATATGTGCAGATGTGAATTTCTTCTGGATTCTCGTCGTCAAAACGAGCACAGCGTGCATGACACCATCGTCAGTATAGCTGGCAGGCTACCCAAACCTCCGCAGACTTTAAATATGTATGTTTCTCATCAAGGCAATACAGGCATAAAGTATCCTCGTCTACGTTTTGTATAATGTATGTTGCTTCTCGAACTTTTCTTTTTGTACGTTCGTACCATATGTAATACCTAAAACAAAGTTAAAATTCCAATATCAAACATTCACATCATTCCTTTAGGCTACCTTACATAATGGGGTACCCCGTCATGCCCCATAGCCATGACCCCGTCATGCCCCCACTGGTAACATTATTTGAAATAATTGCCAAAAAAAACGAATCGATAGTTAGAGTGATTTTGTTTAAAATATATCAATAAATAATATCTCTACAAAAACACAACAAATAAACAATAATAGTAATTAAAACACTTATCTTTTTACATGTGTTTCCGTATTCACTCAAAATTAGATGAAACCACATCATAAAAAAATTATTTTCGTAAAAACCAAACGACTGCAGACTAGTCGCCGGTCACTGTCGGATTAAATACTGATACAAAATGGCCATCTATTAGTGAAAACAACAAACGTCTAGTATTCATCGTTACTTGTTTGTTTGGGTGACCCCGTCGTGCCCCGTGACCCCGTTATGCCCCCCCTTCCCCTACATCGTTGACAAAAATATGCTTTGCAATTTTCAACCCTATTCATCGTTTCGTAAATGTAACATTAGATTACGCGGTCATAATATTACTCAGATCATTTTAACGCTTGAAGATGAACACGCGGTAGCATCTCAAGCCAAGTTCAAGCTAACAGAACTTGCGAGCAGTACCGTGTGTAATATCACACGAACCATTTGGCCACGACGCACGAGCCACTTTTGACCCCCTCATAACTCAAAAACTATTCCACGTAAACCTGTCAAATTTGACTCATTTATTGAGACTAACGAAATACATACCTATGTGCTCCAAATTTCATAAACACACTTCAAACGGTTATTTAGATATTATTATAACACCTAAAAATCATAATTTTTATAACTAACTGACCTATAGATCAAAACTAACCCAATTACAGATGACCTAGAAAGTTAAAATTTGGCATCCAGATAGGTAGTTGGGTGAATACAAAGGAATAAATCAGAAAGTATTAAATTTTTATCATTTCATTATAATTTTTCAACTAATTGATTCTATTAGGAACACTTATAGTGCCTGTAATATGAGAATAACAATCAAAATTGATGACAGCCAGTTATTATGTGGATTTCAAGGTCTTCACCTGAACATATAACGAGTGGAATACTAGTGGCGGCAGAGCCATACAAGCCGAAAAGCCTAGTTTACTATCATTGCTTAACTGTCATCACTGTGCAGCTGTTAACACTCATATTATTTGTTGGTAAGGTAAATACTATACGTATGGAATGGAGTGCTCTGTGCTGTCGCTTATGGTTACCCTTTAGTTTACTTCCATTTTCTAAATAGTATCATAGTATAAAAATGCTTCATATAAAATATCTTCCCACTATTCAGAAAATACCATTAAATATCTTTCCATTTCTATCGAAAATGCTTTTAATCCAAAGATTAGTTACATGGGTACTAAATGTTTCGAGCTGAGGTTTCGAAAACCACTTGCGCAAGTGACATTTCACTTAGCTTATTGAAGCGTCGATAGCCTGCCACTTTGTGTCAAATGTAGGTGAGCGATTTCAGTCGCGTTCGGCAGGTGAATCTGTGACGGTTAGTGGCAAAGTTTCTAACGCAAAGGGAACATTAATGGTGTCTGCACTCTATACCATATGATATAATACACCTTGACCGTGCTATGAACGTATTAGGTCGGAAATTAACTATTATACTAATATTAAAAATGTGAAAGTTTGTGAGGATGTTAATTACTCAGTCACGCACAAACTACTGGACGGATTTTTATAAAATTACCACAGGTAGACCATGATCTGGAATAGGACATAGAGTAGGTACTTATTATCAGAAAAAACACGGCTAATAGTGGCCATACACGATCAAGTATACTTGACAAGTTTGCAGCGGACTTGACGCGGCATCCAGTAATCTTGACGGTGTATGGCCACGGTATAGCTATCTGGCCATATACCTAGTTATCTCATGCACACTGGATGCCGCGTCAAGTCAAACGGCAAACTTGACAAGTACACGATCAAATTCACAATCAAGAATGGCCACCATAAGCCACGGACAGAGCGCTAATAGTGTAATATCTTATTTTTCAAAACAAAGAATTTGTACCCATCACGTTTATTGTGAGGATAATAGTGGGAAGACTCCTAAAGCCGTGAATCCTGGTTGTTATTATTAGATAGTATTATTGTAAAGTTATGCGGGAAATCTTCAGGCGGCATATTTAGTCACTGGATTTTTTGCTACTAATGCTTCCAAAAATCTGCAAAGGAGCAGCGTGGTAAAGTGCGTTCTAGACCTCCGAAATTACAAATAGACAGACTCGTTTTCTATTGTAGGTTGCCATCGGTTGAAATTGTATCATTTCGTAAAATTATCATATTATTCGATAACTTTAAAAGTATGTAATAGTGGTCTGTAAGGGGTCCACTATTATCAGACTCCGAGTGGTCTAGTGGGGGAGAAATGAAACTGCTAGTCTTGAGGTTGTTACTATGTGCGTATAGTATCGAATGCTTTTATTGCCAACCCTGCCTGTATTTATACCACCGGCTACATTGCAAAACTACCAATAAAATTAATTATTATTTGATCAGCCAATAAGAATATAAGAGTATTTACCAATAACATTTAAACAATAATAATAGTCAAAGTAAATAATATAAATCTTCAAGTGTGAGAGAGATCATATTATGTTTCTGTCGCGCCACCAATGCCGGCGTAGGATCGCGTCGTGCAGAGTAGATTCTCGTAGCTGGACGGCTTATAAAAACAGCGCAGACCGGCGCGCGCGCACACTCGGCGGGCGGCGACGGCATGGAAGACATCTCCGGAACAGAAGCATCGGCAAGCGAAGAATTGACTGCGTTGATGAAGAAATACGGCTCGAAGATGGTCGACGAATGCATGAAGATAGTCTGCGTGTGAAGACGATGCGGCGCTGATGATACTTGCAGCTGTTTCTATGTTTCTGAACAGAACGTCACATGCGTCAATTATCTTGCGTCGATATACAGCTCGCAGTACTCAGTAGCCGGGGTAGTTGAGAATAAAAGTTTTCATGTTACCCTCGCCTTCTGCGTTATGGTAGTAGCAGGGTGTGTTATTTATTTTCCTTCCTGGGGTTGATTAGCGTGCTGCTACATCACTCTCCCCCTAGCGAAAGCGTACCGGAGGCTTGACGACTCGCCCATGTCTTGTAGTCTTCAAGATAGGTTTGATATGGGTTGATGATGATGAGTTTTCATGCTGCTTCGCTGGTGGCTGATGTGATGATGATGATGATGATGAGTCCTCTGAAGTATCTTCATTGATAATATAGGCAGGCTTAAGTCGGTCGATTGATACTACTGTTGATTTTCTTCCGGGTATTTGTAATTTAAAAGTCTTGCTATCTCGCTCTAAGACTTTATACGGTCCAACGTAGGTAGGTTGAAATTGCTTCTTCACCGCGTCGTTTCTTACAAAAACTTGCTTGCATATTTTCAAATCTTGATGAATGAATAATGATTTCTTATTTTCATGTGATGATATGCGTTGCGACGATAAAACTTTGTTGATTGTTTCTTGAAGTTGACTGACGTAATCATAATTCATTTCTTGATTGTTTGACGATGTTGAAGTGAAAAAGTCACACGGTAGTCTTATGCTGCGGCCGTAGGTTAGCTGAGCGGCGCTAAGACTAGTGTCTGCACGCGGTGTTGCTCGTAGTCCATATAGCACTGTAGGTAGCTCATCAATCCACTTTGTATGTTGCGATAAACGAGTTTTGAGTGCTGTCTTCAATGTACGGTGCCATCGTTCGACTATTCCGTTTGATTGAGGATGGTATGCCGTTGTACGTGTCTTCTGTATTCCCATTGTTTGAAGTAGTTTGAGAAATAGGTTGCTTTCGAAGTTTCTTCCTTGATCGGTTGTGATGGTTTTTGGTGATCCAAAGCGAGTAATCCAATTTTCATAAATTATCTTCGCAACGGATTCAGCTGAAGTGTCATCGGTAGGTATTGCTTCTGGCCATCTTGTTGTTCTGTCGATCATCGTTACGAGATATCGATATCCTTGCGGTGACGTAGGTAATGGTCCGACGATGTCTACGTGCAGGTGTTCGAATCTCTCCGTAGGTGGAAATGAAGCTAGGCTGCTTGATGTATGCCTTTGAACTTTGCATCTTTGACATTGTATGCATTGCTTCGCCCAGTTGCCAACATCCACTTGCATTGAAGGCCAAAAGAATTTTTCAGTGATGAGTTTTCTTGTTGTTCTAACACCTGGATGACTTATGTTGTGTAGTGCATTGAAGACTTCGCGACGGCATTCTTCTGGTAGGTATGGTCGCATGGTTGACGTTGAGGCTTCACAGTAGATAGGTAGATGCGTCGTTGGCATTGTAACTTGCTTGATGGATAAGTTACTTTGCTTCGATAAATTCTTGATGTTATCGCTATCTCTGTCTTGCGCTTCGGCGATCTTGTGATAGTCGACTGATGTAGGGCACGTTACACTGTCGATTGGTATGCGACTGAGTGCGTCGGCGACTATGTTGTCCTTTCCACTAATGTGACGGATGTCGGTCGTAAACTCACTTATGAATATGAGTTGTCTTGCTCGTCGTGGTGTTTCCGATAGTGATGGTTTCTTCTGAAGTACATATGTTAATGGCTTGTGGTCGGTAAAAACGATCAGGCTTCGACCCTCGAACGTTTTTCTGAAGTGCTTGATAGCCATGTAGATAGCGAGTAGCTCTCTGTCGAATGTACTGTAGTTACGTTGAGTATCGGAGAACTTCTTCGAAAAATAACCAAGTGGTTGCCATTTCCCACTGATGTATTGTTGCAGTACAGCTCCTGCTGAGGTATCGGACGCGTCGCTGAAGATAGCAAGGGTTGCCTCGTGTGATGGGTGAGCGAGTAAAGCTGCATTTTGTATCGCAACTTTACAAGCTTCAAATGCCTTCGTGGCTTCATCGTTCCATTCGATTGATGTTTTATCTTTTTTCTTCGTGTTGTGAAGATAGGCGTGAAGTGGTGCTTGAATTTCAGCGGCTTTAGGTATGTGTTCTCTGTAGAAATTTATCATTCCAAGAAATCTTCTTAATTCTTCGATTGTCTTTGGTTTCGCATAATCGATGATTGCTCTGACTTTTTCAGCAGGCGGTTTGATTCCTTCCTTGCTGACGGTGAAACCAAGAAATTGAACTTCTTGTTGTCCAAATATGCATTTCGAAGGGTTGATTGTGATTCCATTGTCTTCTAATCGCTGTAGCACGGTGCGTAAATGGGTTTTGTGCGTTTCTTCATCAGGGCTTGCAACAAGAAGATCATCAATGAATGCGAAAACGAAATCGAGTCCATGAAGTACTTCGTGTATGAATCTTTGAAATGTTTGACCAGCGTTCTTCAGTCCAGGAGTCATTCTTGGAAATTCAAATAATCCCATTGGAGTAATTATTGCTGTCTTCTCTATGTCTTCATCGCGTACTTTTATTTGTTGGTAAGCTCGGTTGAGATCGATGGTGGAGAATATAGTCTTGTCTGATAGTTGATGAGTGAAGTCCTTGACTCGCGGTATTGGGTAGCGGTCAGGAGTGGTAATAGCATTCAGTCTTCTGTAATCTCCACAAACTCGTAATTCTCCATTCTTCTTCGGTACAACGTGAAGTGGTGATGACCAAGGGCTTTTGCTTGGACGGCATATTCCTTGCTCGATCATGTTTTCGAATTCCTTTCGAACTTGCTCATATCGGTGTGGTGCGATTGGACGTGCACGGCAGTGAAGCGGTGGTCCATTGGTTTCGATGAAATGTTCAACGTTGTGCTTCGGCGTTAGCTTCATTGAAGTTAGTCTTGTGATTCCAGGATATTCTTCAAGGATCTTGTGATATGACTGTCGAACATCTATGCTTCTTATTGTGGGTAGATTGGTTGCTTCGACGAAAGACTGAGATGCAAGATTGGTTTTCCCATCGATGATTCTTCTATTTTTGATGTCGACGATCAATTGGTGATGTTCAAGAAAATCAGCACCGATGATTGGTTTACTGACTTTAGCGACGATAAATCTCCACTTGAATGGTCGGCGTAGATTTAAATCCAGTTCCATTGTTTTTTCTCCATATGTCGGAATCACCGTATTGTTTGCGGCGTAGAGTTGAAATTCCAGTGGCTTCATCTTCTCTCCTTGTCTCGGTGGTAGAAGTGATACATTTGCTCCGGTGTCGATAAGGAAGGTAAGCTTGCTTTTTTTATCGGTGACGAAAAGACGGTAGGACTTTTCTGTTACGCCGGATACATCAAGTCTAGTAGGCTTCGTTGAGTATTCTGACTTCGTGTTTTCGTTCTTGAATGAACACGGCGTTGTGCATCTTCTGGCTTTGGAACCGAAACGACGATGGAAGTAGCAGTAGGGGGATCTTCTTGAGCGTGTCGTACTTGCAGAGCGGTTGTGACGAACGGATGGCCTTCTAGGTGACTGGCTGCGCTGAATGGGCTGTAGCTCGTTACATTCTCGCATGGTAGCCTTCAGTGCTGCGACGTCAGCTGATAGCTTCTGCAGTTCTTTGAGGAGCAGTTCTCGATCCATGATGTCGACGGGATCCTCTTCGTGTTCGCGCAGGGATTCTCCTTCGCGGTGTTCGTAGCGGGTCACCACTGTAATGGTGGTTCTTCCTCGGTGCTCGTAGTGGGGTCACCACTGTAATAGTGGTCTGTAAGGGGTCCACTATTATCAGACTCCGAGTGGTCTAGTGGGGGAGAAATGAAACTGCTAGTCTTGAGGTTGTTACTATGTGCGTATAGTATCGAATGCTTTTATTGCCAACCCTGCCTGTATTTATACCACCGGCTACATTGCAAAACTACCAATAAAATTAATTATTATTTGATCAGCCAATAAGAATATAAGAGTATTTACCAATAACATTTAAACAATAATAATAGTCAAAGTAAATAATATAAATCTTCAAGTGTGAGAGAGATCATATTATGTTTCTGTCGCGCCACCAATGCCGGCGTAGGATCGCGTCGTGCAGAGTAGATTCTCGTAGCTGGACGGCTTATAAAAACAGCGCAGACCGGCGCGCGCGCACACTCGGCGGGCGGCGACGGCATGGAAGACATCTCCGGAACAGAAGCATCGGCAAGCGAAGAATTGACTGCGTTGATGAAGAAATACGGCTCGAAGATGGTCGACGAATGCATGAAGATAGTCTGCGTGTGAAGACGATGCGGCGCTGATGATACTTGCAGCTGTTTCTATGTTTCTGAACAGAACGTCACATGCGTCAATTATCTTGCGTCGATATACAGCTCGCAGTACTCAGTAGCCGGGGTAGTTGAGAATAAAAGTTTTCATGTTACCCTCGCCTTCTGCGTTATGGTAGTAGCAGGGTGTGTTATTTATTTTCCTTCCTGGGGTTGATTAGCGTGCTGCTACAAGTATTTATCATAATACTTAGACATTATGCCAATTGAGATTTCAGGTCTTCGAATATATCAACATAGCGTTACATCAAAACCTACTCTCTATGTAATGTATGTAATTTCGTAACACGTATAAAACATATTTCTGCAACAGTGGTAATTTATTAGAGAAATACAAAGATAACTATGCAAAAGCAATTTTATAATGGCACGAAGTGACAGGTAATTTTAATAATGACAATGGGAAAATGGGTTTTGGAAAAGCAAACGTATAAAGCTTTTAACCAAATGAAACCCATATATTACGGAATAACGCACACGAAATTCGATGATATAAGCCGCTCGGAGGATTGCGTAGCACTATCCAAAAGTGATACTGACGTCAATTGAGCTCATAACTTGTTTTATACTCCTCAATGCGGCCGGCCAGAATTTTGATTAATTAACTTACTCGGGTATCCACAAAATTATCATTTTATTATACATTTTTGTGATTGTTAGCACAAAAGCTGTTTTGGCGAATACTCGACCGAATTTTGGGTTTGAGGTGGCAATTTGAGTTTTGCTTAACTAAATCACTTTTACTTTTAAAATATCGCCTACAAATATATTTTTATGTGATAGAAATGTGGTTCTGATTCTAAATAATACATCTTTACGTATTGAGGCATGGCAGACCAAGGTGTGGCAATGGGCAAAATAAGCCGCCTCCCCTACGGCTTGATGGTAGGGTTTCACTTGGCTTTTATGTCTATGCTTGGGTTATAAAAAAATGATTACTGGAAAATCTGATACCAGTAATCATATTTTTATAACCTAAATACGTACTAGTAGTTCCATGAAGCTTACCCTGCTATCTACCACCATTTTGCCTGAGTCAGCTTTTTGCTCTTTTCAAAGATTCGAGAACGCCATTCTAGGTCTTTTTGACTCTATCCGGTTATCTGTCCTCTGAAAGATGTGGTTTGCCCATTGCCTCTTCAGCCGAGCTCTGCGAGCTATATCAGTAACTTTTGTTCGCCTGCGAACTACATCGTTCCCGATTTTATCACGTAGCGTAACACCTTACATAGCTCTTTCCATAGCTCACTATGTGACTTTGAGCCTTCGAATGAGGCCAACAATATTATAAAAGACCACGTCTTGAATTCATAAGTATCAACACACATTGCTCGAACACTTCCAACTTCAAGCTTTGATGAGTGTTGGTTCAAAAGATATGTTCCGAATTCTTTGATTAGCCTCTTTCTCGAAGGTGGACTTAATATCCATTTTATCATTAAATTTTTCCTAAGTAAAGAACTTTTGTAAATAGTTTTTCTTAAATATAGTTACTCCATGAAATCCGTTCAGACATCAATTAGTTTGGTAAAGTTTTATTTTATTCTTTCAATGTGTAAGTATTAATAAAACTGTCTCAATATTTTTCGTTACAACCAATGGAGTCACATCGCATCCATCAAGTCGTTTTGTATCGACGGGGATTGTTATGTCAAGGGAGAAGGACGGATTTTTATTACGCGAGAACTAATAAATCTTGCTCTTCAATCAATAGAAATCATTAAATTGAATATTCTGAGTACTTGTATTTACTCATTCGTATTTATTTACATCTATGAAAGAAATAACTTTATTTTAACCAAAAAGACGGATAATCTCACATCTGATCACTTCGCTTAAAGTTCCCAAAAATTATAAATTTTGAAGATTTGAACTTGCTGTTATGTACAAACAGTATTGTTAGTTAGCAATGTTGAAGAGAACAAATAATTGCTGACGTTACCTTTGCTTTTTGTGACGTCTCTAAGTTCAGTCAAATATCAAAGTTGTTGGAAAAAAACATAACTTAATCAGCAATTATTGCTTGTTTCTGACTAGGTATTCACGATAAGAAAGTTGATTAAGCCCATTAGGCAGTAACAGGAAAACATTGGATTTTGCCGTCGACCGCCGCAGACGATCATGGCGCGTTGCCAATGACATTAAGAATACTGAAGAAGCCAACGACCTTAGGACAATTTGACAAGTATACATACTGATATCACGTTAATTTCACATGTTATCTAAATCTATACTAATATTATAAAGAGGAAAGTTTTGATTTTTTGTTTGTTTGTTTGTAGTGAATAAACTCAAAAACGACTGGACCGATTTCAAAAATTCTTTCATCAGTAGAAAGCCTTTCTGAGTAACATTTGACTGTGATTAGTGACATATACAAACGTACTAATCCTCTAGTAATATCCTACTAATATAATATTTTAAATGTGAAATTTTGGATTTTTGTGACTTAATCACGCAAAAACGGCAGCACAGATATAAATAAAATTTGGCACACGAATAGTTTTTGATCTAATTTACTGGAAAGGATGTTTTTTATCCCAGGAAATAGAGATATTTAGAAATATAGATATTTTCCTGAGGGATAAGAAGTAAAATTTAGGTTTAGTAGGTAGATTCGTTGTAAGAAAAAATAATCATCTTTAATGATTATAAAAAATAATCATTAAAGATGATTATTTTACTTCTGATTATTTTTTCTTATGTTGTGAGTTTATTCATGTTGATCCTATTTAAATACATTGAATATCTTATGATAGGTTCTGGAGATAAAGAGTGAAACAACTCCTCAACGGTAGAGGTCCTTGCAGGTTCATAATATTTTTAAAATATCTTTTACGGGACGGGTAGACGAGGAAAAAGAATCATCCTCCGTTACCTGCAGGGGAAGTACCCTAAAAAATATTTTCAAAGATTTTATTCTACCATTTGGTAGATTAAATAAATAATTAAATAATGTCTATGCTAAATCATAGTTTTCTAGTTCTAAGGGTCTCTGCGCTATGCTGTAGAAGTGTGGACGTATGGCCGAATGGAGGAATCCTGTGTGATTGTATCATGCGTTTCAGTACCAATATAAATTCCTAAAATAGGTTAAAAAGTAAACTACAAAATAGAAATGTTAATATGTCTTAGTGGCCCAAATTTATTTCGTGGCGATCATAATGATTTGAAATTGCAATAAATCACCATCCATTAACTCATTCAGATAAACTGAACGTTAATCGGAATGGACCGTGGAGATTGTTGAGTAGGGAATTAAATTTTATTCTGAGCCTGAAACGTGGAAGTGTCTTAATTGAATTCCCCTGGATGGCGATTTTTATTTATGATGATTAATAAAAGGTAATTAAAATTTTACCCAAAAGTCGTTCTGAGAATGATGCCCTATCAGATCTTACATTTAAAAAATATGTGACCAATTTGAAATTAAGCCCTCTCCTACAAAAAAAGGATTTTCAAAATCGGTTAGTAAATATCTGAATTCTGAGGTAACAACCTTCAAAAAATACAACCTCCTGCTGCTGATGATGATTGACTTATTTACCTAATGTAAGGACTTGTTCATTACATTTTTACCAAAAAATTAATGCCATCCAATCAAACGCACCGCCTTAACTTTTTCTTCATTCCTCTTCGCGCCCGACATTTCAAGGCAATGATGTCATTTGCACGGAATAATATTGAATCACAAACAGCAATTTGCTCTGTTAAAACAATTCTGTTTGTAACAAGATTACGGTACTGATTAATCGTAGTTTACTGCAATTCTTCTAAAAGTACGAACTCGTTTGATTGTTATATTTGCATTTGACAACATTATTGGTGATGATTTTCAAAATGTATCATGCACATTCTCTACGCCAATTATAATTTAATAATAGAGTAAAAAAGTAAAGTAAGAAGTAAAAAAGTCAACAATAAATAAATATTTATTTAAAAATACTTTCAATAACAAGCTTTTAAAATTTTGTGTTTGTGCTTTTGGTCTGAGTGTAATATCGGACCACCATTAACATTACAATTAATTGTCATCGGAACCAAATGAACATGTGAGATTTTAACTCCGTATGATGAGAAATTGTAGTTCTAATTTAGATCTAGATTTAGGTTAATTGTAGATCTAATCCATACACGGGCCACCTTACCTTACTTACAAGCTAACGAACAAAGCAAATTTAATAAAAACTTGTGATGATATGACATAACAGTGTTTTGTATGAAAATAATAAAATAAAACAATTAGTGTCAAGGAATATTTTCTTTTAAGTAACTTTTCCTTTCAAAAATAATTCTCGTTTTATAAAAAAATCGACTTTAACTGTTTGTAATTATACTTAATCACGGCCGTGGGAATCTCAAGCACAAATTGTGGTGCACAATGCAACTGAATACTAATTGGGCAATTGGACCACAATTGGACAATCGAAATTAGGTGCAGCTTAAAAATGTGGAATTAAAATTATCATCATTTTCATGTTGCTTTGCTGGACTCGGGTCTCCTTTCATGATTGAAATTTTCAAATCGGTTCAGTAGATTCGGAGCCTATTCAATGCAAACAAACAATCAAATCTTTCCTCTTTATAGTATTAGTATAGATAAGCCACCGCGCGAGTAACGGTGCTTCTTTTTTATATTTTTGTAATATTTTGATGTGTTTCTTAATAATAAAATTAGGTATTATATAAATAAAATTGACAAGTGTGAGTTAAACTCGCTTGGAAAGGTTCCGTACGTTGATTATGTATTTACCGATATTTTTCAATTTTATTTGTTTTTGCCGTTCTTATATAACAATAGAGTTCTTATAGGTACGTACCACACGATATAGTTTACAAAACAGGTTTTGTTTAATTTTGATATTGTTAATTTTTTTCCAAATTAATTTGTTTACTTAATGACATTCCTACTTACTTATACCTACTTACATACTTAATTACATGAGTACCAAATTTCAACTAATTTGGTTCAGTAATTTCGAAGTAAATTGGCTGTGAACGGCGGCCGTCCAGATGCACGAGGGATCATATAAGGGCTCCGTTTTTCGTTTTTTTGTACGGAGCCCTAAAAATATTATGACTTTTCAAAAAGATGTGACTCTTGCATCACTTATTCATTGGATTTTAAGTAAAAAAACCTTCATGTTCAATGCAATATGTACACTGTCTGCGAAGATACTTATGTAGAGGGCCTTCTTAGATCAAAGTGGAGGAAGTGAATCCCTTACGCAGCTAACCCGGGCTCGCATTAGTTTCAACTAGGACACGATTCTTTTCATTATCCTTTGTTTGGCTAGTTGGCAGATTTGTGAGTCCCTATAGGTATTTCTTCGTGTTAACGCATGACTGATTTTTTTAGACGGTTTTATTTCAAACATCAAAGTGATGAATGTTTCACACGATCTAACCTTTTTTACGCAGGATTTGTAATTTATATCTAGAACTACCTTCCATAGCTGTAGTCAAGGTTGTATTGTATAGTCACCAATACTAAAAAGTGCTAAAGTAAAGTATGGTTAATCTAGCTACTGGTTAATTACTTTTTAAACGCTTTTATTTAGCTTCACTTCGGAGCATCAAAGCATCAAATCGATCAAAATGCTACTCTATTTACACGGCAATAAGGTTTATATTTAGCTTCACTTCGGAGGATCAAATCTTGTAACGTTAATTTGAATGACTTCCCTTTAATGAAAATTGATGAAATTTGGCAGACATGTGTATTTCCGATGACAATACACGAAAATCAAAAAAAAAATTGAAATAAAAGCGTTTAAAAAAAAAAATTTTTTTTGGATTCAACTTATTTGTTAATTAGCTAATTAGCGTTTTGTTGTTCTCTTATCACAAACCCTGCCAAAACTTCCTGTGAATACGTAAACGATATTACAGAATCGGAATAGAGAACGATTTATTGGAATATTTTACATACCAAGTATATAAATGTGCCTGTACTAGATGAAATAATCTCTCGTTTGCATCCAACTGATGGTTATCCTGGATAACAATAATTATTTCTAATTATGAGTAGTATGTATTTATCATGGTGAACAATGTAAGAGAATTTTATGTATTTTTGTTTATGTATCTTCTGTTTTTATTAAACGGTTTTATTTTCATAGTTTGCCCTGGTTGTTTGGGTTAAATCTTGCAAGTCTAATCCACTTATCCACTTATCGTAAAGTAGAAATTTTACACATTGCTTTTGTTCTGATGACAATAAATGTACATATTTTTATTTTATTAATTTTAATTTTTTAGCTGTATTGGGGAATTTTGGGGAATTATTGGGGTATTTGGGGAAGCCGTAGCTTAGAATACTAACCCCAATCCCACGCCAGATGGGTGTCGTAAGAGGCGACTAAATCCGGCCCGCTGGTGGTAGAGCCCTCAGAGGGATTGTATTGGTGATATTGATTTTAATTGTTAATTAATACCATTATTACTGTCATTATTTCTCGATGGGGCTCGCCTGGATAGCTATCACCCTTGAGCATGAGTCAGCCGCCAAACGACTCATTGTGTTTCGGCTGAGGGCTTGAGAGTAAGTTTTTTCTTTCTTTTTCTTCTTTCTTGGCTGGCAACGCATCAGTGATGCCTTTGGTGTTGCTGATATCCATGGGCGACGATATTCACTTACCATCAGGTGGATCGTTAGCTCGTTTGCCGGCTATTTCCATAAAAAAAAACAGTAAAAATCAAGGTATTCATTCATATATCCGATATTATTTGAGATTGGAAGAAGAAAGGATGTTGCAAATTTTAAAAGTCATAAACGTGGTTAAAAACCATGTCAAGTGAAGCGACGATGATTAAAATGCAGATGTTAGTAGTCAACGTGGCAAATTGGCATCAGTAACCCCAAAATCATCTGTGACGATTTGAAAGCCAAAAGGACGCAAGAGTATGTTCGACCTCTAATTTATCATCATACATAGGGCATCAAATTTTATTATAAACTGAATATGAGATAAGCAAAATCTTCCGATAATATAGGCCGCCGTCGAAACTTCTCAAGATGGGAAGTAATTAAACTTGCTACTCAACTCTACTATCGGTGTAATATCGAGTCACGAACTTTATCCTTTCTCGATATTGCACTACTGCTTATTCTACTCGTATATCTGATCGGCCGATAAGAGAAAGTAATAATGGTATTCCACGAATGCTAGTCTTCGTTATTCACGATTGGGCAATTCGACTGTATTTTTTTCATGTTTATTACCTTAGAACTTTCGACTGGGTGAACCTTCGATCACTAGTTCTTTTATTAGTGATCGAAGGGGTGAACCGATTTTATTGATTCTTTTTTTAATCGAAAGCCGGTGCTTGTTGTATAGTCCCACTTAAATTTGAGAGAGATTTGACGAGCAGTTTTTTAGTTTTCCGTAAGTTTGAAGTCAGTTATTGAAGTGAAACTTCTTTAGAATCGTTAGTGATTTCAAACCGGATGCAACGGAAAAACGACAAGTAAGATAACATAACCGCTAATTTCGTCTTTGAATTTAACTTCTCCGTAGCTCAATGGTCAGGACGTAGATACACAATACCTGATGCGCAGGTTCGCGTCTCTCAGTATTTCTTTTTTTTTAGTTTTTTATTAGTTTTATTTTTATACTGTTTTTAAATACTTTCAAATGCTCTTTTAAATATTTTCAAAGAATTTATCAACAAAAAATAAGAATTTCATTTTCGTTGTTTAATCGAGTCGATCGACCGACCGATTATACAGACAGTAAAAATGCTAAGTTGTATTCATAGATGGCGCGAGGAATAAGATAGAAGATTCGTTTTATTGCTAGATAGATTTTTAAAAAGTGCTAAGTTGTATTCATAGATGGCGTGAGGAGTAAGATAGAAGATTCGTTTTATTGCTAGATAGATTTTTAAAAAGTGCTAAGTTGTATTCATAGATGGCGCGAGGAACAAGGTAGAAGATTCGATTTATTGCTTTTTCATCTCATTATCTTGAAACCAAAATTTTGGAAAGTTTCACTTCTACCACGTGTGAATTGCACACATTTTCTTTTTTTTGTCAAGAATTATTATCTCGTACATTTCAACAAACAATTGAAATTAATACCTTATCTTTCAAGCATAGTGATGTACGAATATGGTAAATCGCAAAGCGCACAAATAAAAGCTTATGCACACGAATCATCTGTATAAAATGTATGCAGAGTATACGCTATAATGAAGCATGTATTTGTATGTACGACAGGATAATCTAATTTACGAACACACCCGCATTATATCGTCGCAATCGGTGGAAATTCAAGTATAGCCAGTGGCACGAGTCGCACGTGATATAACCGATTAGCAAACGCAAGCTTGCCACAAGCTTGTCTCTGAGAGCGAGCGTAACAAGTTGAGTGAGCAAAGTTGCTGCAAACATCGACAGAGTGCCACAGGCATGTGAGCAACACGCCACATACATAGCATTTCGAACGTAAGCCGTATTAACTTAATCAGTATATGCAGAGCAAATATGGCTGGTAGATTTAGTGCATTAAGTAAACCTGTTAAGCAAACATTTGCGATCATTACGATTAGGTATGCCCTTTAGTTCAGTTAGTAGAAATAATCGAGTGAAAGGTTTGACTCTCGCACGACGTAAATATTTATGTAACATATAAAATGTTGTTGGATTACGTTTTCTGTAATGTTTTAGGTTTGCCTGTGTCTTCTGTAGAGTCAGTCCTTGTCAGGAGGAGTTACATATCCACTTTGGGCATTGAGAGTGTTTATGAATCTTCAAAGGACGATGGACAAGGAACGATTATGAAAATCCTGTTAATATTATGAATGTGAAAGTTTGTGAAGATGTTTGGATGTTTTTCCTCATTCATGCCACAACTACTTAACCGATTTGGCTGGGAATGGAGATAGCCTATACCCTGGATATTACATAGGTATTTGTAAAAAATCGATCTCTACTGCATAAGGTTCAAAAATCTTTTCTTAGTGCTCTTCTACACTATAATTATTTATGAAGCTTTTATACGAAGTTTCATCTAAGCTCGGCCACCTGTTCACGCGAGGTTTTAAGAGCTGCTAGGGCCAATAGCAACTGTCCATTCGAAAAAACCTACCATATCCATACCATAACCATAAATGAAAAATGCATCTCATCGGCTGTCCCCACGGTTGAGTTGGTACGTTTTCATTGGCCAACTGAAATGAAAGAGTTCGTTAGGCTGTGATAATTGTGTACGCCACTTCGTGCGGTGCGGCGCGGCGGCGGCGAGCGGCGGCGCATTTCCGCTGCCGATACCATTGTGCGTTGCTAGTTCTGAGTCAACAGGATCCTATTATTGTCAACGCGGACTTTGTGTACACATCGTATTTTGTGCAGTTGATTGCATTGTTTGGTGATATTCAGTTTACACGGTTTAGAGCTGGACTTACAAAAAATAGAACTTCTTTTGAAATCGATTTACAAAATAAATTGTTAACCGATTTTAAAAGAATGTATTATATATTCTACTCAGTAACTATTGAACAACATTACCATTAAAAAGTAAGATTATGTGGAAATATTGTTATTTGCTTCAATAAATTTAATGCTAAAGTATTGTAACTATTATGTAGTATTAAGTCTTCTAAGCTTTTAGTTAATAGTCAGTTGTTTTGTGATTTCACTTCAAAATAATAATTTTAATTCAGCAGAGTGCAAAGTTTGTATGCAATCCCATAAATTTTCTAGAAATCCAAGCCGCTTATAACTAGAGCATTCGAGAATAGACTCGGCGTTGATTAATTGTTTCATCTCACATTCGGTTCGTTTGAGACGTGAAATATCTATTAATATTATAGTTTGGTCGGTATAATGTCACGTAAGAGTAGGTACCAAATTCTGAAGGCTGATAAATTAATTTATTGTATAATATTTTTAACCGACTTCAAAAAAAGGAGGAGGTTCTCAATTCGACTGTTTTTTTTTTATGTTTGTTACCTCAGAACTTTGGACTGCGAATCGGTTCACGATTTGGATGATTCTTTTTTTAATCGAAAGCTGGTGCTTGTCGTGTGGTCCCACATAAATTTGAACGAGATCTGACAATGGCATCCATGTCAAAATCATATAAGTCTTAAATTTACAATAAGTATGTGCGCGGTAAATGGACGAATAACTCAATATCGCGCCAATCGATTTCGATTATTCTTTTTTTAATCGAAAGCTGGTGCTTGTCGTGTAGTCCTACTGAGCGAGATCTGACAATGGCATCCATGTCAAAATTACAATGTACTTCATTTGAAGTCGGTTATTTTTTTGTTAAAATGTTAGATTATTACTGATTCACTGATGAATTGGTGTATTTTTAATCAGACACAAAGCCAATTATTCTATGAGAAATATTTGAGAGAGTGTGCACAGGAATTACATTTAATTCTTTCATCGTTGTTTTCCGATCGAACGACGAACTATCCATGCTATAACTAGTAAGTCGACGAGGTGGTTTACATCGTTCTACCTAGTAGAGGAACTTAGCTTGCTAGCTTCGGCCTCTCAGCAGTCCTGGATTTGTCAATAGGCCGTATAGGCCGCGGCCTAGAGGCGGCAGCATCCTAGGGGAAGAAGAAGATAATATTATAGATGATTTTGCTATTAAAAAGTAACGTAAAAAATTTTAATTCTTGTTTTTTACGCTCTTTTTTTGTGACTAATTCAGTGCCTTCCTTATGGTTCATGGGGTGGCGGAAATAAATTGGCCTACACTGATAAAAAAAATCCGGCACTGTTTCTCAGCCTCCTATAACGTTAGGTTAGTTAAGGTGGTGGTGGGAGGCTTTAAGAAAATAGTGAATAGGCTTTTACTAAGTAGGTAAATCCTGGACCTCATCGCCGCTTACCACTAAGGGGAATCGCAGTCAACCATTAACTTATCACATATATTTAAATGAAAAAATGATTATTTAAAATCTCAGTTTTTTATTGATCTGATTTTAAAATAAAAATGTTCTTTGGGAGACTACAGTAAAGCAAAAACAAAAATTATATAAAGTAATATGAATAAATAAATGAGTTAAGAATAAATCAATCACTTAAATTTAACTTTGGAAAGGTATTTCGCACCAGTTAGGTGTGCCCCCGAACATTGCGATGTGAATTCTCACTTAGGTCAAATTCATTTGTCATGACTATGATCCAATGATCACTGAGTTGTGTTGAGTTTTCAACTAAGTTACATTTAACTGTGTCGAAAAATTCGTTTATTGCCCGTGGTCCGATCGCCGTTGAGGTACATGGTAAATGAGTATCAAAATAGCTCTTTGAACCCACAATAAGAAAATTGTCATTTCAGTCGTAACAAAGTACTGAGTATACCTAATAGTTTACTAGGTTCCCCCCTTACCTCCTTGGTACGATGAGTGACTTTGATTTAAAATAGTTATACATAGTAAAATACCACTCCCTAATTATACCTACGAGTCTTACTTTACGTACTTGAATACCTTTGACTATAAGTACTGGATATTGGATGATATTATATTTATACACAATATACAAGATACAATATTCATGTAGTGCCTAGTTAGGTGACACAGCTTAGATAGTATACAAGGACGTTTCAAACCCAATCTTTAACCTCTTTCAAGTAACATGAATAATTCAAATTCTAATTCAGTGTTTATTTGCTAGAACATACTGCACAGAGGGTTGTTACAAAATAAATCCGGCCGTATGTTCTACCTTAGGAGGTGAGCAAATGTTTAATACATTTGGGTATAATTATACTAATTAAATTTACTACGTCAATAAATACTAACAATTTCAATAAATAGGTATATCCAACTTAGCCAAACATAATAAAATAATATTATAAAAAATAAATAAATCCGGGCGCACGCTCTACCTTGGGATAAATATATACAAAAATAACGGTTAATATTCAACATACGGTTAATCTGAGTTATTCTCCAAGCGAGTTTAACTCGCATTTGTCCATTTAATAATGGCCGACAACTATCTAATGGCCCTGTCCCACAGGTTTCTCTTATTGCTTTTCTGAATTTTCAATGCTTTCATGCTATCCACTGAATTTCCCCACATTAGAAGACCATAACATAAAACTGATGCAACATAGCCGTGGTATGCACTAAGTGCTGCTTCCCGTGATACTGTCATATGCGTCTAATTTCATGCAAAACGATCTTTGTGACACATTGATATTATAATATGGCTTTTCCAACTACAGTTTTCGCCTATGACTATAGCTATAATAAATACTTTATTTCATTTCTACCTATCTTTATTTCTTCGTGACAATATTTTTATAGAAAGCGGGATTTCTGTTTGCCCCGTTGGTTTTAAATTGATTTTTTATTTTTCTCAGGTTTATTTTTATCAAGCCAATTTATTACATTAATTCGCTTTGATTAGTATAATAGATATTTATATTTATAGACGTAATTTTCTATTCAACTGTATAAAAAAGTTAATTTTAAAAATAAACGTGCTAGGCCGAGTCGGGGTCGAAAATGGATAACACGATTACTCTGTACTCGTGCTTTCTGTTTGATAAAGTACTTTATGGTATCGTACATTTTAAAGAATTTGATTTTTTATTTTGATTTTTTTAAAGAATTTGAATTCGGTTTAATAATAATTTAATATAACAGAAGCAATTTATTGTTCGCAAAGAACAATAATATAACAGAAAGTTACAAAACAGTGTGTTTCCATGATAATGTATGTCATATCCTAAAACATCATCGGAAAGTTTTCGCATTAGATATTGGCGACATGTGGTGGATTATTTATTCCTATATTTCCCGTATGTGTTCTGTTTCTTTGAGTATCCTCTTTAATATTAATTCTGCTACATTTTTATACCTTGCACGAAGTCTCAAAGTGTATTTATTATTTTTTATTTAGTGAGTAAATTTATTTATGGTGCAGACTTTTAGAACAATTTTACGTGTGTGTGAGATGTGCCACAAAATGTTTAACTAAAGAGCAATGAACTTAGGTGTAACAAGTCTTATTAGCAACAAGTCAAATTACTTTAAGTAAAAGCTCTATTTTGCAGTTATATATTACGTTATGATTATTAATAGTCATTTTATAATATTATTTTATTTTCAAAAAGATAATCATTTTTAGCAAGATTGAGCTTATTTTGTGACTCGTAACTATTGTGTCCAGTGACAATGCAAATATTTTGTTGAATAAGAATGATTTATATATTAAACATAGACAGGCAAACGGCAGTCGGACCACCTGATACCTTAATAAGCATCAGATGCCGCCCACGGACATTTATAAACCTACCCTCTTCAAGAGGAACCCCATGTCACAAAACAATGAGATGATCACAGATGGGAGACTGTTCTATAATTAAGGTGCACTGGCAATAATTACCATATGTTATAAACATATTAATGAAGTGCTGTAAGGAACCTCATGAAATCACTTGGTGAAGTGAAAATTTCTTTTATGTTAATTGTAACCGCCACTTGTGGTGGCAACAAAAAGGCATAAATACCGGCTTAGCGGTAGGAGCAGAGATAAGTAAAAGAAGTAGCATAAGGACACTATTTATAATTATTAAAAATACTTTGACTCTAGTGATCTGAACATAAATCTCGTAGCCCTGTTTAGAAACGTACGTTTTTAGAATTTTGTGCCTATTAAATAATTATAAAGGAGATGGCCAACATCTGTAATAACGCTTCACACTCATAGCCCCACACTAGGATTCCCTGTGTCGTGGGTGCCATGGACAACACACAAGACAAGGACATTCACACCCAGACCGAGAACAGAAATACAAACTATTCAATAAATTTTTATTTGCCTATAAATATTAGTGGTTAAACTAAACGTTTCCCGTGAATTGATTAAGAAGGTAAAATTATTGTACACTAGCTGTTGCCAGCAGCTTTGCATACGGAAATTATTTTTAGCCTTAGTTCCTGAAGCAAATTGGTTGATGTTTTAAAAATATTCCATACAAATTTTCATCCCGTTTCCCAGAGAAACCTTTTAATTTTCCGGGATAAAAAGTTTCTTAAAATATAACCCGGAGTATAAGTAACATATTCACCAATTTTGATCGAAATCCGTTCCAGGGTTTTCATGTGATGCCCGGACAGACAAACAGACAGACAGACAGTTGAGTTTTATTACAGTAATGAGTGGAACCATGCCGTCTGCTTATATATAATTCCCTGGCGCTATTTTTGCGACTGAACTGCATCTTATCCAGTGGAATGTATTTGGCAGTATTACCGATTTCAATTTCAGATAAGGCAAGGCAAATACAAGTAATTGTTCGCAAAATTCAAGATGGAAATATCCTTTGGCATGCACTGCTAATGACTCATTCATAGCGCGGGATTAGTAGGTTTTTTATGAGGATATCCTTTGTTTTTAAAATTATTAAGGTCAACGTTATAACTTTTAGTGAATCCTTGAGGCATAATGGTTTCTATGCCGGATCGCCATTCTAAGTTCCTGTATTCAATTCCCAGTGACGTAGAGGTTTGAATCATGAGTTTGAATTTCTGTTCTCGGTCTGGGTGTGTGTGTTTTTGTCTTTGTATGTTGTGTCCATGGCACCCACGCTGCTCCAAGCCTAGAGAATACCTTCATCACGCTGTTCCAGTGCAGATTAGTAGAGGGATTAGTTTTCAACCGCAGTGTCGGATGTTTTCATGCGTCCGAGGGCCTCCGACGGGATCGAAGGGTACCCTCAGAAGCACGGAAACGTTCAAGAAACTTTTCTCACAAGCGATCATCACGATCCATCCAGCTACTGAAAATTATATGCTTCACATTACATCAGTTTCCTAATGTTAAGATAATTATTTTGCGAAGTTTTGGAAATGTTTCTATAACATAAATCATTTCCCTCTCAGGCTGTTTTTGTTTGTTATTCGTTCTTCTTACTTACTTGATTTATTTATGACTTAGCAACAATATAACAATGTTGCTATATACAACATAGTTTTGTTTCAACGAATTGTTTCTCGTGTTATTTCATGGTGGAGTTCAGTTTTCTTTGTATTTTAGGTTTAGTTTTCGTTTTAGTATTTTACAGAATGAGGTATCGCGAATCGTTGCGTATAACTAAAATACTATAGTGATCAAAGATGTTATAAATACAGATACGTTATGCCCTTACAAATCGACCGAAAAATCTGTTCCGACCGAGCTATAACACACACACGTTTATCTTTTGTTTGCCTACACCAATCACTAGTACATTGGCAAATTATGTAAAAAGGATGGCATTACTAAAACCATAATAGTGAAAAAGACAGCTAGTGTTTGTCGCTCGCGTCAATCTATATAGGCTACGGTCTTTATCGCTCTCGCGTCAAAACTAGATCGCTATCTCTTTCTTCGTCTGAATATGGCGTCTTTGCATGAGTTATTAGATTGTTTAGAAAAATAATTGAAATAGACTAAATAATCTAAGTATCTTAGCGTACTCAAATGTGGTATGAGATTCCTTGTGTTTTGTTGACCTTGGAGTCATAATTGGTGCACTTTCGAAACACACACGATGGCATTTTGATTTATTTTCGTAAGGACGTATGAACCTACGATGCGCCACGCTCGTGATTGCGCTCGACGCAGACTAATCACAAGAGTTCCCAATTGGGAACTTTTTGAGTCACACAAAGCGCGCGCTTATAACGTATCTGCCTCTTCTTAATATATAATATCTTTGATAGTGATATAATATTCACGCTGTTTTATTACCTCCTTGTTATGGAGTTGTGAGAAGGAAGTATTTAATATTGAAATTCCTACTGATATTGGTAGAGTTCAGTTAATGAAAAGTTATTAATTACAATCCAAATTGTCTACATTAATTTTGTACATTTTCTACATTGCTAACAAATGACTTGACGTACGACGTAAAAGTTAAATTGTGATGGTACTTTCAAAAAACAATGACAAAAATGGATCGTTGTCAATATTTTATAAGGCTGTTTTAAATACCTTAATTGAAGGTATAACATGATCCAATGGCACGGTCTTAGAATATACATAAGCAAGGGCACGGTAGTAACGCTACTAAGAAGAACGACACTACTTAATTTTTCTCGAAATACCATCTTCAAATCAATATTTTCGTCAAATTCAAATATTTATCACGACAAAGTAGTCATATTTATAAAACACAAAATTGCTACATTTGTTATAAGATAAATATAACACTGAGAATACTTACGCTAAGAGTTATTAAAAGACGCGATCCGATATACCCTTATAAAGCCTCGCGTCTATCTAAGCTTCGCTTAAATGGATTCCCGATACATCAAACCTCAAGCCAAATACCTATCTTATGTAGATTTATTGCAAAGTCTAATAGCATGTACCGAATGTGTAGGAAGCGCTCGGCTCAATCTCACACTTGGTTATCTCAATTACCATCACACCTATCGGCGAGTTTATTGCGTCTATTTTCGTATCCATCTTCAAAATAATTGAATTTACAGTCGTAGAATCGTAGATAGGAAAGATAGACTTTACTTGCACACTAATGCACGGATTTATAGAAAAAATGCTGTTGCTGCCAATACAATCTGTACATTAGTGTTCTAAATAGATAGTTTGTAGATTTAAGGACATAGATTTGCTTAGCTTTCTTAAAGTGCTTTCAGATTTGCGAGTACGTTCTACCGCTGGCGACCGTACTAATTAGGCCAATTGACTCTCATTTACATTTAGTGTAATCTGCTGTGCTGCAGAGGGTCGACTAATAAGCAAAATTTTCATGGCTCACTTTTCACTTATTAAAAATAAAGTTTCCTTTTCGGTTAAATAAACTTTCATAAGACATTTTAGGCTTCATAATTACACGAAGAATTATAAGAGTTTGAAATTTGTCAGCTAAATTATGTTGGATATTACTATCTTATATTTATTATAATTTTGGGCTGAATAGTTTTAGAAAAGGATTAGCCGGCTGAGCGGAAATGGATGGCTAGATAGTGCGAAGAACCCATAACCGTTGGGGAAGAGAGGAGCATGGGAAGCCTCTGACCATGTGGACTGACGACCTGAGGAAGACAGTGGGTTTTCGCTGGATTCAGAATGGTTAGAAACAAACCGGTTTATGAAAATATTTTTTTTGGATGGTGGCTTCAACCCATTAATGGCCCACTACTGGGCACGGGTCTCTCCTCTTGAGGAGGCCTAGAGCATACTCCACCACGCTGCTCCAGTGCGGATTGGTGGAGGGATTAGTAGCCAACCCGAGTGTCGGAAGTTTTCAAACCACCCAAGGGCCTCTGACATGGCTTAACAACTGTTATCTCATGATAACAACCGGGACCAACGGCTTTACGTGCCCTCCGAAGCACGGAAACGCTCAAGAATTTTTTGCCACTAGCGGTCACCCATCCAACTACAGACCGCGCCCGCTGTTGCTTAACTTTGTCGATCACTTAAGATCGATCCAAGCCGCAGGGCTATGAGCGCTTCCCCATGTGAAAGTACTCCTTAACCGAAGTCTTTCTCTTCTTTCTTTTTTAATTTTTACTGATGACACAGCAATCATTGTCATCGCTAAAGCGATTTGTTGGGGTTTTGATAGAGCGGGTGCCATGACGACGACGTTCAACCGAGACGATGTTTGCGTACCGACTGAGTTAGGAGATAGGGCGGTGTTATAAGCGATACCGTAGCTAGGAGAGACGCCCAGCCTCTCGATAGGGCTCTTAAAATTGGGTAATCTAATAGGCCCTTAACCTATCGAGTGTCACTAAAGACATGACAAGAATCAAAATTCATCACAGCGACAACCAGACGCCATATTGTCAAAATGAAAAAAAATATCGACGAACTAAGTCAAGTGGGGTATCGTTGAATAGGTACTTATTTAAAAATGATTTTTAGATTACTTTCTTCATTTTTAATTTTAAATAACAGTTTTAATATGTAACGATTTAAAGTTATTGAAACAAGCATTCGCGCTAATCTAACATTGCGAATTTTTCCGTCTTGTAATTCTAATAAAGACATTAATGAATGCTAACTAAAAAGTGTAAAATAAAAAAAATACCCATCTGCGTAAAAAAACTATCTGTGAAAAGAAAAAACAAGCCCAGTAGTTACAATATTGTGAAAAGTAATACTGAACAACTACACCATAGAAGGATCAAAATGAGTTTAAAATAAGTTTTATAAAGGTATTTGGATTGGAGTAACGATTAACTCCTGTGTGAAAAGTTCCACACCCGAGACAGGACGAAGTTCATGACTCCGGAGTAGACAGATAATAGCTGGGTAGCAAGTTTAATTACTTCCCGGGCAAGCACACGCGGGCACTGCTGACAGACTAGAAGCTAAGAGACTGGATAGTTGCAGTTCACGAGAGAACAAGCATAATTTATCCCATAAAGCTTGACTAATGATTATTATCTATCGCTTAAAACTTACGTTAATGAAAAACATATTTAAATTATAAAATACGCTATTTACGTCATACTTTAAAAGTAATATTAACTCTGTATAAATGTAATGAGGTTTATACTTTTCAACGCACAGTTCATAATTATTCTATTTTGCAAAGCTTAGTCAACACTAGACAACTTTCTTTTCAATTTCGCGGGGGCTTAGTGTGCTTCTTTTTTATTCTTGACATTTTTCGTTTTCTTTTAGTTTAGTTTTCTTTTTAAATAAAGATTAATTTAGTCATATCGTTTTGTTTGAATCATCTAAGCTAGGTACTTAATATAGGAAATATTTATGCCTATTATGATGCGCTTTCTTTTCATTTTTCTTTTCTTTTCAATATTCAGTTTTCCATTGCCCTCAGGTTCACTGGCAGTAAAAGCTTTTAGTATTAAATCCGCCTTTTGTTCCTGAACAATAAGTGAGGATCAGTAAAGAATAGATAGATAAAAATAAATGTATTCTTTGTAGGTATAAAATGAAAAAAAATTATAATTATTTAAATATTTAGTTATTTTTTAAATTAAGACTATAGCTTAAATTTGAACATTAAATCCATAAAAAAATCTTTATTTAAATAAAGATAAATGGGGTGTAAGATGAATTGAAATACAGGAAAGGCTAGAATTGCAAAATATTTTGTGCCTATGAGCTATTTATTTTATTCCTCTAAATTTTTTGTTAAACTTACTAAAATTAAAGGGAAAACAATTATGAAAATTTTATATGACAATTCATTGGCTTAGTGCCAAATAAAACTTTATTCAATTTGGCGGGGCTCCAAAAAGAATCGTAGATTTTGTTAGTAATAGGGGTTATCATTTAGGTACATTTCCAAGACAACTTTCTCAAATCGAATTAACTAAATTCATGTTCAGTATCAATTTATATCCTAGAACAGTTGAGACCAAATATGCTGTCTTCGTTTTTAATTTATTGTTAGTATTTTACTATTTTTATTATAATCAGAAAAAAATGTCAGTGGTTACAAGTTATACAAAATACTCTATCAAATATTTTATGAAGGAGTAGGTGTGTATACGCTGGCAATACTCATAGCCCGGTAAGCTTGTGTTCATTCTAAGTGGTGGACAGATTCATACAACAGGCAATATTGCTGGGTGCGAGCAGTACCTAGACGGGTTAATGGTAAAAATTTTTCATGCGCTTTCGTGCTTCTGAGGTCACGTTGTCACGAGGTCACCATTGGTCCTCATTGTTTTAATAATATAGTATGTAGTTGCTAACCTATGTTAGGCCTTTGGGCAGCATATAACCTTATGAAATTTGGGTTGGTCACTAACCATCAATCAGCATTGGAGCAGAGTGGTGGAGTACACTTTAAGAAAAGGGATAAGGATCTAAGATTTTTTTTCAAAAACAAATTAGCTGAGTCCACTAAAGCCAACAGCAAATGCCTATTCTAAAAATTCTATTGATTCTAGAGGACTGGCAATAAATAGTCGGTAATAACTATACTCAAAATTATCTAAGAAGCCATTAATGATAGCTGCCATTTATTAATATGAACCAACCTTGTACGGACGTCTTTGAGCGAAATGAAATAATCATTTAATTGACATGAATAGTTGGATACTTATGGACAAAGGATTTTGGCAAAATTTGTTAATAATCCCTATTCGTTTTCATTGACGTTATTTATAAATCATATTAAACGTTATAATCTAGTAAAAATCCCATCACATCATAATTTATGCAAAATTGAATAAAAAATAAGGCGTCGAATCAATGTTATATGAAGATGCCAAAACCTACACTGCCGTTAAGTGATGTGTCGGCTTGATACCGCTTATAAAACCAATCATAATCGATACATTACTATAATCGAAACTTAAAATAAAAAAATATTTAATTTCTTCTCTTCTATAAGAACACGACCAAAAGTGTTTATTACGATAATCTATAACCGCAGCCATTTGAACTAATAAAAATAGGGTTAGTGCAAAGACTATGCAAAGATATCGTGTTGCATAATGTTGCTCAACAAATCGTGAATAGTGTTGATGCTTCCTAATTTTTAACGAAGTCCCATGCATGAATGCCGTCGTAACTCAATTAGGTTGTACAACCATGCACAGTACACAGTACATCTTTAATTATTTATCGAATCCACTGACGAGAGACTGGTGTTACTGATATCCCCGCGCCAGTGACCATTGCCATGAAATTGCACGTCTTGTCGTTTTTCGGTTACTCACAAAAATATATATATATTTTTTTAATTTAAAATTATATTTATTTTCCTACATGAGTTCATTTAATACTTTCCGTTTTGCCACCCACAAAATTAAATCACAATCGTTTCAAAACTCAAGTCAACGTTGACAGTATTGTGTGCTTTGACAACTGTTCCACAGGTGGCATTATAGGAAACAAAGCCGCAAGTTTCAAAAGCTCTTTGAAACTACGCATTTGTTCCGATTATTTTCTCGGAATACTCTTCTCAGTGTCAATAGACTACAGGGTATTACACTACGGTACGAGCAAGCTTTGAAATATGTGTATGTATTTTGATTTTGGCAACTCTGTGTGTTGTAAACTGTGTGTTGTAAGGTAAGGTCCAAGTCACCGTCAATTATATGTGGAATACCTATAACTATGGAACACTATGGACTGTGGTACCGTCTGAGGTTTCTGAGTTTGTAACAACTAGTTTAATCCTGAACGGCGAGCATCGGCGGGGTGCACGACAGTATGGTGGTGGTCGGTATTTTTATGCTGCCCGAAGGCCTTTGACATGGCTTAAAGATTCTTTCTTACGATAACTGACAACCAGGACCAACTGCTTTATGTGCCATTAGAAGCACGGAGTGGCTCAAACATTTTGTTATTAGCGGTCAACCATCCAACTTCCAATCAGCTGTTGCTTAATTCGGCCGATCACTCAGGATCGACAGAATCCAAGAGCTTCAGTTTCAGTTAGTAACAGTCAGTTATGAAATCAGTTTGTAATTTGTCATATTGGATGAGCTATTGGTAAAGTTCTTGGAATACAATTAATTAACTCTCGATAGTTTTCGTCTGTGAAATAAGTAGTAATTAATTTCTAAAATGCTTACGTTGAGAAATTAGAAAAGAGGTTTCATCATTCCATTTCAAACGCTTTCTCGACCTCAGTCATGCAACAATAAATACGAGTAAATTAACGTTTTCCCTTACTGGTCTTACTGGCTCTTTGTACGGTACACTCGCAGTAAGCTTCATTCCAACCACAATGATTTCTATGTCAGTAGTTATTTCAAGCCTCTGAATGTAGATGTTAATTTACATCTATTATTTAACCAAATATTTCAATATTTGAGTACACAATTGGTGAACTATACTTATTGGAGAATTCTCAGATTTGCAGGTGTCTTCATCAGGTCTTCATTTGCATACAAGTACGGTCAGCAAGAGTTATATATACAGGGCATGATAAAACGAAAGGTAATGTTTAATATTACATGTTCTATTATTTCTTCTGTGATATTGCAGAATGTTTGGGTTATTGTTAACTTTAAATGATACTTAGGTAAATACGGAAAGTAGTGCTAGGTTAATATTTTTTGTTGGACATTTTCTGGATTATTCTGATAAGTATGAAATTTTCCCGTTCGAGGAAAGGTCCGAACTCCGAGGCCAATCGTAGCGTTATATCAACAAATCGTTATGATTAAATGATGTGTATAATCTCGGTAATGATGAGGGGTGCTAAGAAAGTGGTAGGGTTACTTAACACAAATAACTTTTTTAATACGATTAAAAACAAACAGTAATTATAACAATGCAAGGTAGGAAAGAATTATAATTTTAGGTGATAACAGTTTTGCATTAAATACGAGAATTGTGCACAAAGGGATTTTGTTAATTTATACTGTACTTAACATCATTACGTTCTAACAGTAAAATTAAATATCCTAATATCATTCTAAACTTAGTTTTATAGTTTTCGTTTCCTAGAAAATTTTATTCCTGTGATGGATTATCAGAATTTACATTCATTCTTTCGTTCCCTAGATCTTTCTCTTTCGGATGGGTAAGTATAATAGACACTGCAGCCGCATTTTATTATAATAATGAAATTCAAAGGAAACCGTTCAAATTAAAATCAATCCTTAATCTTGCCTCGCCAGGTAAGACTGCGACGACTTTTGAGAATCTTCCATAATACATACTAATAATAAATTTTGAATATGATTTATTAGTCCTACAGTAAATTATTTTAAATGAGTATCAGTTAATTATTTAGTAGATAAACCTACAGATTCTTTACTGTTCTGAGAACCGAGATAAGACTTCCTCATTTATTATAACAGTTTTATTTATATCGTTATTGCTCACATCCTTTTTAGGGTTCCGAAGTAAAAGCAGAACCCTTATAGTTTTGTCATGATCGTCTGTCCGTCCGACCGTACGTCCGTCTGTCCGTCCGTCTGTCTGTCCATCTGTCTGTCTGTCTGTCCAAAGTAAATCGCCGAGTCTTTTAGTGCTAGAAAGAATCGAATGGAATGTAGACGTTAGATACGACTGTATCTAACGTCTACATTCCATTAGTTAGTGACTACTAAACTTAACAATTTTATTGATAAATACAAAAATTGAAAATCAATATTTCTGGCGACAAATAATGTAGATTATAATACATATTTCTTTTTTAAATTAGATTTTCAGCAAATTTTGTAAATTATTAATTTCTTTATAAACAAAATAACAATATTCCCCATATTCTTTCCGTTATACCCATACTTCAGATTTCACAAGAAAATCAACATCTCAACTAATGTTTGCTTTTTTGAAAGCTCATTTAAACAAAAAGGAACGAATCACGACGAATACCGAAACGAATTACTTAGTTGTTGTTGGGGCGTTACTCCAGTTTTACTTAGTAATGCGTCGGGCTTAATTCGCCTAATCAATGTTTTCTTCTCTTCCTCGGAACTTGTGTGTTACTTACCCATTAGGAGTTTCGTGGAAAATTAACAAGAAGCTTTCGAATCGCAACCTGCATGTGAATGTGGTGTTTAGGCTATCCATTACCCTACTTTCCGTAAATAAATTTGTTGAACCCTTATTGTCACGCATTAAAATGAATGAGGTATGCGTCTAATTGCTAGTGCATTTCCATGTATTACCCAATGCGCATTTCACAGCTTGAATAAATAAACGGAACCGCAACTAACCGGCTTATTGTTCCGTGTGAGTGACATAATCAATATTGCTTTCAAATATTTGGTCGTGAATAATATTTGCACTGAATATCAGTTTTGAATATTTATTCATACCTACTAAGATAACGGGTTTAAGTCTTTAATGGTAATAATACGAGTAACGTTGGAATGAACCTACTATAAATATGTTCAAATATTTGGTCGTGAATAATATTCGCACTGAATATCAGTTTTGAATATTTATTCATACCTACTAAGATAACGGTTTTAAGTCTTTAATGGTAATGATACGAGTTACGTTGAAATGAACTTACTATAAATAATTATAAATAAAATTGAATGTGATTCCAAAAAAATCGGTCCACAGTTGGTGGAGAAATCGGTAAACATAGAGTAGTACAGAAAAAAATATACAGTGGAACATAGTACGTCTCTACCTTTTTTGATGTCAGTTAATAATAACTGTGTATTCTCAAATTCTTATAGTTATTTATTCGATACTGCAAGACAAAATAATTATTAAAATTTTTGTTTGTCTTTTTGTTTGTTCGGGCTGATCTCTGGAACGGCTGAACGGATTTTAATGGAACTTTCACTGGAGGAGGTTATAGAGTAACATAAAGACTTTAATCCCGGAATTTCCCACATGAATGAAGTAGTGAACATAGCTAGTTTTTATATAAATGTATACCTGCCATAGCTGACTTAATTTATCTTACATCAGTTCCAATTTGTTACAATTCCTGAGGAATCAGGTTGCACTCAGCAAATACTGATATTCAGTACGAATCATTTCAGCATGACATAACTTATCTGTTAAATGCCAGCATAATATAACATATGCCAGCACTATCAAGTGACCTTTGCACTCCAAAACGAGTAAAGTTGAAAAAAACAAATAAAAACTTTATGACATCCCAAACCCTTTGTTGATATTAGTAATATTCCTAAATAGATAAAATTATGGACACAAAGGTTCTGTACAGCTAACAAGTTTTGAAAGTTTTTATCGATGTAGGGGCACGGGTCGGCGATTTACGTGGATGTTATCACGGCAAAAATTAAATTACAAGAGTCGTTACACTACCGAGGGGACGGAGTTACGGGCACTAAAGCTAATTAGTTAGCTCCGAACTGAACGATAATTTAGATTGCAACGTTACGATATTGCGTCAGATAATGGAAACTTTCGCCAGGACTGTTTATCGAGAGTTCGCCGTTCGTCCACTCCGCTATTTGTTTTATCGAGTTATTAATATGTTGAGCAGGGACTGGACAGGCCGTGTTTGGTATGAGTTTGTTCATTTAGGGCACGGCTAGTAAGTGAATCTTGATCGATTTCATTATAAAAAAATGGTTGTCTGTAAAGTCGGTTTACGGACGGTAGTTTAACGTGACAACGTCATGACAAAACATTGATGAAATGATTGCATACTTTTATAGATAAGAAACTTTTATCTTTATACTACAACGCCATCTATAAGTCCTGAACTAAACAATTTTTTCAGCAAGTTCCTTTCTGACTTAATTGTGTATATAGTTTTGTTCATAGATGGCGCTTTCTCCATTGTTCGCTCGCTCGCGGAACGCGACAAATGAGTCATGCTTTTTCGTGCGTGCACCAGGCGTTCATCGTTTTAATAGACGTTATCACGTCAATAATATTAACTTGATGAGAAATGCGAGAAGGAATATAATAAGGATATTTGTAACCCTTTCTGGCAAAAACTACTGAACGGATTTTGATGTATGTACTTTAGCGCACAGGTAGACCATGATTTGGAATAACATACTCTTAGTATGGGTACTTATTATTTCAGAAAACGCGAGCAACGCCGCAGACAGAGCGCTAGTTAAGAATATAAGACTCTAAAACTGACGTGTAGGTATGTACATGATACGTATTATACCGAATTCATATTTCACAACAAAAACAGTTCTATTAGTTGTATTCTATGGTAATATCCACAAAAGTAAAATACAAACACAGTGTAGCTTTTTTATATTATATTTGTACAAATCAAATAGCGCAATGGGATTGACGTGAATGGAAATATTAAAGCTATAAAGAAAATAAAAATGAAATACGAATATGACTATGGCGTAAAGCGGGTCCCCCTTCCTTTTTGGTCGGCAATGTGTGAAAAAACAGGTGATGCCTTTGGCCTTGCTGAGGTCCATTAGTGAGTAACAACTTACGATAAGGTGTTCGATTCTAATAACTATAAATTTTAACATTTGAAAGCCCCCGACAGTTTTCACTATATAACTAAGGATCATTTTATCACGTCAGCTTTCAAACAAAAAAAAAACGGTGTCGCAATCGGTCTATTCGTTTAAAAGTTACGATGCCACAGACAGACACAAAGGTACCTACGTCAAACTTATAACACCACTCTTTTTGCGTCGGGGTTTTTTTCATTCCATTAGACCCAAAAAAACAATTGAAGTGCAATACTTCACTGAAGTGCTATATCAATCGCTTTCAAATAAATCTGAGCAATCAATTTTCTTTATTTAATTAAACTTGAAACTATTCGTTGCAGTTATTCTAGCTTTGACGTAAAAAGCTAATGGCTTTAGACTAACTTGTATTTTTATTTACGACTAGGTACCTTGTGTTGTTCTAATGCTGCTAGGTAAACTAGAATTTGTGTTGTAGGTATCACGTCTAAGGTTATAAAGGCCTAATGGATTTTAAATGATTAGGTACATGTACATTAGCATGCGGCAAAACTTCGTTCCCATATTTAGTTTCAATACCTATTTAACTCAACCTTAATTCAATTTCTTAATAGTAAAATTAAGTTACTAGATAGATGGTAAATTTAACTTTATTATGTACGAGTAACCGCCCTCGCTTTGCTTCGGTTTTCTTTATTTTTTACACCTTGGGTTACATTATTGGAGTTTTATTAAGGATCCCAAATTTTTTTGAAAATGTAATATAGCCTATGTTACTCGGGGATAGCGTAGCTTTCCAACAGTGTAAGAATTTTTCAAATCGGTTCAGTAGTTTCGGAGCCTATTCAATGCAAACAATCAAATCTTTCCTCTTTATATATTAGTATAGATGTAACTACTGAGTATTTTCAGTCGTTGTTTCAGTCCTATTAATTACCTCAGTACCTATATTATTTACCTCTTGTTTAAGTCACCGGCCACTTTTTTAAACACTGTTGTACTTGTATCTTGAACTGAAGCTGTACAGAGGAAAATATTTATCTATTCTGTGATTAAATAAAAAGATTCTTATAATATGTTTTCCGAAGTAATTACGTAGTTATATAATGTTAATTGCGTTTAATAGTTGGGTAGGTACCTTTTTTATCGCTGGAAAATCCTCATGGATACCCGACAGGCGCGAGGGGGCCCTGTCGGGTTATGCCGGACTCTTACCGGCTAAAAACCAGCGGTGTTCCTCCTCACCGTCTTCCGGCGGAGCTGCGGGAACGCTTTCGCACACTTCCGCTGCTCTGCCAACGGTTGCCCGGACTCGGGCCCATCTTGTGCCCAACTGTGGCGCCACTCACCATTCAACCTGGCGTGCCGGAACACGGGACACGCCAGCCGTCTCGGGGGTCTCCTCCAACTGGGCGATGGTACCCCCCGGTACTCAAAATTTTGTAAAAGTGCAAAACTGAATTATAATCGTAAAACATGTCGTGTTTTAACTCCGCGGTTGCATAATAAACTATTGTGGATAAAATGAATGAAACGTGATAAATTGTAGCAACCGACACCAATTCCCCCGAAGATGTCATAACTTTATCGTGTTTGCATTATTTCGCAGTCCGCTGATCGCCTGAATTTGCGTGCAGATGTGACATGAATATTTTATCCAAACGAACTTTACTGACAGAATGGCACAATACTCAAATAAAAATGCTGAATTATTTATGAATATTTTCCATTGTATTTGTTTGTCGATTTTTAATAAAAGTTGAAAGGCTGTTATTTAGAAACGGTTGTGGAATTTTACACACACACACTAGAGGTAACTATCGACAATATTTGCACATTGTCAAATACGGTGTTTATTTAGTATGTCAATGGTCTTCACAAAGTCGATAAAAATATCACCTAAACCAAGATTTACTACTAGATTAGATTTGATTAGATTTTTTACTTTTAGAGGTACTCGTGGGATAAGTGGATAACAAGATTAATTTTATTTTGGCTGGAATTCTACAGAGCGTGTAATGAAAAGGTTGTTTAATTTATATCCCTTTGTTTAATCAAGAAGTTACGGTTACGTTACGCGTCATTCACATTATAATTATTTATTGAACAAACGAATTGACATATGAACGCAAAATGTAAATAATGTAAGAAATTAATAAATTTTTACGGTGTAGGCTACCATTTAATAGAAAATATATATGTGATGCTACAGAGCTGATAGCGAGACTAATTAAGTATTTATTTTATTGTTCCTTTTGTGTATGTCAGTTTTGTGTGTGAATTGCTATTAAAGTTCTGTGGCATAGGTACTAAAAAATAAAATAAAATGTGTGTAATTCACGTGGTAGAAGTGTATCCTTCAAAAATTTTGGTTTCAAGATAATGATACGAATGTAAAATTTCGGAAAGATGATAATTGTAGGTTGTAGTAATGATCATAGTGATGCAAAGTTAGATAATCATTTTACATTTTATTCGTAGGTATATATTACATAGATTTATTCAGACTCAGAGCTTACATTTTCGATAAATGATACAAGAGACTTATGGTAACTAAAGTATGAAATAAATACTTTGGTCTTAATATGTTTAATATATCTTTGGAATACTGCGTCAATTACTGTTTTTAATCTTGTTGTTGATACAGTGTGACTGCTGCAACGCCATCTCTTAACATTTATGAAGAACAAAATGAGCAATTAGCGGCATTGAAGTATTATTACTAGCGTATAGAACCGACACCGCGCACACTATGTATGTCCCAATGTATTGGCGCCACGTGGCTTCAATCTTCAATGGATTCGTTCGATTTTGAAAGGAGAACCGAAGCTCAATTTTGAAAATCTAACCTCCCGGGCGGGACACACATTTTGTTCGAGATTTCTGTTCTATGACATTATATTTCAATGGCTAGCGCCATCTATCTAGCAATAAAGCGAATCTTCTATCTTGTTCCTCGCGCCATCTATGAATACAACTTAGCACTTTTACTGTCACGATCATGACGCTTTTTCTTTTCATGGACTTTCAAATCACATTGTGGCTAAAGAAGTTTACACTTCAAAAATTTCTAATTTACATCACTGAATAAGTAAAAACTATTCGTATCACTCGCGACGAGTAAACCATATTGAGGTAGTTGTGGGTAATGCGGGTTACATTAGCTCTGCTTACACACTGTAGAGTGCACTTCGCCTCTCAAACGAAGGCCAACTCGTTACGTGGCAAATACCTATACCATTTTAAACATCGTCGTCTCCAAATATTAAAACGTCTTATTTTTAAACGCCACTTAATCATACACAAACAGCATTACAACAAGCATAACTAATAATAGTCCTGTAAGTATAATACCTATAATACTGTCTTGTTAGTATTATAAAAAAATATGTGTGGCGACGGTGCACACACGTCACACGGCGATGTCACGCCAACCTGAATCACGCTATCGAAGTTTTATATATAAATGCTCCGACAACATCAGTTGGGGCTCAGCCGCCTCCCAGGCCACACACCTCCCCTGGCGGGAGATCTCCATTTGCTAAATATGTTTATTGCTGTCAGTACGAGCAAATTTCACCAAAATATAATCGTTATTATTAAGCAATAACTAAAATACACAATGCAACGGTGGCAACTATTACCTATGCTATTACGGTGGTTATTATTGTACGGGCTATGGATAGAAGACCAAGCATCAATAGAGAAACTGAAAGTCACGAGTTTTCGCACTGTCAGCGGGCTACTTAGGTCACGGAAAAGCGTGAAGTAGGTCACAGTGTGCTAAATTATGTCAATAATTTACCTGCCGCCTCACGTATATACCTAAAATATAATTAGTTATGAATTATCGGTTTGATAAATTCTACATGTCGATTGTTGACTAAACTAAACTATGATTCGTAAACTACGATGCATATTTTTATATGAATAGTTGACAAACAGCAGACGGGCCATTTTATGGTAAGTGGTCTTACCCATTGACATTAGTAACATCAAAAGGTATCATCGACGCATTACCGGCTAACAACCGGGAAGGACAAAGCGGAAGACCTATTTAAAACCAGCTCTCCAAAACTGTAAAGGAATTATGACAAAACCTTTCAATAATTTATTTTTATAAAAGGATGCTAGCGATAATAAATAAAGTAAAAAGTAAGAACGAACATATAACACAGGAGGGTTAAGTGCATCCAAAATGGCTTACACACTTGGATTACTTCAATATTGTTCAATGAAGCATTATAGATCAAAGAAGACTTATAATTGCGAATCTCTCATACATTTTATATCAAAAGTATGCGAGATACTGTATACGTATATCTCCCATACTCTTGCACTACATCAGAAATTTTGCATCGTTTTGAACACCGAACCGTGTTGCAAAGTTCCTTATCAATTTAATTAATGCGCTAAATTTTGTCATGAATCCTGCCTCAAGTAACGGATATACGACGATAAAATCTCATTAGCTCATAAACATAAATTACAAACACTAGTCCAACCATTACAGAATTACATTACGGAATCTGTTAACTTTGTAAGTCAGTTAATAAGATTTACTGGCATCTGGTTTTAGTTAACCTGACTTGACCTGCCCTTCGACGTAGTCTCGAAACTCAATTATTGTTTGTTACACGTCTTTGAATCCGTAAATCAGATATTCATTACTTTGATGTTTGATGTCTTTTAGCCGCAAGAAAAACAAGATCCCAATTTATTTTTCATTTCATGATACATAATATTTCCAATTCAAATAACTGTGTTAAAACTAACGTAAAAAAATAAATTAAAAAAGTAATATTGATAAGAAATAGTTAATAATATTTTTTTTTTACTCTTTACTTCACCTTTTCACATTGTTATATCTTTGCTATACCTTATGTAGGTACGCCTGTACCTAATTTATTTTCTTGCTGTTTTCTTTCTACTACTGGGTTGCCTGGAAGAAATCGCTTCAAAGCGATAAGGTCGCCCATTGTTTTGTATTGTTTTCTTGTGCTCTTATGTATGTTATTTTATGGTTGAAAAAGAATAAATAAATAAATAAATAAAAATGAAAATTGATACACTTAATTTTCGCTTATCTCCCATTTGTTGGTCAGTTGTATTTTCAAGTTGGCTCTTCAAGATTTGAGTTCTTATGATTTTCAGTGAGCTGTAAAGTAATTAGGTACATGTACATGGAGATGGTCACTATTTACCTTTAGGTGGCCACACTTACATTTATTACATTTATTATACATTTATTATACTTTTATTTTTTATTTTACATTTATTATAGAAAAAACGATATTATTTTAATTTCTTCGTCGATAATTTCCTAGTCACAAATTGCAACACAATATTGCCTGAAGCAATATTTGCTTCACAATAGAATAACAAGTGCCTCATTCCCAAGCTAACGACACTTCCTTTAAAAAGCTCCAGTTATAAACCTACAAAGAAGATTATGCAGTCGATATCTGGTATTCATTGTAGCAGACGGTAAACTTCTAAACTTTGATAAAATATGGCGAAAGTTACCTACTGTGTCCCTAAGATAAACAAAATACGTCGAAAATATTTAGTGAACTCTTAAGAAACACGAAATGTTTGGCACTGTTTGACCCGACGAATAAATTCGTTAGACAATACACGATAATGAATAAAGTTGGGTTGTTAACTTTGGAAGCTAACTTTGGAAATTCCATTTTACAACTGTTCATGTTTCGCTAGTATCTCACCCTCGTTTGGCGTCGGGAAACCTATGCCGTAGTAAGTACTATCACCGGAAGCAACTGATACTCATATTTTTAACCGACTTCAAAGAAGGAGGTTCTTAATTCGACTGTATTTTTTAAATGTTTGTTACCTCAGAACTTGCGACTGGGTGAACCGATTTTGATGATTCTTTTTTTAATAGCAAGCTGGTATTAAAGATTATTGTTATTAAGATTTCGATGATTCTTTTTTTATTGGAAAGGATGTACTTCATTTGAAGTCTGTTCTTTTTTTGTTCAAATTTTAGATTATATCATTCATTAAACACTCAAATATAATGGTAAGGTCTAATGAAAATACATCGTGGCTAAGGTATGGATAAAAACATTCATGTAATTACATGAAGAATTTACATGAACAGAGCAATTGCTCTGTGGATTAATTAGTTTTTATACTTTTATTGATGACTAGCTTTTGTCCGCGGCTTCGCCCGCGGTGGAGATCGATTTTTTGCGAATCCCATGGGAGCCCTGCACTTTTCCGGGATAAAAAGTAGCCTATGTGTTAATCCAGGGTATTAGGCTATCTCCAATCTATTTTTCAACCAAATCGGTTAAGTAGTTGTGGCGTGATTGAGGAACAAACATCTTCACACACTTCCACATTTATAATATTATAGTAGGATGCGCGTGCTGCGCTAAATATTAGATTTTAGAGAAATTATAATACTGAAAGGTTAACATTTTCTACATTATTACTTCTTAGTAATGTTACGTAAGTAGTAACTTATAAATAAAAAAGCATAATTTTTCAGTCTTCCACGGTAATCAATGTTACTATTCACTCGAGCCCTTATACCATTCAATCGAGAGAGATCTTTATTGGTTCAAACAGGATAGCAATTCGGCCTCGATCAATCGCTTGGAACCTTACTGACTGATACACATTGCAAGATCGAAGTGATTTGTTTTATTTGTTACATTGCGTCTAAGTTCATAGGTATATAAAGCCAGTAAAAAGTAAAGTAAGTTTGTTTTACTTTTACCTTTATACTAAGTAGTCTAAACAACTGAGTACGAGCATGTGATTTTATGCTTAAATTTAATTTTAAACTTCTATAATAAAAAAAATTACGAGGAGATCCGTAGACGAACAAGGGTAACCGACATAGCTCAAAGAGTTAGCCGGCTGAAGTGGCAATGGGCTGGCCACATAGTACGAAGGACCGATAACCGTTGGGGAAGAAAGGTCCTCGAATGGCGCCCGCGTCTAGGAAAGCGAAGTACAGGACGCCCCCCGACAAGATGGACCGACGACCTGAAGAAGACAGCGGGCATCCGCTGGATTCAGAAGGCTCAGGACCGGTCAGAGTGGTGCAAGTTAGGGGAGGCCTATGTCCAGCAGTGGACCTCCAAAGGCTGATGGATGGATGGATGGATGGAATAAAAAAAAATACAATAGATAACTGAATAAATTCCGTTAATTGAAGTTTAATCACAGAACACTATAGTACATAATGTTTAATCATAAGTCATGAATTTTTGGAAAACAACTCAAAGAAATATAAGGTTTAACATTTTTTGTGTCCGCTAGTGGCAAAGATGCGTGAGAGTGAGGTACCTACAATACATGTAATTATAATATAATAAGGTATAAACCTGCTGCCAACTGCCATGAAAATAATAACAGTAGGCTTGATGTGATAAATTTTGACCATGATGAATCATTGATTGTTGTTCACTTACAATCATCCCACTACAAGGGGTCACCTTATAGCATCAAGGCAGAGAAGACTCACCACATATTATTAGCCAACACTATTGGTGAGGGGCCAAGGGGGGCATAATTATGTACCTATATTATTTAGGAATGTTTAGTGAGCATGTTTCCCCAATATTCATAGTTATTCCCATTGAAGTATAATGTCATAGAACAGACATCTCGAACAAAATGTGTGTCCCGCCCGGGAGGTTCGATTTTCAAAATTGAGCCCCCGTTTTCCTTTCAAAATCGAACGAATCCATTGAAGATTGAAGCCACGTGGCGCCAATGGATTGGAAGATACATGGTGTTCGCGGTGTCGGTTCTATACGCTAGTAATAATACTTCAATGGTTATTCCTATTAATTCCAATTACGCACATGAAATGAGTTTCCATGTGATTTTCTGTCTATTATATGTATGTAGAAAAATACTAGATTCTATAAATGTTGAAATTAGTCTCAATTTCTCAAATTCCATAAGTATGAAATCGACTTTTAATCTTATGCTAGCATTGCTATTTACAAAATTATATTATGACGTATCTACTGGGATAAATGCCTATCGTTTTAAACAGCTGTTTCAGGGATTTGCGACGACGTTTACTTAAGTAATAGATGTTTGTACGACTCAAGGTCTCGTTCCAATTTTGTTTTTCATGTTAAGTACACACTTAGCGCACACTTATACGTGCAATGGACCATTTAAAATTCCAAATGTTGCTGGAATGGCGTGTGTTATAACTTTGAACGACATACGAAGTGTCGAAATTATCTTGGAATATTTGAAAAGCTTAAACCTAATTAGAGTATATGAAATGTTTCGTTAATAAGCTGTGGGCTTGGCCGCGCCCCCCAGGCAACACCATCTCGCCGGAGATCTCCCTTTGCCAAAAAGCTAACAACACCAATGACTCATTATATAATTGTTATAATTTAACCATGCATCGATTGGAAAAATTCTTTTTTAAACTTTATGGCTATTTTATATACGTTTAGAATTCACTATTCAAGCGCTTGTTGAAGTCGGTACGTCAAGTAGTACAAATAAGACTTAAACAGATGTGAAGCTGTGTGAGTTTGCCAATCTCTGCAGGATCTCATAAACGCATTCTCAATGGCACTGCCTCAGCAAATCGCATCCAACAAACTCAGCTTTGTCGCCTGTATTGGATCTGAAAGGTCTACTTTTAACGATCGTAGTAAGTTTCTTTCACGGGATAAATTTGAGCAAAACTTTGAAATTTACTTTTGAAACGTAGACGATTGTTCGTAGAAGCTTAATAGCTGGGTTACAGTTACATTAGGGTCAGAATTTATGTAGACTCGGAAACTAACGACCGCACATTTGTTAATATCTAAAAGTTGTGGAATGGATTTGACGGGTTCTATTTCGGGTCTGGGGTATTATTCATGGCTAAGGAAGAATATTACTAGTAATTATAAAGTATAATTGATCGCCTAGTTATACATATATAAGTTCCGAAAACAATATAATATCTCCAACCGTTTAGCTGGCAGGGAGACACTTGACTTTAAGCAAAATTGGCAATTTAAAGCCGAATATTTCGCAAAAGAGCCCCTGAATTGAAAAACAGTCTTAGCAGACCTATAATATTCTTGAAAGACCTTTTTAACGATACCCCACACTATAGGGTATGCGACGAAAAAAAATTCATCCCCAAGTTACCTGTATGGGCCCCTCACATACAGGTATGAACTTGAGGATGAATTATGTAATTATGTAATAGTTAGTATAATAACATAATTAGTATAATATGACTTGAAATTATATTCATATGATATAATTTTCACATGCTATAAAAAAGAATAACCTAATTTCATGTGATGTAACGTTTATTTCATATAATGTTATATTTCATACATTTACATACTCTTAAAAAGTATACAGTATGCGGCAAACAGCAAGAGGCATTCCGCATGCAGCAAGCAAGCAGTAGACATGGTTTCTGTCACGGCTCGGCGCTGCGGGGCTCTGGCGGTCCCACGCGATCTTGTCGTCGCGGATGCTATTAACGCTCACCACCACGACTCGTCATGTTCCGGCTGTGGGCTTGAGAGCCAGTTCTTTCTTTCTTTTTCTCTCTTTCTTGGTCGGCAAAGGATCAGTGATGCCTTTGGTGTTGCTGATGTCCATGGGCGACAATAGCCACTTACCATCAGGTGGGTCATCGGCTCGTTTGCCTGCTATTTCCATAAAAAAATTATCGTTAGTACTTAGGTATGTCATAATAACAACTGTTGCGCACCCGTGTGGGAGGTACCCTGAAAACAAAAATAGTGGTACTCCAGGAGTACCGACAGAAGTGAAAACTTGAACAATTACGTGTGTATTTTTTGAATCGTCAGGATATATTTTATTGTGCAGGAAAAACTTTTAAATTAAGTATATTTTATTCATAATTATAAACTACTACTACAAAAATTATATTACAATTTTTATTTAATACGCTATTGTACATGAAAAATAAATATCAAGTAACTTGATCGTGTATGGCCCGCTTAAAAAAGTTTACACTTCAAAAATGTTTCAATATTTTAATCTAAGGTTTTGCAGTTTTAATAAATATGTAGGTACATAATATATTGTCGTATTCATATACTGTCGTAATGGAGTGTGATGATCATAATGTCTTGAATACCACACTACACAGATGGAACATTATAATGGTCAACATTTATCTAGTTATCTACTCTTTCCGGCAAAGTATACGGGCAATTTACCCTGACAATATACCATTAAGAAATATATTTTTATTTATATAGTGTTAGCAAATAAGTGTTCGTTTTGCTAGACGTAAATTAGGTTTATTTTTTGACCGTAAATTAGGTTCATGTGAAAAGTAGAAAAAAATGTTTGTAACATGATTATGGTTTAATTTTGTCAACTGTGAAAACACTAGTAGATTTTTATAATTTTTCTGTAGAACGGGATAAATCTTCCGATAAATTTGTACTGATAAGAATGTACGAGATAAACTTATGGGTACAATACATAGATGTATGTATATCATTGTACTTAGGGATCGACGGTTGATATTAATATAGATTTTCGTCGAGCTCGCGACCTATTTGACTATTCCATCATTATCACCGTTAAAACTTTTATGCCACTAGAGAATTTTTGAATCCAATCATTCATTCATTCTATTTCTCGATCAATCAATTATTTTTCCAAGGTTTGAAGATAATTAATCTAAACATTTATGATGTAGGTTACTTTGTGTGTCTGATGTTAATTAAACGCTTTTATTTACTTTCACTTCGGAGCATCAAATCTTGTAACGTTAATTTGAATGACTTCCCTTTAATGAAAATTGATGAAATTTGGCAGACATGTGTATTTCCGATGACAATACACGAAAATCATATTTTAAACTAATTTTCATTGTTTATTTGTTGTTAAATTAAAAAAAACGATTTTCAGACTTTAGACGCATAATTCTCTATGTTCTATTTTACGTAGAGACTTGAAATTTTCACAACTTGTAGCTAATTTTATAAACTAAACATTATTGAAATAAAAGCGTTTAAAAAAAAAATTTTTTTTCATTTCACTTATTTTTTGATGCTATAGTGGTGGTTGGTATTCGTAGTCAAAGTCAAAGTCAAAGTCAAAATATTTTATTCATATAGATATCATTGATACACTTATGCACGTCATTTTTTTGGCTTTTCGGAAGGTGCTTTGTTATGGAGGAGAACACCCTCAACACATCTTTAAAAAAAATAAAAGATAAAAAGATATTATCATACAAAAGTTTACTATTCTGAGTGGAACTGGTTGCAGAGCTAATCACTTCCATGCGTCTTTGTCATTTAAATACTCGTCTACACTATAATATCCCTTGCCTAACAATTGTATTTTTACACGTTTTTTGGAAGATTCTATTGGCAAGTCACGTATTAATTTTGAGATTTTATTATAGAAATGTACACCAAGCCCTATGAAAGATCGTTGCACTTTACTTAAGCGGAACGAAGGCGTAATTAATTGATACATTCTTTTTGTTTGGCGATTATTAATATCAGAATTTTGTATAAACGTGTTTATATTCTTCCTTATAAAAACTACATTATTAAATGATTATATAATTGATACAGTGATTACGTGATTACGTAAATGATACAGTATTTTTTTATGTCATCGAAAGTTCTTTTTTTTTCTTTTTTGTTATTCCACTGCCCTAAGCATTATCATTAAGGTCGTCTTTTGCTCCATTAGGTAGTTATGTAAGGTTTAATAAGGAATCCTACCTAATATTAAAAATGTGAAAATTTGTACCTATGGATATTTTTACTCCTTAACGCAAAAATCACCTTTGGATTATCATGTTTAGTACACAAGTAGATAATGATCTGTAATAAGACACGGGCAGAGCGCTAGTGTACAAGTGAATATTTAATTTTCTTTCCCCACTTTGGATTTTGTAAGCTTGGTTTGACTTCAACCCATTAATGGCCCACTACTGGGCACGGGTCTTTCCTCTTGACGAGGCCTAGAGCATACTCCACCACGCTGCTCCAGTGCGGATTGGTGGAGGGGTTAGTGGCCAACCCGAGTGTGGGAAGTTTTCAAACCACCCGAGGGTCTCCGACATGGCTTAACGACTACTATCATATGATAACAACCGGGACTGACGGCTTTACGTGCCCTACGAAGCACGGAAACGTTCAAGATTTTTTTGCCACTAGCGGTCACCCATCCAGCTACCGACCGCGCCCGCTGTTGCTTAACTTTGTCGATCACTTAGGATCGACGCAAGCCGCAGCAGGGCTATGAGCTTTTTATGTTTACCAGCGGGTAAATACACACTTTTTTCATAAGAGTTCTTATTTATTTATGCGTTTGCCCCCTCTGGGTCATAAACTTTTAATGGTAAGTCACCCTCGTCTATCAACGCTAACGCATTTTTGAAGCGTTTTCAACAGATAAAGGACAGAGAAGAAAAGTTAAGGGTATTAAATAGGTATTAGGTATTTTGACTAAATAAAAATTACCCATTTTACTACCTTTTACTACCAAGCTAATATTACTTAAGCTTTTGAACATCTATTAGATGCTGCAGGAAAACATAAATTCTCGCCGTACTCCATTACTTCGCTACCTGCATATACCCATTTTAATTTCATTTTCGGCCATCCATCTCTTCAGAACACAAGTGTAAAAGAGAAAACTGAATTCCCACCGCTATTCGTTGTTCGCTCGATAGCCGAATGCAAGACATGAATTAACGCAAATTTATTCACACATTTATAGGATTAATTGAATTGAATCGGTGCTAAAGGTAATAATCCCTTGCATTCGGTCTCCATGGCTATATTTGCATGATCCTTGTTCGTTTAAATAATTGCAAGCCCCAACTGTCTGAACACTTGACGTACTGAAGCTTTTCGTTCAATGCAATAAATACTACCTGTATTTATGAATACATATCTACATCCCGAGTCTATGATAAAAAATAGAAAGATAATGGCCATAATAAATAATATTATTTCTCTTTTATTTTTATTATAAGATTCTTACTTAGCCTGTGTTGAATTAATGTTTAAACTGTTAAGAGTTTAATTCGTTCGTTAGACTAACACAAGTAGACCATTTGAAAATAAAAAATTACAGGTTATATATTGCAATGTAGCAAAGCGCTTTCTATAAAAAATAACTGGTATTAGCTGGTTTCCACAGTTATTATGATTTGTTTCTCACTCCGCGTTATATTAATGGGCGACGATAAAAGTAAATAGCCTATAACAAAATGGCGTCGCGGCAGGCGATATGTCGACGACAGATAGCTTCGTGCCTATAAAATCGACAAACTGCACCTGTACAGTTGCTTAAAGAAATTCGATAAGTGCTTAAAATAAGTTGCAGTAGCTGCCAATAACACTGTATTGAATAAATGTTTTACGGTTGACTTAAAATGAGAAGTAAGTTGAATTTGTTTAAACTTATATCTGATTTATAATACAATTGCCAAGTCACGGCGAGACTGACACGCTAATTGCCGTTTATCATTTAGCATGTAGAATAAATATTTTGTTCTACTGAAAAACATTTTTATTTTTATTTTCTTGAGTAACCATTGATATTGTATAGAAGTTGTTGCGACGCTGCAATTTACATGAAATAAGTTAGGTCATCAATGGGAGACCATATTTTCTTTTAATTCAAAAAATACCAACGTTCATTTACCTATAATAGGGCACAATTTGTGTTTATTTGAAGAACCTTTTTATTTGGTTTAGATCACGAGAGACGTATTTTCTTTTTATATTCGACACCGTATAGGAGTTAACGCGTAGGCAGGTACCATGATATCCTTATTACTTTAAGAGCTGTGCAATTTCGCCTTAAATAAACAAACCATTGTCAGGTTCTAACGCACTTATCAAACTGCAAAACAATTTGCGAATATAAACATCGAAATGTCTTACACAAATAATAAAAAGCAGTTGTACGATAAAATTCATTATTAATTACGTCATTTACATAAACTTCTTCGCTCTAAGATAGTCGTAGTTGGAAAGATCTCTGTTGTCCGAAGACAAAGAAAAAGCTTCAACTAGATTTAAAGGAATGTCTCCAGAGCATTTAGCCCGGAACCGAGAAGTTCATGTCAGACTCAACTTGCTGCCACTCCGTAACTCGTAACGAACAAAAACCTTTCTCAGACATTTCCAGCAAGGATGGGTGAGTCATCGTTGAAAATAAATAAATTATTCCAGTAGCTTTGTAGGTAGGTAGGAGGTAGGTACATACTACGTAAGTTTTGGAAGGAGTCCTGCATAAAAATGTATACAAAATACAAATACTAATATTGATAATACTTATGGTGGCCATATTGGTGCGGCTTAGAATACCAATCCAAATTCCACGCCGGATGGTGGTATGGCCCCTCGCAAGGATTTTATAGGTTATATTGATTTCAACAGTTAATTTTTTTTAAATTGCCGGCAAACGAGCTGACAATCCACCTGATGGTAAGTGGCTATCGTCGCCCATAGACATCAGCAACACCAAAAGCATCACTGATGCGTTGCCGGCTAAGAAAGAGAGAAGAAAATGAAAGAAAGAACTGGCTTTCAAGCCCCCAGCCGGAACACGACGAGTCGTTTGGCGGCTGACTCATGCTCAAGGGTAGTAGGCGAACCCCATGGAGAAATATTATAACATTAGTAATAATGGTATTAATTAATAATTAAAATCAATGTTACCAATATTATCCCTCGAGGGCCGTACCACCAGCGGGCCGGATTTAGTCGCCTCTTACGACACTCATCTAGCGAGGGATTGGGGTTAGTATTCTAAGCCGATAACTATCGCATCAGTCAGTACTAATGCTGTAATAGGACGTCTTTAAAAGGAGATTTTTTAAAGTGTCAAATGCACGTGAATAATCAAGAAGAATGAGAATAGTACGTTCACCTTCATAATATTGCGATGTTAAAATGTAATCAACCACATCTTGTAAAGCAGTTTTAGTGCTACTTTTTTTCCTAAATCCAGATTGATTAATCGGCAGTATTCCGTGTGATTCTTATTATATACTCAACTGTGAAAATGCAATTTTTCTGTTATCTTTGATATGGAGGAAAGTATGTTTATGAGCTTCAGGTCTGCTAGGATTGCAGCATTGCGTTACACACATTACTATGCATTTAACACACACACATACATAAATACGCATAATATACACACAAATGTGAACAAACCCTTTGACATTTAGGTACGGTCGAATATTATTGACCCCTGGTAGTCTATCATATAAAACACAAAAAATTGTGGGGATGTCGTTTATAGACTTTGAAACCATCCAACTGATGTGCCCCAATCAATCATGCGAAGATGGTTTGAGACCACTAAAACGATGCACTAGGCACATACAATCCTTTCATAAATTCTAATTTTGACTTTTCCCATACAAAAATTTTCCCGAATTGTTTATTTCTTTATTTTAGCGTAGTAGCACACGCCGGTTACCGAATAATATTTGATAATAGGGATGTTGACTAATTTTAGGATTCAATTTTATTTTATAGATATAACCTCAATATTCACGAAAAAATATTATAAAAATAATAATCTTCAATTTAAAAACAAAAATTGATAAATAAAAATCACTATCAAATTTGCCATCAAAAACGTCACGTGACGTCATTGAACGATATTCAATACTATCTGTCTACTAAGTTTGTTGAATTTCCATATAAAATTGTTCCAATGACGTCATATTCTCAAAATGGCGTTTGAGGTCACGTGACAGTGAGTACAATTTTTAACATTTTAAATTAATGATATTTAATTTATTGTGATTGATTTCAATAAGAGAATCATATATTACGCCTTTAAATGTTACCACTAATATTTTAGACATAAATTTATATTAATTTATAATTAGTGTCAACATCCCAATTGACGGGCTTTTGAAATTAGAAACAAAAAAATGAATTGGGAACTTTCTCTTTTTTGAAATAACGTGACTATAAGGATTATAGTTAAAATAAGTAATTTGCAAAAATGTTATTAATGTTTATGTAATCAATTTTATGGAACTTGAAATTATTATACAACTCGCAGTGAATGATATTGATGTCATATTTTGCTGATCCTAAAGCAACCATTTGATAATCTTATTTGTATCTGGGTATTACATATTGCATAAGACAAAGTTTATATACCCAGACCACACAACACTGAAAGCCAAGAAGTAGAGCCGATCTGTACTTTGATTGATTGTTACTAATGTTCTTAAATAGAAAAGTAACGTGCAATTTCATTTAAGTTGTTTACATTCAAGTGTAATAAACAGCATTTGTGGTTTTTCTGCGTTAACGCTCTTTTAATGTTTTTTGGCATGTTAACATTTTATTGATTCCAATTGATTTCGTTTTTTAAATGTTTTAACTATTTTAAAACTTATGATTAATAAGTTGCTGCTATTATTTCTGGATTTTCATTTATGAGGGTCTCGTAGTCTGAATTACTGAATGTCTTTCACATTTTCTTTTTATCGATAAAACTCTTCAACTAACTAGCATTGAAATATAAATGAAGAAAATCGCGATCAATCTTGTGTTTAGTAGTAATATTTGAAATAGAAAGAACAATCTACTAAATTGTTAATATATAATCCAGAAAAAAAGTATGATGATGTTGAACCTTCTATATATCATTTCCAAACAGTTATTCGAATACGACGTAGCACAAGACAAAATAATAGCAATTGTAACTCAATATTTGATCAAACTGTTAAAATTGTTTCATAAAAAACAAAGTAACTGCCAATTAAATTGGATTAAAATGAAGCAATATCAAAATAGTGTAATTCAATCAACTCATCAGAAAGCTGTTCAAACGAAAACGTATTTTTCGTTTTCGATGCTCGAAAGTTATTTTTCAAATGAGAAACTTTTCTCGTTTGTAAAGGACATGGTCGTGCTGTTCTCATTAAGTTTGATTTACTCTAGCGCGGGATCTGGAAGTAATATAATTAGTTTTTGAATTATCACTGACAATCTGATTACGGAGGGGAAACGATTAATGAATTTTTGTTTTTTTTTTTTTTTTTTTTTGCAGCACTTCGCTGGCACTTCCAGTTAGTTGAGAATTATTGAGGATAAAATATGACATAGCTAAAACTTACTTGTATTTAATAGATTTGTTTTGTTCTATGAGACCCAGTGATATATACAATATCATTAATGAGACCAAATTTCTTTCACTTTTGGAACAGTTCATGAGTTCTATTATTGTTGGATTTTAAATTTTTAAAATATATCTTTCATTACTTTTTATACTTACACTTTACTGTATACAGTGTATTTAATTAAGTAGTTAAGTATACTAAGATCACGAATCCACACTTGAACAAAGACTAGATACGTAAGCATGGAAGGTATCTGAAATACGGTATTAATGCCGAGCATAATTAATTAATAGGGGATATACATGTTTGGCAGTAATGGTAATCTGCCAATAATCCGCAGAATATTGCTTGCGGATAGCGTCAAGAGTGTCCGTGCTAAGCCGAGTTCCCACACTAAAACCCCCGAGAACTTTATCTACGTCGACCCTTTACGGGATTATCATAAACTTCTTCGACAATTTGTCTCTATTTATCTTTGTGTCTTAATCTCTTTGTATTTATTAATCGTTTGAGTATACATACTAAGTATTTATAAATTTATGCGATCGTATTACCAATCGTAATCCCTAGTGAATAAGAAATTAATGTTTGATATTCATTTATGATTTAAATTTCTTTACTTTTCGAACGTGTCCTATGTAAATCTGTTGGGTAATAGCTTATTAGAAAAATTTGGGAGAGCGAAAGCGCAGTCAACCATGCCGATCCATTGAGAATAGATAAGGCAAATTGAATCACCTATACTGCCCTCCTTATGATAAACAACGTATCTGCATTTCAGCAAGTTCCGAGATAAACGCGCCTAAAGTTTTTTTTCTTATTTTTGTTGTCACGACTACACTATACTCAAAATTATCTAAGAACGCATTAATGATAGATGCCATTTATTAATATGAACCAACCTTGTACGTACGTCTTTGAGCAAAATGGAATAATTATTTAATTGACATGAATAGTTGGATACTTACGAACAAAGGATTTTGGCAAAATTTGTTAAAATCCCTATTCGTATTGTATCGTATTCGTATTGACGTTATTTATAAATCATATTAAACGATATAATATAGTAAAAATCCCATCACATCATAATTTATGCAAAATTGAATAAAAAAATAAGGCGTCGAATCAATGTTATATGAAGATGACAAAATCTACACTGACGTTAAGTGATGTGACGGCATGAAACTACTTATAAAACCATAATAATCGATACATTACTATAATCGAAACTTAAAATAAAAATGAATTTATTTTATTTCTTTCTTTGTGTTTAACAATTAAACAATTTAAGTTCTTCTCTTCTATAAGAACATGACCAAAAGTGTTTATTACGATAATCTCTAACCGCAGCCATTTGAACTGATTAAAATACGGTTAGAATATTCATTATTCAACCGAAACCCAAATTTCATACGCTGGATGCGGCGCGGACGAATTAACAGTGAGTTTTTTAGGAAAAAAATATTTTATTATAGTCGTAAATACATAATTATTGAGCGTATAGGTATGGTAAAGTAACTTAAGTAGCTCAATGGAGGCAGTATCATTCCAGTTACTTGTGGATATCTAAATGTTTCGGTTTTTAGAATTTATAATTTAATTATTGAATCGATTAGAAAGTCTTACAATTTTGAATCGATTTGTTGAAAAATTGGTTCTTTCGTGAATCGATTTTTTTTGTACATGTCTAGTGTCACTGCGATGACAAACGACAAATATGCATTCTTAGTTCGTGGGGACTATAATTGAGATATTTTCAAAATTGTTAAAATTAATTGTTACTATATGTGTGTATTTTATGACTCATTACATTTTTCTGTTTTCTAAATATTTTCTGAGTTAATAGAACCCAAAAAGTGTTAATTTTTAAGCAGTTGCGTTGCTTATACCTAGGAAAATTATTCAGTTACGTTAATTATCACTAGGAAAGTGCTCTTACGATGTTTATGCCTTGTATTTCTTTCATATAGTTTAACAAAATCCTATAAATAATAATCGCATTGGCTCCTTGTGCCATTAATTAATCAAATTAATGAAATGTACGTAAGTATATTAGTTCATTGCGTCAAATAGACGAGATTTTTGGTATAACTTACCTATTTAATTTCAAAGTTAATAATATATAAAAACTAATATAACTCTAAACGTAATGGACAATACGTTGTTCTTCATAAGGAAGAGAATGAAAATTTTGCACATACGTTGTTTATGCTTACCTTTATTTTGATTTCTATAATACATACGAAAAAATAGATAATAGATCTAGATAGATCTAATTTCGCTGATTACGAATATGCTAATAACTCGTTTTCGCCAAAAATGTCAGATACGTTGTTTATCATAACGAGGGCAGTATAGCGAATAAGTTTTTGTAATTACACCGAATTAATATTACAACGGATCTACCTACAAGCCATAAATTTTAAGAACCTAACTACAACTGTTTTAATGACTCGGCTCGCGCCAGAACGAAGACAGGTCGACAACGTGATAGATATTGCTTTTGGGAGCGTTTTAACAAGTAATTTATTAAGTAGTTCGTGAACATTGTTAGGTAATGAATACAAATGGTATAAGACTACTACAATTCAAACGACATCGCGACGACGATAACACATTTTTCATACAGAAAATCGAATGTTGGCTCGTTGGGCACTTCGATACGAATAGGCCTCGGGCTAATCAAATTTTCATGCTGTGCCCGATTCTGATATATCAGAAGTATCCGAAAAACCTATATGAAACAAGAGTTTGAGAGGAATGTATATTGGGGATTTAAACCTCAATATTTTGTATGTATTCACGTGAGGATTAATCGAACAGAGATAATGGAGATGGGTTTTATATGTATATCGTAGCCACGTGATAGCAAACAACGCTGTTTGTTTTTTATTGCACGTTGTTTTGGCACTAAGAGGGCAATAAATTTGATTGAAAATTGTTTAGTGGTTTGTGAATCAAACACTAGTATACAGTACATACTAATAATACATGATATTGTTTATTCAAAAGTAGTCATACATGAAAAACTGAGGCATACATTTTATGTACTTACTGTATTCTACATCACCATGACTTAACACATTAACAGCATTAATTTATCATTCGGGAAGCTTTGGTCGTTGTGTCCCCTTTAACAAATTGGTGTACAAAGCGCCTGAAAAATTAACTTAAACAGCCCTTTTGACTCGAACACATTATTAAAAAACGAGTAATGATTTCTCATGAAATTTTATTTCAAATTAAATCTTTGAAATAAGTAGGTACTATGGGTACGCAGATGACAGTCCAGTTATGGAGAGATATCTGTCAAAGGGTCGGGTCAGTAAAGACCCTATTTGTCACACACTAGCTCCATTCAGAAATGGCCATAATTGGAACCTCTATTTTCTGTTGCTGAACACTTTTTCAACTTTCCCTTCATATGAGATGGCCCTCCTTCTGCCGCAATACTCCATGGTCATAATAAAATGTCTTAATTTTTGGAAAATTTTTAATATTTTCTTACATTACTATCTGCATCCAAAAAAATCGTATAAACAGTCTGAAAGAAAGACTATGGTGGAGCGTATGAATCTTACGCTTCAGGCAGTCTCCGAATGGGGCGATGCCAGCCTTGTGGGATTCAACGCCATAAAAATAAAAGCATGTCTGTTAGATTCACCGCTAAAAGGGATCCATTCATTTTGACCCTTACTCACCGAAATTTGAAGAGTGTGCGCAGAAATTACATGATTTGATTCCCCCATCCCATTTCCTCCATCGAACGTTCTAACGCACGGCAGGTATCCATGCCTTTCGTCCTAGGGGGATCCCCTGTACGGACGACGCGTTTCACTTCATCATTCATTATGCGTACAGCGAAAGATTGGGATAAATTGCCCACGTTGGTGTTTCCGCTCGATTATAATGTAAGTGACTTCAAGGCAAGAGTAAATTAGTGCATTTTACTATCCATGACTACGTCGCCACTTACCATCAGGTGAGATTGTAGTTAAGCATTAACTTATTAAAAGGTACAGAGTTCCTATAGTAATGAATACAAGTTTCAGAATAATATTCTACATATGATACTAACAAACTATTCCCGCGATTTCGTACGCATGAAACATCTCTATCTGGCCTTCTAAGCGACATACAATGAAGGTTTTGCATGTAATACATCCAGGAATACTATGTCAAACTCGCATACCATTTCGCATAGTTTTTGTGTGATGCACGTCCAAACATAGAAACAGACATCTAAACATCTTTGTAAACTATCACATTTATTAGGATTTTTTGTAAACTAAGTTTTATCCCAAAAACCGCAGGTCATTTCTGTGTCAGTTATGTAACTATCACGATGCAATTACGTACAGAAAAATGACTAAAATTTGATCAATATTATTTTTTTACCTCCATTTTTTAATATTCGTTGAACAAAAACAGCCTCGTTACAGTTTTACTATCAGTATTAAACTTCATAACTGCAATGTGATATAGTTTAAAAGTTGTGAATATTGTGAGTTTGTTCGAGTACTTAGACTTGAAACTTTGGTGTAGAAAGGTGCTGAGAAATTATAAAGCAGGAAGTCATAATAGGAAGTTGAATACATTGAAGTGTTATTTAGTATGAGATAGATGATGAAGCTACTACAACTTTTGAATTCGACTTTAAGTTGTTATACATGAGTCCAAACAGATTTCTTGAGTAATATTTAATTTTACGCTAAGGTTTTCCAGATAACTCTAGTATTCGGTGGCGCAGCAGTCAACAACTCGTAAAATTTGGCAAGGGTTCGGTTCGGCAATTAAGAAGGATTCATCCTCCATATAAATTGAACCATCTGAGCGAGTGTTGTAAAGAAATGATTTATATCAGACATCTGAGGGGCCGCAATTTGCTCAGCCCACAGATGTTCGCTGATTTCTTAGTAGACATTAAATTAATTATTTCATGTTAAGTCTACGTCTATGTTGTTGTCTCTATTAGTGACTATTATTTTATAAAAATATTATTACTTTTCTTTGTCAAATTATACCACTGTTCCAATATTATCCAAAAAGGCTAAAATTGTAAAAAGTATTTAAAACGTTTATTAACGAAAACAACTCCACGTTATAGCACAATCTACATGTGATTAATATGACAAATTTCAGCACAAAAACTCATTTATGTATGCCACATATCATTAATAACAAATTGTTATAATTATTTTATAATACCTTGATACAAAACCATTATCTGACCTAATTGTTCTGTCATTTGTATTCGGCATTTATGCGAGACCATTATGTTAGCAAATAAAAACAAAATGTAAATTCCATTTATGTTCAGTAGAATACATGAAATTTTACGTTAGAATCAGAAATAATTAATAAACCTGATTGATTGCGGTGAATGGCAGCCGTAATTGAAAATTCGCCGAGCTCCAACAATTTTTCTCCCACAATACACAGAACTCTGAAACATTGAAATGTACCTAATGTTTAGGTATCCATTATAATTCTCTAGGATTAAATAATATTGCCCATGTTAATATTAAACCCTTATAACTCGAGTTGTAGATACAACCTATATCTTTTGCTATAAAATGTTTTGGTGGTTGTGTCAGTGGTCTTTCCTATATATGGACCTAACTATTACGTAACTACCAAATGAGGTGCAGTACCAATGCATAGCCATGTAGCCAACAATTAGTCGACTAAAATGATGAATCCGTTTCCTACCTGTCTTTCGGACATTTATAATAAATAAAAATCTATTTTAGTATCTGGTGGTAAGAATCACATGTACGAAAGGATGACTTGAACTCTGTACTGGATAAATACTAAAAAATTCTAAGTCACAAATCACTAATATTTTTTTAAACAATTGTTATTGTTGGTCCAAAATTTATCTTGGGAATTGAATTATAAATACATAAAAGACCTAGCAACAACGTGAATCTTAAATTAAAATTGAAATCGAACGCCGAACAAGTATTTTATTCAGAACAAACAATCACTCCAATGTTTCATCTAATCGCTCCAATTTCTAAGCAGTTTTTCCAACGTCCTCCTCTTGTTACGTTTTTTAAATGGAATTTTATTTTCCGTTTGATAAAATATAAAGCTGCGGGCCTTTGTCATTGTAGAAGTACAATTCAATCCAATACTGATGTTGAAATAGAAATAACATCAGCTGTATTCAATTTTCGGTAAATAATAAATATTTATGTTTAATACTTAAAACAGTTCCTGATTTTTTGAATTGGAGTGAAATTCTTTTAGGTATATTTTACGTTATTCTATCTTTCAACCTTTAAACGAGCAATTCTTGTATACATATATGTGTCGCAAATAACGACGGGTTGGGTGGGTGGTTCGGGAAATAATAACAACAGTGGGCGTTTACATCACTTTAGTCAGAAACTCATTTTAACACAGGTTTTACACTGGTTATAATTAAATACGCGATTAGCACTGATTGTCTTCAATTATCCGAGTAACAACCAACAAATATGGCCTGACGGCCCAGTGACCTCCAACACTCCCCTCACAGTCACCCCATGCCTCGCATAATCGTCGGATTCTGTTACTCGTCAGTCTGATATCCGATTCCAAATATTGTTTGCACCGACACAACCGTGCAATTCACACGTTACGCTCCGTCTTCAAAGTAACTACACTCCACTGCAGGCGTCCACTCAACTTGAAGGCTGTCTCCGAAGTAACGATATTCTCTCTAGGTGTCCGTTCAGCTCGAAGGCTGATTCCGAAGTGTCCGTTCGTCGCTGGTAAGTTAATAGCTTTCCTCGGTTCTTCCGCCACCATGTATCCAAATGACAGTAGTTAATTCGCATAGTGTTGCCATCTTCACAATCCGAATACACCCAAGCCTGTCCCGGCTTAATGTTCCATTTTATGATCTCCGACATATGTCGGATATATCGGTGCAGGCTAAAATAAGTTCGTAATAATCTTTGAAATTAAAAAAAAGGGAACTGTCAAGAAGACAGGCAGATTGAGAGTATCGCGAATCAAAGTAAACAACAAAATAACGTTGAATTGATAAAATCGGGTGTTATCAGGCAATAAACGGATAGTATCCTTGTGCCTGTCGAATTATGGGTTTTATTTAGTATCCTGGTAATCCTGACACATAAGTACGCCCACAAAGAGAGATCTATGTTCATAGTACTGAACTCAGATGATCTGAACATACGAATGAGTACCTCCACAGAGCCCTGTGCGATATCAGAAGTGGGATAAACCCAGATGGTGAGATAATTTTCATGAGAATTTGAGAAGTAACAGAAAATAAATGAAGTTTGAATGACATTTGAAATAAGCTTGAAGGAAAATTTTACAAAGGGATACGATACAAAATCAATCAAACATAAAGGAGATGATGAGATCATGGAGTGTGATACTAAAGTTGGGCTTTATTTAAAAATCCGAGAAATAAATGGAAATGAGAATTTGGTTTCAGATTTTTCACAAAAGGAATGCAAGATGAGTAGCCACAGTGAATATGATGTTTGATATCATGCATCTGAAAGTAACCTATCTTAAATTTTTCAGCTGAAGAAAAACGGCGAGATTTGAATCTGTGTATCTATTTGCTGCGAGTGTGGAGCGGGGCTGGTTTCTTCCAAATTGCAACGAGTTGTTGATGCACCTACCGGCGCTGCTGTTGTGAGCGCTGTGTTCCGCGCTAATTACATGGCTTAATAGGCATAAAGCTTTCAATCGTTAACATTTCATTTACCTTTAGAGAACCCAATACATACTCCGGAACTTAAGATAATTATGCTAGGGTTGGTAAAGATGCAATTGTATATTGTACTAAATGAAGTAATCTCCTGGTTTACTATACGTAAAATAATATAGTGCATCAGAACGACTAATCTACCCGTGCTGCTGAGTCAAGTAATATAACCAAGTGGTCACTCTAGCATATGAATCTTATCATTACATTATATTACTACATTCTGTTTTTCATACGTGTTAAGATGGGCATGTAAAATCCTTGAATATAACATTGGCGTTTCCTACGTAGTTGAAACTCTTTAGCGCTTTTACTGCGAACTTCAATGATCGCGTCTATGATTGCAGAGTGTTGCAAAGCAGACTGAATGATAACTTAATATCTTCAATTGATGAGCAACAGTAACTGCATATTTAAATAGTAACATTATTTCATTTCATATTTTGCCTGCATAACTTTGTGACAATATTTTGATAGAGATTGGGTTATTATAAAATTGCCATCCCTATGATTTGATATGTCACATGTTTTGACGTAAGTAATAAAATCTGTCGAAGTGACAACTGACCACAATTATGATGAAAATAAATTTTGAAATGTCATTCTCCTGTCGTGTTGACTACAGACCACTCTTCTACAGACTTACTCATTTCAATAGAGTTGAATTTGAAAATTATATTTGATTCGTAACTACTACAAATAAAATTGGGATATTATCAAATTAGCGTTAGAATAAATGTGATAAGATATAATGAATGCAGTAAAATCAGGTTGGATCCTAAATTCAAAAATCCATTTCCAATCATTGTGTTTCTTACTTTCTCGCTAATGATCGGTGCCGTTTCTTAAATTCTAAAAAGGCAAAATGTTGAAACAGGATTTGTTGGTATGATGACGAGATGAGTTGTTGATACGACGTCAAGCTTTGTATCTTTCTTTTTATTAACTAATGCAAAAGTAAATTGATTAATTGATGTGGTGCTGATGATTATTTGTTGATTGAATTGAAATTTAACGATGAATGAATAAACCACGCTGCGGACTAATGAGTCATATGTAGGGTTCTAACTTGTTATGTTATGAGATAAATTGTTTAACCAGTATGCTTAGTTGACTTCGTATTAAGCTTGGCTTAATAAGGGCTCTTTATCTGTAACAGCCGTGACTGTTTAAATTGTCTGAAGGTCAAACTGTTAAAGTAGAGATCAATGCAGTATTTCGCATGATGGTGTTGAGGCAGTTGAGCCAACACAATGCTTAGTGACACATGGGTTGGGAACGCAAAAAAAAAGGCGTGTCCCGTGTGAGAACGCTCGAGTGAAGCATGGTGGATCCAGGAGAGATCAGTGATATAAGTGTACCAAGCAAAGTGATTAATTTGCTGATTTAAAAATAATTTGATGATGATGATCAACCTCCAGCCATTTTTCTGTATGTTGAACTGTGACATTAAGTGTACAAATCCAGGTTGGATATTGCTTAAACTGTGTAAATACTGGTTAGACAATAACAAAAAGTATCTTAATTCTGGTTAATAAGAGCGGTTTAAAATATCTTGAAAGTGATTTTGATGTTATAATTTGATGTTATGTTAATTGTGGTTTATCTTTAAAATGAAAGTAGAGCAGTATATACGGAGACGAGAGGGTTAAACGCCCTTCCGTTAATTTTTTGAGGAATGATTGAGTTTATTGAATATAGTTGATATGGGAGTTGTGAAATTGGGGATTACGAGCACACACAAAACATACACACACATACACTTCCCGCACTTCATGAAGTCAGAATAGCCGAACGAAATATTGTGCTGATTTTGTCTTTACAGAATGATCACACGAGGACGTGTGAGTCGTCAGCGATGGCCGCAATAGTGAGAGGAACGGACGAGATTCTTAGATTCGGTGACGACGCCGCGAAGTACCAAACGATCGACGCGAGACGTAAAGACTTTAAAATCGTGCAAATAATAATTTGGTAGTTCCGTAACAAAAAAAGTGTTGTTATGGAGTTTCTTGCGCTGCTTCTTCTCCATAACGAGAACACATTGCGAAGCAGTAGTAATGCTAAAAAATGAACTGATGCTATTTTTGCGGGATTTTGGGCAACAAAGAGCTTTGTTGTAACCTTTGGCAGTAAAGTAAAGGAAAGTTTATGAGAATGCTTGTAGGTCATGTACCAGTCGATGTTGATATTAATAATGATTTTGCTGGTGAATAAGATATTAAGATAAAGAAGACTCGAGTCAGTAACTTTGTAGCGCCAGTGGCAATTACGATCGAAGTGCGATGCGTGTTTTGCTCTGGTATGATATGTGTATGGTAGCAACGGAGATTGCTGGTTGGCTTTGAAAGCCGTGGAGATTGAAGGACTTACTCGAGATCATTGAAAATGTTTGTTATTGCTTTTGATAATTGAAGTTAACGACTATGGTACGTGGCTCAGGATAATTATTCCAAATTCGTAATTGCTCTTGGAGATCCTTGTTTATGTAACGTTTGTTAAATATGACGCGATTTAGTACGATTCACACACGAGGACGTGTGTCTTGTCAGTATGGCCGTATCGGTGCAGTCTAAAATAAGTTCGTAATAATCTTTGAAATTAAGAAAAAGGGAACTGTCAAGAAGACAGACAGATTGAGAGTATCGCGAATCAAAATAAACAACAAAATAACGTTGAATTGATAAAATCGGGTGTTATCAGGCAATAAACGGATAGTATCCTTGTGCCTGTCGAATTTATTTAGTATCCTGGTAATCCTGACACATAAGTACGCCCACAAAGAGAGATCTATGTTCATAGTACTGAACTCAGATGATCTGAACATACGAATGAGTACCTCTACAGAGCCCTGTGCGATATATATTTATTTTCTGAATCTGGGAAACGACTCCAACAATTTTCATGAAATTTAGTATGCAGGGGGTTTCGGGGGCGATGAATCGATCTAGCTAGAATTCATTATTAGAAAATGTATCCGTATTTTCAGGCAATGAAAAACTGCTACAATAGACTCATTCTGACATCTATTGGTGAGTAGCATCACAGTAGGTGGCGTTGTTAAGCAATACTAAACTGAGCAAAGCTCGGTCATCCGGGTACTGTGATTGTAGTGTGATGTGAGAAATGGACAAAATATTTGCATTCAGGAAACTAATAATTTTGCTTAATGCGCAGTTTGCATTGTTGTATCCGATATGCTTACTATTCTATTCTATAGCTAGTCTAGTTAGGGGATACTGGACAGTCAGATGGGAGCTGTGGGTGAGAACGTAACGGAGTGTCGTAACGAACTTTAGCCTTTAGAATACTAACAGCAATCTCACGCCGGATGGGTGTTGTAATATGCGACTAAATCCGGCCTGCTGGTAGTAAGGTCCTTCGGATAGGTAATATTGGTAAAATATTGATTTTATCCGTTCAATAATACCATTATTATAATAATATTATTATTTTTCCGTGGGGTCAGCCTGGATAGCTATCACCCTCTTGTTTGACTTAGCTGCCAAACGACTCGTTGTGACTGGGGGCCTGAGACTCAAGTTTCTTCTTTCTTTTTCTATTTTATTTTATTTTTTAATATTTGGAAAACTTAGAGCTAAAATTACATTGAGTAATAACCTAGTAACAATAGTGTACAATTTACAAATTTTCGCATCTAACATGATAGGGTAAACACACAATTTGAAAGTTGATATGTTGCTGCTGTGGTGAAGTGTAACAAATAAAAAGGTAATGATTCTTCTCTCTTTCTTGGTCGGAAATGCATTGGTGATGCCTTTGATGTCGCTGATGTCTATGGGCGACGATAGCCACTTATTATACTATCAGGTGGATCATCAACTAGTTTGTCGGCTATTCCCAAAAAAAACGATCTATACAAGTAACCTGTATTTATAAATAACATACGTAAGTATATACTACATTAGTATACGTGTATGTGAGTGTATTATTTTTTAAATAACTATTTTTATTTCTCTGTATTACATTATATGAAAAATATCAAACTAAAGTTGAAATTAAATAACATTTTTAAACAAATGATCTGACGATGAGTGGTCTCTGGTGGATTTACAACGATAAAAAATTCTCGAGCTGGTGATTTTATAGCTCAACGTTTAGGTTTAATAATAGCCATAGACACTAACCGAGCGATTAAACTGTGGAATGAAATGAAAAACGGTTTATTGTAAACTTTTTAACGTTTTGGATTATTTCGTTTGGATTTAGTAAATTCGTAACAAAGATGTTTTAATCTCGACCATAGATAGCGTGAATTTATTGTAATTATGGGCATAACTATTATACTAATGTTAGTTAATATTAATTTTAACGATAAATCCAAAGTTTAAAAGTCTATTCAAATTAAATAATAATTAATTATGATAGTAACACGTATTTAAAATAAAGATTATTTAATTAACATTTTAAAAACATTAAGTAATGTACTACAAATCTAAACATGAGTAAAAATATGCATCTTCACTTATTGAGTTGGTAATGTGTTAAAACATTACGAATCATTAAAATCATTATTACGTAAGTTTTACGAGAGGTCGAGATGTTGGACCGCAAAGTTTTTCGTGTACCTTCCTCATAATCTTAGAAAGTAACTGGCGTTTCTTAAATGGAAAATTTTTAATTCGAAAACTTTGTTTTCAACTTATTAAAACGTTGCTTTTTCCCTTTTATACTCTATCCGAAGAAAATTTGTGATAAGGAAATATATTATAGTTCGGTAGTAGTTTTTTCTTGACCTACAGTTTATTTTTAGATATGAAATTCCTGTCTTTTCTGTTTTCCTCAACTATTGATACAAAAAATAATTAACAAACGCCTATGAAAGTACCCCTATAGGGTATAAGGGGTATCCTAAGGGGTTATCCCTCCTTCAAATGTCTCTTTTTCGAAAACATTGAAATCTAGACACGCAGTAGCGTGTCAAGCTAGGTCTTATATTATTTGCCTAAAAATTTTCAGATGAATTATCAACCCCTATTTGTTCACTTTAGAAGATGAAAATTAAACTAATCCAATAGTTTGAAATTTTGTTAAAAGTAATACTGAACGACTACACGATACACCGTAGAAGGATTAACAGTGGGGATCCATTCTTGATAAAATCTTATTTGTTTTCTCAAGCAGCCCTGTAAAATTTAAATGGGTCCCGACTGTTAATTCTTCTATAATTTAGTTGTTCGGTATTACTTTTAACAACATTCTAAGCTATTGGGCTTGTTCTTTTTTTTACTTTTTAGCAGTCTGGTTATTTTTTTAAATAATTTTCTTTATTTTACACTTTTTCATTAGCATTCATTGATGTATTTAGCAGAATTAAAAGACGGTAAAATTCGCAATGTTGTCATTTCATTAGTGAAGTAAGTAAATTAGCGCGAATGGTTGTTTATATAACTGTAAATCGTTATCATCTATCTATCATCTAATCTATCTATCATTTTTGAATACCTGTTCAACGATACCCCACTTGACTTAACTCGTCGATATAATTATACCTATATTTTTTCATTTTGACAATATGATGTTTAGTTGTCACTGTGATGAATTTTGATTCTTGTCATGTCTTTAGTGATACTCGCAAGGTTATAGGCCTATTACATACATTACCCAATTTTAAGGGCTCTATCGAAAGGCTGGGTGTGTCGCCTAGCTACGGTAGCGCTTATCAATCGGATAATATGTCAGCCGGTACGCAAACATCGTCTCGGTTGAACGCCGTCGTGGCACCCGCTCTATCGAAACCTCAACAAATCGCTTTAGCGATGACATCGATTGCTGTGTCATCAGTAGAAATTAAAAAAAGGAAGAAAAGAAAGACTTCGGTTAAGGAATACTTTATTTAAATAATCCCCAACTCAGAGTCACTCATGGTTACTCAAATTGCTCCTCAATGCTGAATTTGTATAGTGATTCTTTACTAAGGAGTGGTTAAAGTAAACGTTAATGACTCTAAGTTAGGGCATTTGTTTTCTTTTTGCCACAAAAACGGCATCTCTTTATAGCTCTCAATGAAATTAATTAACACTTTTTTGTTTTTAATACACGCAATCGCGACAACAAACTAATTAGAGTACAAGATAGTCCGCACTATACTCGTACGCTCTTAGGGCGACGACTGAGCTCCCTTACTGCCTAACAGCTATTTCATTACCCGATCGTCAGAGCGTAAAGGAGTAAGGGCGATCGGGTCACGCCGATCGTCCTAGATTGGAACCTTTACTCCCTAACTCTTATTACACCACCTTTCGTTAGGGTAAGGGTACCTTAAAATTGAGTAATGTAATAGCCTTTAAGACAAATAGATTGACGTAAGAATCATCAAATCGGTCAACACGTTTGGTCTCTACAACGCCACATAGGAACATACATACATGTTACATAGACTGATAATAAACATTACCTTCCCTTGCGTCGCTCAGTCAGGTAAAAAGGAGGAGGTTCTCTATAACTAATATTTGCAAATACTATTCAAAAAAATATTTTCACAAACCGGTTTGTTATGGGCGCTTGGAGGTGCTGACACTGCCACGTATTATTTTTAACTCCATCCATCCATCAGCTTTTATGAGTCCAATTCTGAACATAGGCTTGTCATAATTTGCGCCAATATGAGTGCTTCTATATATGAGTGCATTCTGAAAACAACGAAAACCCACTGTCTTCCTCAGGTCGTCAGTCCTCATGGTCATGGGGGTCATGGGGGCTTCCCCATGCATCTTCACCAACGATTATGGGTTTTTTGCACTATCTGGCCATCCATTGCCCTTCAGCCTGCTTATACTTTTCTGAAACTATTCAATCCAAAATTATAATAAATATAAGATTTTTAAATCCAACATAATTCAGCTGTCAAATTTCAAACTCTTATAATTCTTCGTGTAATTATGAAAGTTTATATAACCGAAACCAGAAACTTTATTTTTAACAACACTAATGTACAGATTGTATTGGCAGCAACAGCATGTTTTCTATTAATCCGTGCATTAGTGTGCATGTGAATTCTATCTTCCCTATCTAACTTCTACGACTGTAAATTGAATTATTTTGAAGATGGATACGAAAATAGACGCAATAAACTCGCCGATAGGTATGATGGTAATTGAGATAACCAAGTGTGAGATTGAGCCGAGCGTTTCCTACACATTCGGTACATGCTATTAGACTTCGTAATAAATCTACATAAGATAGGTGTTTGGCTTGAGGTTTGATGTATCGGGAATCCATTTAAGTGAAGCTTAGATAGACGCAAGGCATTATTAGGCTTACATCTCGTCTAAATTTAATAACTCTTAGCGTAAGTATTCTCAGTGTTATATCTATCTCATAACAAGTGTAGCAATGCGGTCAAAATACAATACTACTGGATTTGTTTTTTCTTTTTAGGTTTTTTTACGCAGTCGGGTGTTTTGTTTTTTAGTTTTTTTATTTTACACTTTTCGTTAGGATTCATTGACTTCTTAATTGGATTACAAGACGGTAAAATGTACAATATTGTCATTTTGTTAATTAATAAATTAGAGAGATGGTTGCTTAAACAAATTTACATCATTATCCTAAACTGTCACTTGAAATGAAAAATAATAAACTTATTTGCGTCACGTAGTCGGGTAAAAATACTCCCTTATGTAAAAAAGTATCAGGCGTTACTTAGTGGAAATCCATTGTTATATTTAGTTGCAAAGCGACTTTGCTCCGTTTCGGGGAGAAACACGTGTTAGTGCTGGTTTGTATGTTGGTATATACGTTTGTGGAGGATGGATCATGAAAAGACTGTCTGAACACTTCGATACGTCTATTTAATCGTTAGCGGCCTGAGGAAAGTACTGTACAAAGCGACGTGCGTTCGGTAACAGAGCGTAAGAACCACTGTCGCTGGGCGGCCGTGAGCGAACTAATAAAAGCGGCGGCGTATGCGCATCTATACGTAGTTATGTTATAGAATGCAGTTGAGGTTCTTTATTCGATACGACGTTTATGTCGCGACGCGCTGCTCACGGCGACCTTTCGACATTACAATGTAGTTAGTTGGTAAGTAATTATTTGAATTTATATAATGCTGTTTGTTGATTTTAATTACATCGCTAGATTTAAGTTAAATTATTATTGTTATATTTTATGTATTTTAATTATTATTTCTGTTTCAGGTTTTTCTTTCAGGTTCACGGAGGAGTACGCCACACCACTCCCTCCCAGAGACCGTCCTACGGGCGATAATATCGGACAGGAAATCGGACTGTTCTTCCATATCGTGTCTTCCTCTCAGGTATTTTATTAATATTATTTTCCTTTTCAGGTGAGCTGTCTGCGTGTGGTGTGCTATCTCTGGGATCAACATTTTCGGTAAGTATATATGCAGGTTTTAATCTTTCTATTGATACTGAAACAGGTTTCCCTTTTACTAGGATTTTAAATACCTTCTCATTTCTCTCTAACACCTCGTGTGGTCCGGTGTATGCTGGTTGTAATGCTCCTTTCAGGGCGTCTTCTCTGAGATAAACATGAGTGGTAGAGGCAAGGTCTTTGAATATAAATATGGATTTCTTGCAATGTCGTGAAGCTGGTTGTGGCTGAAGGCTTTTGACGATCGATCGAAGTCGGGTCGTAAAATCGGTTATGTCATCGGTGTTATCTTTAGATGGTTGAAATAGTTCACCGGGTAATCTGAGTGTTTCACCATATACCATCTCTGACGATGAAGCTTGTATGTCGTCTTTGTAGGCGCTTCGAATTCCTAACAGTACTAGAGGAAGTGACTCTGTCCAGTTTGAGTTCGCGTGGCAGGTTATGGCTGTTTTCAGGTGCCTGTGAAATCTCTCAACCATACCATTTGATGCCGGGTGATAAGCTGTTGTTTGCTTATGTTCAAAACCGGTCATCTGGGCAAGATGTTTGAATAAAGCCGATTCGAACTGGCGTCCTCTGTCTGTTATTATAGTCGTTGGGCAACCAAAGCGTGCTATCCAGCCGGAAATCAGGGCTTTGGCTACTGTCTCAGCCGTCATGTCTTCGATGGGAATAGCTTCCGGCCACCTAGTGAATCGGTCAACGGCCGTCAAACAGTATCTATATCCATTCGATACTGGCATGGGTCCTATAAGGTCTATATGGACGGTTCTGAATCTTGTACTAGGAAGTTGAAATGTACCAGGCGTCGTTATAACATGTCGTGTAATTTTTGCTTTTTGGCAGGCATGGCATGTCTTTGTCCATTCACGGCAATCTTTCCTTACGCCGGGCCATACAAAACGCTGAGAAACTAATTTTGCAGTTGCGTTTGCTCCAGGGTGGCTCAGTGAATGCAAGCTTTCAAAAACCTGGCGGCGGTATGGTGTTGTGACAAAAGGTCTTAGTAATCCGTGGCTGTCATCACAATATAGTTGATTTTGCGTGCCAGGGATGGTAACCAGACGCAATCGGAGCGATGTTCCTTCCGAATCACGCAAGCGTTGCAGCTCCGGGTCGCGATCTTGCGATTTTGCCAATAACGTGAGGTCAAGAGGCTGGGAAATTTCTTCTATTCTTGACAGTGTATCTGCCACGACATTGTCTTTTCCTGATATGTGACGAATATCCGTTGTAAATTGCGATATATAATCAAGATGACGAAATTGTCGCGGGGAGCAGTTGTCTTTACGCGTGCTGAATGCGTAGCAGATGGGCTTGTGGTCCGTGTATATTACGAAATGGCGGGCCTCAAGCATGTGCCGAAAGTGACGGATCCCTTCGTAGATCGCAAGTAATTCTCTGTCATATGGAGAGTATTTTACTTGTGATGGGCTTAATTTTCTGGAAAAGAATCCCAGTGGTTGCCACGCGCCATTTTTGTGTTGTTGGAGAGCGGCTCCAATTGCTGTATCAGATGCATCAGTTATTAAAGCGATCCTTGCATCTAAATCTGGATGCGTCAATAGAGTGGTACGACATAGGCTTTCTTTGCACTCTTCGAAGGCTCTTAATACATCGCCTGAAATATCCACTGGATGTGAGCCTTTCACTTTGTCAGTGAGCAGCGAGTGGAGTGGAGCTTGGATTTCCGCTGCGCCGGGTATGAACTTGCGGTAAAAGTTCACCATGCCTAAGAAGCGTCTCAGTTCTTTTACCGTCTTTGGCGTGGGAAACTCTTTTATGGCCTCAACTTTGCTTGGCGCTGGCGTGATTCCATTTGCTGACACTCTGTGTCCCAGGAATTGGACTTCAGAGGCACCAAATACACACTTCGCTGTGTTTATCACCATGCCGTACTCATGGAGTTTTCTGAACAGCTGACGTAGGTGATTGATGTGCGTCTCTTCGTCCTTGCTGAATATGATGAAATCATCCAGATAGGCGAAGGTGAAGTCAAGTCCTCTGGTGATCTCGTCGACAAACCGTTGAAACGTTTGACCTGCGTTCCTGAGCCCGAAGGACATGAATGGGAACTCAAACAGGCCAAACGGAGTAGTTATCGCCGTTTTTTCAATATCTTCCGCGCTGACAGGTATCTGGTTGTAAGCCTTTGCGAGGTCTAACGTGGAGAAGACTTGACAACCAGATATGTTGTGGGTGAAGTCCTGGAGATGTCGAATTGGATATCGGTCTGGAACTGTTCTTGCGTTAAGCATGCGATAGTCTCCACATGGACGCCATCCATTGTCCTTCTTTGCTGCTAGATGCAACGGTGACGACCATGGGCTTTTTGATGGCCTCGCTGTTCCGTCCTTGATCATGGTCTCGAACTCTTTCTTAGCGATGAGTAGTTTGTCCGGGGCCAAACGACGTGGAGCGCAGGAAACAGGAGGTCCAGGGGTTGTCTTGATGTGGTGGGTAATGTTATGATCCACCTTGCGATCCGTACCAGCTGGACGTGTGATATCAGGGAACTGGCGTAGTAAGTCATAGTATTTGGAATCCCCGACCAGTGTCTTCACAGAAGATATAGTAGACGAGGATGAAGCTGTTGTCGCTGTTGTTGTGAGGGACGTCGTGGTGTCGATAAGGCGTTTATTTCGACAGTCTACCGTGAGGTCATAATACGACAGGAAATCGGCCCCTATGATGGCTTTCGTGACGTCTGCTACGACAAACCGCCAGCTGTAGTTTCGCCGAAGTCCGAGATTAAGTTCGAGGTGTACGAAACCATATGTGGGTATTGCTGATCCGTTAGCGGCGTACAGTTCGTAGTTCGTTGGAGATCGACGTTCACGAAGTGCGGTGCGAGGGAAGACGCAGAGATCGCTGCCCGTGTCTACGAGAAACTGCGTCTTTGTTCTGCTATCCGTCACAAACAGGCGACCGGGAGTATTGAGACAGTCGGATGTCGCCGCTACAGACTGCCTTGGGAGTTTTCCGAATAGTCGCAGGGTTTCACGCAACGCTTCGCGTTCTTGCCAAATTTGTGGTGATACCAGCAAGTGGGGTATTTTTTATACTCGGAATGCGAGCGTGTCGTTGGCCTGTCGCTGCTGTCTCGTCTGGATCTAGTCTTCGATCTTGGTCGGTGTCTCGCAGTTAAGGCTCTTAATTGTTTTGAGAGTTCGCTGATTTGCCGGGCCATCGATTCGAGTGTAGGCGTGGTTCGTGATTCTCTCGATGTTGACGCAACATGTGGGGTGGTGGGAACGATTTCATGAATGCTGTCGGCTAAGTCCGCCAGAGATTGCAGGTCAGCAGTTTTTTGTGAGACGAGGATGGGCTGGAGTGCTGTGGGCAGGCGGCTGGTCCAAATCGTTTTAATAAAATCTTCGGGCACCGTCGGTCCTGCAAGGCGTTGAAGATGTCGCAAAAATTGCGATGGTCGCCGGTCCCCAAGCTCCTCGTGAATTAGTAGCTGCTGGACTTCTTTCTCACGGGATGCTGAAAGTCTTTTAATTAATTCAGACTTCAAATGTTCGTATTTCCCCGTCTTGGGAGGTGAAATGATAATATCTTTCACTTCTGCTGCATATCTTTGCTCGAGTGTCGACGTGACGTAATAGAATTTGGTATCGTCGTCCCGAATCCCGGATAATATAAAATTGCCTTCCAGTTGAGAAAACCAAACGGCGGGTTCCTCGGGCCAAAACGGTGGGGGCCGTACCCCGACACGACAAATGTCGGTCGTGTCGTGAGGTGTAAGGGTCCGCGCTGACGCTTCCTTTGTGTTCGACTTGCTACTGCCATCTTTGTTTTCCATTATTTATGTGTTACGATTATTAATGCTTACGGTTTTGGTGTTTAATTCTGTTTTTCTTTTTCAGCGGGGTCACCAGTGTGGAGGATGGATCATGAAAAGACTGTCTGAACACTTCGATACGTCTATTTAATCGTTAGCGGCCTGAGGAAAGTACTGTACAAAGCGACGTGCGTTCGGTAACAGAGCGTAAGAACCACTGTCGCTGGGCGGCCGTGAGCGAACTAATAAAAGCGGCGGCGTATGCGCATCTATACGTAGTTATGTTATAGAATGCAGTTGAGGTTCTTTATTCGATACGACGTTTATGTCGCGACGCGCTGCTCACGGCGACCTTTCGACATTACAATGTAGTTAGTTGGTAAGTAATTATTTGAATTTATATAATGCTGTTTGTTGATTTTAATTACATCGCTAGATTTAAGTTAAATTATTATTGTTATATTTTATGTATTTTAATTATTATTTCTGTTTCAGGTTTTTCTTTCAGGTTCACGGAGGAGTACGCCACACGTTTAATGTTGTAGTGCATGTTTCCGTTGTGGGAGGGAGGGAGGTGCCACGCATGTTAAAGTACATACCAATACATGTTAACCGCGGATTGTTGCACAGTAGACTAATCCTCCCTTAGGTATATGAAAAGTAACTCATTGTACAAATCGCACGTTTCTAGTTACATACTTATAGTTTAGAAGACGCAATTTTAAATGTTGAGAAAAATGGAGACCTGGAAATTATCTGATGATGACTGTATCTTCACATCAGTTCACAGTCTTTTATTTTTTGTGCATAGCAGATTAACAAGCAGACGGACACCTGAAACACCTGGTAGGCCTACTACCTTCACACATGTATTATACATAAGTGACACCAAAGGCATCAAAATGTTTCCGGCCAAAAGGCCAAAAGAAAAGAAAAGCCGAAAGAAAGAAAAGAAAAGTAACATTGCCGATACTATTTCTTAGTAAAGGCCGGTAGCAAAGCGAAGTTACTAGCACAAGATCATTTTGTTAATGACTGTAATAGCATAACATTCAACCAGCTAGATTATTTTAGAATGACCAATTTGAAAAGACAAGGAGATGCAAATTGCAAAAACTATTTACAAAAGCAAATAGGTTGCAAATTGAGAATCTCATTATAATAATAACATAAGGAAAACCAAGCGAGCCAGAACTAGTTTATTATGATAGACCACTCCAACGCAGAAATCTAAAGCACAATTGTATCATACGATCATTTTATGTATTGTTTACCGACCGAGGCGTAGCTTCCGTTATCTCGCTAGTATATTATAACATGTGGACATATCCATATTTGCTATTTCTCTTTTATTTTTGTACGAACTGAAATAATGTTTGGGTAGTAATTGTACTGTCATGTTCGTATTCATGTTTATATGACAACGTTTAGCTAACGACTGTGGATAAAATTGGCGAGCTTTTATTTTAGAGAGTTTATTTCAATGTTGAGTTCAAGTTAATTCCTTTGTACGTAACTGAACTGTCTGGGAGTTAGATCACTTCTTTGGTAGGTCAGAGGAATCTGTACCTACAGATTAATTATAAACCTGATGGTTATCTTTCTTGGTGATACGATTCTTTATCTATTTAGCTATCACCCTCCGTCATAACAATAACAGTGAAATGTATTTTTGCTCTGTTAACAAACGTCTTTTCGCTTCTTGTTTAGTTATCGCGATGGTAATGTCCCTGGTTAATAGGATATTACAAAAAAGTAAATAAAATACAGCACTTTTCAGTTATTACTTAGATTTAGAATTTACAAGTAGATCTAGATAAACTCTAAATGTTTTTCACAATCTTTTATTTAACTTGCTTTTTTCGACAGTTTGTTAACCGACGAAAAAAAGGAGGAGGTTCTCAATTTGATACGTATATTTTTTTAAATGGATGGAGTATCTTAAAATTGGTCCCATTTTTTGAAAATTTCATTTCTTATCCTATAGGTACGAAAATAGAGGATGATTGATTGTTCACCCGCGGAATTTTTATCCGTTACCCCAATAACTTTTTACTGGATGACCCCATTTCCATTATTCTTTTTTTATTGGATAGTGTATACCTTGATCATTCAAATCTTTATCATTCAAATTTGGAAATAAAATTTAACCTTTAAAGGTACGAAAATAGGAAATGATTGATACACCTACTAAATTTTTACCTGGTAACTGAATCTACCACCCAAAAATTTTTAACAAAAAATTTAACTGTCAAAAAATTACTGAAGTCCAGATGAGGGAACTCCGTTATATTAGAAACATGAAGTTTTGTATTCGCATTTAATTATGATAGCCCATTCTATAACACTTCATTATAACGAAGAGAAACTCTTCACCAGAAATCTCCTCAGCGACCAACAGCACTAACACGAAATTTTAAAAGTGTATTAATATTTTTTAAATCCATCTACAGTATCTATTTTTATTATTCAACAACGATCTCATGGCTTTATTATAATATTATAATATAATAATATAATAATCTCGTCAATAAACAAAATATAAAGGAATCCTGCGTATTTACAGCAAATGACGTCAAAAAGGCTCGTTTGTTATTATACCCGCGGGCGCGGTTAACAAATAAATTTACGTATATTTTTCTTTAAGACCACCAGATATTTTCTCTGTGAAGATTTTAATGAGGAGGCCTCCAATAACTTAATATCCTTTTCATACTTTTATCAAATTTCCTTTTTGTTGTCAAATAATTAATTGGATTTTTAGTATCCTGTATTTATTCAAAGCATAAGTACATACGTATTTTTATTGATTTATTAAACAGCAAAAACATCCTTAGAAATATTATACAATTCTAATACTGGTAATAAGTTATTTGGAGGGAGTTACTGAATATTTACGCAAGAAAAAGGAAACAATTTCTATGCCTCTATAATAATGATTTCGGTAGTGGAGAAAACATGGAATAATGAAAAACTGCGAACCTTTGGCGTTGTGCTTCATAATGTTCCCTTTTTGTAGACCTAATTTATGACGTCGAGCACGTATCGTATAAAAATGGTGGACGTGTACGAATATGCAGGTTTAATTTTACGGTCTTTTGTAAGAGAATGAATAAGGGGCAAGTCTTTAATTATGAACAAGTCACTGGTTCTTTCCGCGATTATAAAGGGAACATATTTGAACTAAAATATAATATTCGCTCGAGAGTTTATGTTTAAAATAAAAAAAATTGGTGGAGTAATTTTATTCTTGTATTAAGCTTTAGTAGAAAAGTTATAGGTTTTATACCAATTTGTAGAAATAAATATACCTGGGAAAGTTAAGAATTCTATAATTGTGCTGCGTTTTATGTAACAACCAAAAACAAAATAACTGATGTTTTTCTAATACCAAGAATAATAAAAGACGAATAGGGAAAAAAGACTATGCAGAAATTTCAACAAAAGATGTATAAGTTATGTGCCTATATACAAACATTTTATGCGTAACAGGTCACATGTCTCATTGGGAAGCGTGTGGTAGTGAAGAGAGAGACGTGACTTATGTATTTGATCGCATCGGATCATTTGAGATTAAGTTATGCCACTACATACTATTAAATAATTCATCCTTCTGATTTCACATTGAATCCGCCGACGCAAAAAGAGAGGTGATATAAGTATGATGTGTCTCTGTGTGTATCTGTGGCATCGTAACTCCTAAACGAATGAACAGATTTTGATGTGTTTTTTTATTTGAAACCTAAAACAAATAAAACTGTCAGAGGTTTTTTTATAATTATTATACTTTTATTACGATAATTTTGTTATAACTCCTGGTTATTAAAATAAATAAACGCTTACACAATCACACCCCCGCAGTAGGTTTTATGAATATCTCTTAAATCTATGAAACAGCATATTTATGCAGTTAAATAATTAGATAACATTTTTTTGTAAATTTTATTAGGGGTCGACGATCGTTTAAGTGGGCATGTGAAAAAAGCTGAAAGGAAAATTTCTTATTTGTAATTTCGCGAATACTCGGGCTACTTTATGTTCCACTGGGATTCCATCTATTAAATGTGACGGTTATTTGTTTGATCATGAGAGTAAAACAAGTGTTAAATATACTAGGTAACGGTAATAGCGTGGAGGTAGGGGGTAGGGGACTTATAGTTTAGCCGTGACCACGGTCCATGCAAATGGATCGAAATACCTATGGGTATATAAAAAACTAGCCGTTGCCCGCAGTTTCGTACGCTGAAATTATGCTTATCATATTTATCCCCTTTTATTTTTCCCCTAGCTTAATTAAATTAAATGTATATTTTAGTGTGTATTTAGTCTAAATAAAAATTCTTTCTTTCTTTCTTTCTATTTCACTCCTTTGGGGGTTGAATTTTGAAAGATCCTTCCTTAGTGGATTCTTACGTCATAAGTGCATTACTTCCCACAATCCGATTCTTGTTAGCGATATTATCGAATAGTGTAATAATACGGGGTGCGTTTTTTTTCCAAAATCAACGGGTTCGATTCCTGGCCTGAAACATAAATTTTTCGTATGTCATTATTTCCCAGAATTCGATCCTTGTAAGCGACATTATCGAATGGTGTAATAACTGTATTATTACACCATTCGACGTGTTTTTTTTCAAAATCAACGGGTTTGATTCCTGGCTACAAATATTAATTTTTCAAAAAAGTAATAGGTAATGCAGTTTTATAATAGTTTTTAGAACGGAATTGTGTAGCGCCTAACAAGTGCAATTTGAATTTGATACTGAATCGACTACTATCTATATATTTTATATTTATATATTTTAGCTACTAATATTATAAAGCTAAAGAGTTTGGTTGGTTGAACGCGCTAATCTCAAGAACTACTGGTTCGAATTGAAAATTTATTTTTGTGTTTGATAGTCCATTTATCGAGGAAGGCTATATGCTATATAACACCATATATTTAAGTACCTAGTTAGTTTTTTCCACAAATTAACGCGGGTGAAACCGCGCGGCACAGCTAGTCTATAATAGCTAGTAATAAAATAAAAAAATACATAAAGTTGGTCTGCATGAAATGGTTTTATTAAATAGTACCTACATCAAGCTGCATAGAAGAGTTCGATATATTTGTATTGAACACTGACAAACGAGTTTTTAGCTGCGTGTTCTTTTTTTCTGTATATTTTCGTTTGTTTGGACGCTCGATGTTGGCCTAAAGCTAAACTAAGCTACTATGGAGTGTGTCAGTAAAAAAATGTTCAGTGCTTCTGCACTCAGCTAGTCACGTAAATATTTATATTCACAAGATTTAACGCTTTAACAACTGTAAAAAAATCTAAATCAGTAACCGCCCTAACTTTGCTTCAGAAAACCTTTGACTTAGTAATCGCACCCAAAACAATTTGCTACTCATTTTAAATGCATTATAATAAACAATTATGTCAACCTCAAAGGGGATAATTACAGTTAACCCGAGTAGCTGGCGCGGGGCTAGGCCTCAAGAAAAATAAACTTTGAATATAGGTGTATAATATAGGTTGTATTGGGTTTGGTGAGCTTAAATGAAATTAAACTGAAATTTTAAGTTTGACTCAACATTAGAAATATTCATAATTGCAAAAGTATGTGCTAAAAAATAAATACGTTAAACTTTTAACAGAACTTTTATAGTACTTACTTGGACCTGTTATCGCGCGGGAGTACAGTTTTTCGGAAAAGAAAATATCCTAAATAAATACCTGCAGGTTTCATATAGCGATGTTTCATGAAGCGCTCATAGCCCGGCGGTTTGTATCAATTCTATGTGATTGAAAAAGTTAAGCAACAGCGGGCGCGGTCAATAGTTGGATGGATGACCGCTAGTGACAAAAAATTCTCGAGCGTTTCCATGCTTCAGAGGGCACGTAAAGCCGTTGGTCCCGGTTGTTATCGTAAGATAACAGTCGTTAAGCCATGTCGGAGGCCATCGGGCGGCTTAAAAACTTCGACATTCGGGTTGGCCACTAACCCCTCCACCAATCCTCACTGGAACAGCGTTGTGGAGTAGGTATGCTCTAGGCCTCCTCAAGGGGAGAGACCCCTGCTCAGTAGTGGGCCATTAATGGGTTGAAGCCAGCCAGTCATGTTTCAAATAATTCCATGTAACATTTCAATCTATTCCGTGTGATCCTCGTACTAACTACAGGCAAGATTTTTAGCCCCTTTATCGATATATAAATTTAAGTAATTATACAGTTTTACTATCAGTATAAGTAGTTATAATACCTAAATACGAATATAAGACCTGTTGTAAATATTTCTTTTAATTTTTCGATAAACATCTACAATAATATGAAAATTTGTATTCAATTGAATAAACGAGTTCGACAGGCAGCTGAAAGAACTTGAAACAAACTTCGGAATCGAATTTGCGTAGGACTCAATGATGGTTGGAATTAGTTGTAGCGACTGGCTACTTTATAAAATACTAGTGACCCAACTTTGCCTAACACAAATTGAAAGATATATCTTGAGTCCTTAATAATGTTTCCTAAGTGGAGTTACGGAGTTCTTTGAAATTATTTATTACGAATTATTTTATCACTAGCAAAAACGTTTATTCACTTTCCACCTTCATCATCAGACCATTGGTATGCCTATAACAAGGTGTATATTCATTATTTCACAGCATAGTTGTTTTTCAGTCAGTACCAGTTAACAGTTAGCGTTTGGGGTATTCATTCATTTCAAAACATGAAATATGAGTAATATTCTATTATGTTAGTTTACGTCATAAATATATAATTATATATGTATAACATATATGTATGCATGCTTGTGCCCACGGTCTAGTTACATTATTATAATGTTGCTGCAATACAAATAAAATATAGGTGTATGTACATAGATTAACTTAATCAGTTTAATTATTTGTTTATTCTTTATTAAATCGACGGCTTTTCTGGAGGTCATCAACAAGAAACAAAAAGTGAGAGTAATAAATAAATCAGGTCAATAAACACTGATAGTTGCTAATAAAATAATTCCTAGAAGACATACTTTGTCTTTTATTTATCGCAAGTAGTAATTGCGTTCGTTTATTACGTTTATCTGAGGGGCAAAATTGAGCAGTCTGTTTATTCTTTGTCAATGAAACGTTTTCCTTATCGGCCGATTCCTTATTAGATTGGTGCGGAGTTAGCCTTGCGTAGGGTCACTCTTCGTTCTGTTTTCTTGGGACAACATTCTCTTCCAGACTCTTACTTTTGTACTAGCGCTTTTGTTTTATATCTAGAAGTTAGTATACTATAATGCGCAGGTAAAAAGCATTAAGTACTAAGGTTATGTGAAGACTACTTCACAGTACACACAGTAATGTACTATTAAAATTTTACTTTGAATTCATTGCCTGAGCGTAATAATTATATTATGCTTAAGCTAAATTATATAAAAAATATACATATTAAATGTTAAGCCCTAAGTGAAGCATGGCCTCTTCCCTGTAGCTACATGCCATACATAGGTACGATAGCAACAAAAGTAGCCAAATCATAAATAAAACTAAAACGCTCGAAATTCCCCATTCCTATTAGAAGACCCAATAAAAAGTCAAGCCTATTTTAAACTGTTTTGTATATTAAATCTCAGGTAAGAAAAATATTTATTTGTATGCCAATAGAAACCCATACGTTATTAAAATTAATTAATTATTGGGAATTGTTTTGATCAAATTAATTCGATGAATGGTGACCCTATCTCAACGCCCAACTCTCACCGGCAGACAAGCTTTCCGTTATTGTTGTTATTCAGTTAGCGAAAATATCGCTACTGACACAAGAAACAGAACTTGACTTGTTATGTTTCTATCTTGGGTTTTGTTAAATGAGTATTAAATATTACTCCAATACTGTGAATGCTTTCTATAACTACATCTCACCAAGTTTAGTGCAAGGAATTGTATAACTGTAATTATATTTTGTAGTTTCAGTTTACGACAAATTCAATGTATCATGACTACTAAAATATTTATATGAATATAAATATTAGTATTAAGAATTATTTTAAAATTGTTTTTTTTTACCACGATTCTTCGTGTTGGCGAAGTATCGCGAAAAACAAAGATCGATTAGAAATAATTTGGCAAAAAATAACTTAAGTAAGCATCATAAAAATAAATCCATTAAGACTTTAATGGTTTGATAAAACAAACAATTATTACCTTAAAATACTGCCTTCATAATTTCACTTCGCGACAGGTAAAAGATAATCGGAAGTTTAATTTCCTTTTGATTTTAAACAAAATTTTCTAAAGAAGGTCTTTAAGATACTGGAAACGCTTTTAGCTACACGGTTGGTGGTCAAAGTAAGGTCTGTGAATGTCCATTGTCGACGGTGACCATTTCAGGTGGTCTGTCTGCTTGTTTGTCACTTAAAATATTTCTGATGACAATGACAGATCAGTGTTGTCAGATGTTATTATCAAATTTTGTATGGGAAAAGTGGAAAATCGACTTTATCAATAGATCGATATGCCTAATGCATTGTTTTAGTGGTCTCAAACTACCTTCGGATTATTGCCTTTTAAATGAAACCATTTTGAGGTTTCAAAGTCTATAAAGGACATCCGTACATACATTTTTTGTGTTTTATATGTATAGATACAGGGATATAAGATAAACTTATAAACGAATGTACATCAAAAGTGCCTCGCCGGAAATTATTTTTATTTACAAGGTTATTTGAATTGTCTTTTTTATACCACTTTTACTACACATATAGGTACCTGCCTAAATATCTCAATAAAAACTTACTTAGTTTAAGTTTTTTTGTTTGAAATGACTAATGTAAACTATTAAAATAAAAGCGTGAAAGAGCAAGACAAAATCCAGCAAAGGGTTTTTAAACTAAACTGAAATCTTTCTACATTGTGTAAACGTCTTTACCTCTCTTCTCAAGGTAATTACTTGTTTGAGGAAGACAAAAGAATAAAAAGCTCTCAATCCATAAACCTTACGCCATTTTGTAGGAAAGAATATTGAAGGACATTTTAAGACGGTTTTATTTCGAAGTTATTTCACCGAAACAAGACGGCTTTGATGTAACAGGTGAAACATTTAACAATATTTTAAGGTTACCAACCGATTCTGTGCTTTTTTTATTACCTATAATTCGAGTTTTAAAACAAATTAAAGAATCATGTAGGTAGATACTGTTGTAGTTCTGCTTCAAATGCTTAATTTTTTTTTCTTTTGAAAAATTTGTATGGGTTAATTTTGAGAGATTCAGATCAATTCGTGTAAGTGACGTGCAAAATGCAAATTACATAGTACTAATTTGAACACTTAATCGATAACAACGTCTACCTACATTATATAAATATTAAAATTTCCAATAAATGTTTAATGTAGAGATTTGATCTTTTTACAGTCACATTACATTAATACATTTTATTGTAATAATAGCAATGTTAGCGCTTTTATAACATGTCAGAAAGGTTTGAAAGCCAAACGTGCCTCGTATTTACACTGCTTCCACGTTATTCTCAGGAGAGGTTAAAGGTAAAAGGCGTGACCAACCTTAGTTTTATTGCAAAGTTTTAAATTGCGTGGCAAACAAGCCATCAGAGTTCCGTACACGGTGAGTATGGCATTCACATCATGGCGATAAAAGTAAATTACCTACTCATCGGATTTTGTCCCTACGCAACGGAAAATTTCTATAGGTGTCGTTTAACGGCTGCTAAAACTTTACCGTCTTCTTTGCAGTATACATAGTAATACGTATAAGGCGACCTAATAATATTATACTTCAAATAAATATAGGTTATGGTTATTGCATGTAAGACATTTTAAAATACCGAAACACATTTAAATTTAAAAAAAATGGTGTACAACAACTTACCATGAACGTAAATAACAATTTAAAATGATTTTATTTAGCTTACTCTGTTTGCATGGGTCAAACCTTGCAAGTATATTATACATACTTCCACGTATCCTCAGGAGTTGAATTTTTACATATTGCTTTAGCTCTGATGACATTATGACTTTCCTACTCAGGCTAAAGTAAAACTTCAGTCCACATGACATGTGGGCTTGGCTTAGTCAGATTTATTAATAATTTTATTATAATAAATAAATAAATAACGCTTCACACTCATAGCCCCACATTAGGATTCCCTGTGTTGTGGATGACACGGACAACAGAGATAAGAACACACAACCAGATCGACAACGGAAATTACACTTATCATTCAAATTTCCGTCTTGCTGGGAATCGAACCTTGCACCCTTGGCGCAGCGATCTATCATGGTAACCATCGCGCTACACAATTTTTATTGCTATGCAGTACTCTGATTTCTCACAAATATTTGTCGAAAATAGCAAGGAACAACCTAGATTTAGAATAAAATATATTATAGGGTATAACAGAGACGTATTTTAGTAAATATGACAAAATATTTTTACGGAGTGTAGTGAATGTGACGTGTTAGTTCCGGTCAGGAAGTTCCTCGCTCATGTACCTAATCTAGCTGAACCCTCGCTTACTCGCATTTCCAACTGCATCTGAATTATTTCTATATACATATTTCTTATTGAATAAATGTTTGTACGAAAACATGAACTTGACGAATATCACTTTTGACGACTAAAATAAGCTGTATTTTTCCTTGAAATGCATTTGTAAATTTTTATAACATTAAATTGTCGGACAAAATAAATGTCAAAATGGCCTTCTTAGCGTGTCGCGAGTATAATTTTTTATTTATTTATAAATACATTTTACATAGTTGTTTATCACCTATCATTAAGTGTACAATGTATTTAACGGGTACACAAGTAAGATGATGTAAGTTTTAATACATTTAAGAATCTTCTTTTAACTACTTTAGGACGATAAGGAGAAGAATATTTTCACTCAACCAAAGCATGAACTAGTTAAATTAGTTTTCTGTTTACGTTATATTAGTTGTCTACCCATTTTGCAACCTCATTAGAAAACATAAAATAAAAATTCTCGTGTTACAATTGTAATACAAATAGTGCATTAATTTATTTTTCTCCTCAAGTACATTTAAGAATGAACCCACGATGCGCGACATCAATTAAGTTCATTAAGCCTTACCGGTAAGTCGTTGGATATGTTTTATATAATACCAGAGACATGAGGATACAGTACAGATGAGGAAACCGCAGATGTGATAGCTATTAAGCTGCGCCATTATCCGGGATTGGGAAAATGACAGGATATATTAGTTGAGGATGTTTCGAGAACATGGGTAATTAGATTATTTAAAATTGAACCTTCAAAACTTATAAAACATTAATGTCTTCTGCGAAATTGCTAATCAAGATGAATTAAGAAATTACGAGAATTTTTTAGAGGAATTTATTGCCACCGCTTTGATGTATGATATTCGTTACCCGAGATTTTTAATCGTCTGAAATTTTAATAATACGATAATTTTCTAAATCTATGACCTAAAAGAAAACATCGCGAGGGTTCTCCATAAAGTTCTCAAAGGTATGTGAAGTCTACCAATTCGCACTTGACCAGCGTGGTAGACTATGGCCTGTACCCCTCACATTGTGAGAGGAGACCCCGAGCCCAGCAGTGGGACAATTATGGGTTGTTGCTTTGCTTTGCTTTGCTTTGCATGACCTAAAACACTCACATAGAATCACTATCAGCAAAAAGTCATCGGAGTTCGAGATGAAATGGAATATGAAATATTTCTATAGGAAAGTACGTTTTATAGGATTAGGATTTATTCTTTATTTATTCTTTATTTATTTATTTATTTACTCCAAAGTTACACTAACATTACAGGCCAAGCCTAATGCGTTAGCATAATTAACAAATAAAAATATTGTAATATTAACATAAAAAATCTGAAAGTTTACATCCATAGTACCTATTACTAAATAAATCAAAATTTCTAAGTCAAATATTAATTAAATTATACAAATGTCAAATATTAATAAAGTTATACCAAAGTCAAAATCAAATTACATGTCAAATAATAATGAATTAATATAATAACAATTTATAATCAGTCTCAATACAATATTATGATAAAAAATTCAAATAATTAAAAATAAATAATACTAATAAATCAAATCAAATTACATTAATCCAATTATATCATAATTTTAATACATACCAAATTCAATAACATTAGCGATAGTTTTTGTGAACTCGTTCAGTGTACAACTGAACAAGTCTATTCGTTCTGCCACCGCGTTGAGAGTGCGCAGCGCTCGGGTGAGCGGCGCGCGGCTCAGCAGGTTGGTGCGCGCGCGCGGCAGAGCCAGCAGGGCCGGGGGCCGTCGGCGCTCGGTGTAACCGTTTGGTACGTATTAAAGCATTGAACCTCCACTGAATCGAACCCAATTGACTATTTAAAGGCATTTAGATAGAATTCATTGAGGTCGATTATACCTGTAAAATGCTAATCACCATAACATCATGCTAGCTTAATCAACCATCAACTTCTTTACTCCATTCTTAGATAAAAAATACAATGAATAACTGAGAATATAACGGAGGATACATAAAGTTATTGATGTTCTTCATTTAATGACATATCTGGAAACGGTTCGAGTATGATTTCGATAAGAGGCACATCTCAGACAACATCATTAGGCACTTGACCCCCATATGAGGCGACAAGAGTTCATACTGTGTTACAAGAGCCATTTGGACTGAGCAAACGCAAAAGATGTTTGTACGTCGAACATTCTATAGGCACTTGTATCATTGCCGTTAATGAACTCATAGTATGTATGATATATTAGCTTTTAGTTTCCCAAAATATGTCTTTATTTGCAATTCAAAGCAATTGAGATGTTTGGGATAAAATTGATTTCAGTAATTTCTGTTGAGGCCTTCTGTTGGCATAAACACTTTTGACACTTAGGTTGGACATAAGTCTCTCCACCAATCCACACTAGAGCAGCGTGGAGCATGCTTTAGGCCTCGTGCTTATAGGGCCTGTGCTCAGTAGTGACCAACTGCACTATATTCCTCATCTACCTTTTCGCTACCTGTATTTTATCAATAGCAGGGTCATTGTCATTAAATTACTGGTGTGTTTGAGAATGTAATTTCGAATTTCATTTGAAATGGTAAGCTCGCAAATGATGGATTTAGCCTTCTGGCAATTGTGTGAAATATGTTGCTAATTTATGTGACTAAAATTTTAGGAATGCAATACTGAAGAGTTATATGTGTTTAATTAGTATCTACATGGAAGTTAATCAACCAAATCAAATCGAAACAAATGAATTTGTGTCCGATTAAAACCACAACTGTGCAAGTATCATTCGTTATGGTATATCAAATTACTTCAATATTATGGCACAATGGGTGCCTGTTTTCTGTAATAAAATAAGTTTTATTAATTACCTTATTACATAATTTGCAACGGCTTTAAAGTATTCACCTACACACTCGTTACTATATGAATAGAAGGGGATTTTTTACATCCTGGGTAGCTAAATGTAGAAAATAAAACAAGATAAACAGGAATGGAAAAAAATATCCTAATTTTGTATTTTATTTTGATTGAGATCCTATCTTCCTTAAGTCTTAAAAACGAACTTGCGAATAAAATGTATTCAATCTGTAAATGTGATACCGATTTATACAAATGCATTTATTAAAGTTTGTCGGTCATAAATAAAATAACACTCTTTGTAAACCTTCTACGACGATAAAATTTAAATTGAAAATCGAAAACTCATTCATTTACATATAATATCCAACTGCAGGAAACGAAAATAAAAATTGGTAGAAATAAAACCGTCATTCAAAATAATATTTCCGGATGAAATGACGAAATTATTAAAATTTTATACTAAGCGTAATATAAACATAGTGAATGGTGAAAATTTATGTTTTTTATGTAATCATAGGCCGTTTTTCATTGGACGACACGACGACGACATTTTATTTCTAGCTGTGCCCGACTTCGTTCGCGTGGGAATTTTTCCCGCACTTTCGTGCCTTCGGGAATTCCGGGATGTAATATGTACACACGCAAACTTTCATGTGTACGTACGACTGGCGTGGAGAATGCCTTACCAGTAGATGTAATAGTATTAAGTATTGTTTTAAAACATTTTATATCCGCAGTATGTCATTACAATTTGAATTATATGATAATTTCGTTGTCGTGTCGACGGATTAATAAGCTCCGATACTCGTATGACTCGTATCAACACACGTCTGGTTTAGTAACCGCATCGCCATAAACACGTGTTGCCTCACGCTACATTATAGTAATTTCATGTTACATAAAATTTTATGTTTTATACAAATATAATGTACGAAACTGAGATAATAGATACGTGTGTGACGTATCAAAACGCGTACAGCAGGTATACGCGGTAATAAAATTATAGGATCATGCTACTACTATACTTTGAATTTATTACCCGACTGCGCCAGAAGGAGGGTTATGTTTTTCGAGTATGTATGTATGTATGTGTGTATGAATGTGTATGAATGGCACGCTCTGTAGGCTTGACTGATTTCAGCTTGAGAGGTGCTATTAGATTCGTCTTGATTGTGAGTGTCACTGGGTAAGTATATCAATTTTTTTTTCTTAAAACCTATCGAGTGGGGTATCGTTGAATAGGTATTAAAAATTACTTTTAGGTTCCTTTCATCATTTTTCATTTTAAGTAACAGTGTAAGATATAGATATAACGATATAAAATTGTTTAAACAAACATTCTCGCTAATTTATTAACTCCCTTAGTGAAATGACAACATTGCGATTTTTTCGTCTATTAAGGATGTCAATGAATCCTAAATAAAAAGTGTAAAATAAAAAATAATATTAAAAAGACAAAAAACCTCGACTGCGTAAGAAAACTAAAAAGAAAATAATAAACCTATTAGTTAAGAATATTGTTAAAAATAATACTGAACAACTGAAATATAGAAGGATTAACAGTCGGGACCCATTTAAATTTTATAGAGCTGCTTGTGAAAATACAAACAGTGGTTGAAGAATGGATCCCAACTGTTAATCCTTCTATGGTGTAGTTGTTCAGTATAACTTTTAACAATATTCTAAACTACTGGGCTTATAATTTTGATTTTTTTTACGCAGTAATCAATATTATTACTAGCTGTACCCGCGACTTCGTTTAAGTGAAAGCCTTTCCCGCGTTAATTCCGATCCACTGCGAACTCTACACAAAAAAAAAACATGAGAGGTGTCAAGGGACACCTGGATGGAACGAAGTTCCTTTCGATTTAAGTATTGTATTGTTGTACAGCGCCTGTTCAGACTTAAGATATTTAGTTTGGTTAGTTGCGGATAGATGGCGTTAGTAAATTAATTCTGAATCACGCTATCAACTTATACTTGTAACATACGTAAGTTCAAGGAAACTATTAAATTTTTTGAATTCGCTCTGGATACTTAGTTTCATTTACCTTATACAGGGTGGTCCAAAAGGTGACGTCCAAAAATTTTTTTTGGATTGCTGACATCTGGGGGTACTCGGAAATACCCCATGTATGTTCCGCGATTTTTGGTAGTTTACGAGATATGATTTTTTTTTCATATTTTTTAAAATTTTCGACCTAACTATTAAAAATTTTTTTTTCTTTGTGAATTAAGCCATTTTTTTTATTTTAATTTTTTGTGTCTTAGTCCTTATCAGTTGTACTCTCACAGATAAAATACCTAGCTTCCTACTAATAATAAAAGTTATTAAAATTTTAGATTGAAAATAAATAATTTGGGTTTGAGCGAGTCGGAGTTAAAATTTGAACTTTTAATAAAAAAAAATTAAAAAAAATCATAACTTCTATGTAATTTTAAAAACTTCCTGAGACCCTTAGCTTTGATTATAATACAAAGAAAGTGATACTTAATAGGCCTATTTTAGCCGTAAACTGCCTTTAAATGTACAGGGGCGTAAAATGTCCTAAATTAATTAATTTTTTTAAAGCACTTATTGTTTATTTCTAAGGTAAATTAGGTTGGTTATGTACGACATAATTACCATTCAGTGAAATTAAAACATTAAGATGGCAAAATTAAAAGTTCGAGTAGGTGTGGTATCATTTCAATTTCTTTAGCAGCACGTAACGTACAACTTTTTTAATTTCAACAGGTAATAAATTATAATAGTTCTGGTCAGGTAGACACAAAATACCACGTGCAGAACAAAGGAATGATGATACTGTGGTTGTCTGTAGCGCGCCCTCTCACTCTCTCCTCGGTCGTCTTGCTCTGTCCGTCGGCTGTAAGGGTTGTAACCTAGGAGGCGCATCCCGTTTTTAGCCTCAGTTGTTCACAGCTTTCGCTCGTGTTACCACTACTGTTCCCACGTTTGTTTTCGCATTCACTACAACTCTCGCTTGCTAACTGGACTCTGATTTGCCCTGTGACTGACCTGTGCTTGTGTTTCGGACTTTGATTGCCCAGTGATTTGGATTTTTGTGTTGCAACATGAGCTATTCTTTGAGCGAATATGCAGAGATGCATTATTATTACGGTGTTGCCCAAGGAAATGGCCACTTAGCGGCAAGGCTTTATTGAGAGCAACTCGAACGGCGAGGAGAAGAACGGGAGCATTACCCGGATCACAGGGTATTTATAAATGCACATAATACCCTGATGGCCGGACGAGTTCCTGGACGCAGTTCTCACGAAGGAGTACCCAGAGTGGATCCAGATGTTAGGGATCAAGTCGTGGAACAAGTGCAGAGCGACCCTTCTACTAGCACCAGGACTATCTCAAGAAGGACTGGCATACCACGAACCTCAGTTATGAGGATACTGAAGTCAGGTGAGTTAATTTTATTTTGTCTTTAAACCTTTTAATTATGCCACCGTGTTGTAGCATTTTGCATACCGGTTTGTCAGCGGTGAACGATGGATTAATTTTATTATTGTGACGAGCGATACGTACTATTTCGTGAGACGAAAAAATAATGTATCTAAACGATGCCTAGCATTACAATATGGTGTTTTTGTTGTTTTTTTCAGAGGGATACCATGCGTTTCATATTCAACGGGTACAACAACTACTACCTGCAGATTATCCAAGGCGAGTGGCTTTCTGCCGAACAATGTTGGAAAGAACTGAGCGGGATCCTAATTTTTTCCAAAAAATTCTGTGGACAGACGAATCGCGATTCGAAAGGACCGGAGTCTTTAATATCCACAATTACCATAGTTGGGCCATTGAAAACCCACACATGGCAAGATCATCAAACTTTCAAGTACGATTTAGTATAAATTTGTGGTCGGGAATTGTAAACGGAACACTTATAGGACCTTTCGAATTGCCAAACAGATTAAATGGAGCCCAATATTTGGAGTTTTTACAAAACAATTTAGACGATTTGTTGGAGGATGTAGACTTACAAACTAGAAGGAGAATAATTTTTCAAAATGATGGGGCTCCTTGCCACTACACGAGAACGGTACGAGAGCACCTGGATCAACAATTCCCCAGAAGGTGGATTGGACGTGGCGGGCCGATTCCTTGGCCTGCACGTTCACCAGATCTTAACCCAATCGACTTTTTTCTCTGGGGATATTATAAAGAGATGGTTTACGCAAGCGAAATAAACACAGAAGCAGAGCTGCGTGAAAAAATAAGGCAGGCCGCAACAAAAATCAGAGAACATAGTAGTAGTTTTAGGAGACTGAAAGATAATTTTTTAAGACGTTGTAGATTATGTATTGAAGCAGAAGGAAGACACTTTGAAAATTTGTTATGAATAAAAATCAGTCATAACTGTTTTAATTGTTTTATTTATTATGAATAGTAATTATATCACACATAACCAACCTAATTTATCTTAGAAATGAACAATAGGTGCTTTTAAAATAATTAATTAATTTAGGACATTTTACGCCCCTGTACATTTATAGGCAATTTACGGCTAAAATAGGCCTATTAAGTACCACTTTCTTTGTATTATAATCAAAGCTGAGGGTCTCAGGAAGTTTTTAAAATTACTTAGAAGTTATGATTTTTTTTTTATTTTTTTTTATTAAAAGTTCAAAATTTAACTCCGACTCGCTCAAACCATATTATTTATTTTCAAACTAAATTTTTAATAACTTTTATTATTAGTAGGAAGCTAGGTATTTTATCTTTGAGAGTACAACTGATAAGGACTAAGACACAAAAAATAAAAATAAGAAAATGGCTTAATTCACAAAGAAAAAAAAATTTTGAATAGTTAGGTCGAAAATTTTAAAAAATATGAAAAAAAAATCATATCTCGTAAACTACCAAAAATCGCGGAACATACATGGGGTATTTCCGAGTACCCCCAGATGTCAGCAATCCAAAAAAAATTTTTGGACGTCACCTTTTGGACCACCCTGTATAGTTACGCAGTTTGTACAGTGCCATCTCTGTAAAAAAACTAACTGAATCACTTCAAAAAAAGTGTCGTCATTCGTAAAATCAAAAAGTGTCGAAATTTTCCGTCTAGCGCCCCCTTTCACAACGCGCGATAAGGAACTTCGTTCTAATATTAAAATCGGTCGAGCCGTTTGGGAGGAATTATACCACAAACACCGTGACACGAGATTTTTATATATTATATTACATTTAGATATATGTGCGCGTTTTTGGTGAACCTTATCTTGTTATTCTCGTTTGTCCATGGGAACATTACAGCAATCGTTTTCCGATTCGTATCGCGCCCTTTGTATCCGTGATTCAATGTGTAAGTGGTTGTAAAACCAAATGACGGTTCATCATTACTTCCGTCCAAACGACATTTTGATGATATTCATATTCGGAGAGATATTTGGGTTGAAAGACAAAAAATAAACTGGTAATTGAATTTTGTGTATTTCTACAAAAATATTATTTGCCTCATAGCTCGATGGTTTGCGTCGATCCTAAGTGATCGACAAAGTTAAGCAACGGGCGCGGTCGGTAGTTGGATGGGTGACCGCTAGTGGCAAAAAAATCTTGAGCGTTCCATGCTTCGGAGGGCACGTAAAGGCCGTCGGTCCAGGTTGCTATCCATTCCATATTCCATATCCATACTACTTACTAATCCATACTATATACTTACTATATAATATTATAAATGCAAAAATGTGTTTGTTTGTCCCTCTTTCACGTCGTAACGGAGCGATTTTATGGTATGATTTTTTGTGTGGAGATAGATAGGAGGCTGGAGAGTAACGTATGCTACTTTTTACCTTGGTAAAACATCTCATTCCCATGGAAAGATCCATTATGTTGCGTTGCGTATTTGAATCACTCCATATTAAAAATAATAATCTATTGGTAATTCTTAGTTGAACGTGGATACGTCATACTTTTGAGTGTGTTTACCGAATCAGTCGCGCCGTATGCCGGTGCTTGTGGTACATGAACTTTTCTACGGTGTTATATCCTTAAGTTATATCCTCTGCGGCTGTGATGGTTCGCTTCTGATGGGTTAAGTCATAGTGCCAGGGTTTGGCGGATTGTTACCGCGGGTTCTGGACTTCTGGTACGCGCGTAAGGCATGGGAAAATTGTCAATTTTAGTGTTCCTTAATTTGGTTATCCTAAATGCCGCCCCACACTAAATCCGACTTCAACGTGTTCCATTATTGATTGATTTTAACTAATTGTGTATCAGTGGTGATCGCATGCAATTCTTTCAGACATATTATTCACATAATTTTTTACTCAAAAAAATAATTACGTTATATTTTTAAATTTTTGTCAGATTATTTTGAGTAACGGAAGAACAATAATAATAATTTAACAATAATATGTATACATAGATACCTACTTACTATAATATTTTGTTTTGTTTGTTATTATTTTTTAGGCTACATTGGTAGCTTAATTATGTCGGTCGCGCTCATTAACTTGTGCAATGTGTAAGGCAGAGTTCTATCGCTTTTTTGTGATGTCTTTGCGATACGATGACTGCAAATTTTTATTGTAGAAAGTATACACGCGCAATTGGTCTTTGTGTTGTACGCGCCAGTTTTCGATAATCTTTCATGTCTTAGAAGTCAGCTTTTGTTTTTAAAATATTATAAGTATTTGATTATACTGTGTGAATGTAGTTATCTTTAAACTCAAGTCCGTAATATTTACCAATCGTAAACCACAAATTAATCCAAGACCTATTAATTACTCAAAGTAATTATACCTCAAAGTTAGCCGATATAAAATAAATGTTGTTATAGGAATAAAAATCTTTTAAATGACTTCTCTAGTTCGATATTGTTTTTATATTTCAATTTGTGACAGAAATTACTTATTGAACGTGATTTCTAAAGATCGGTATTGTAATGGGATCTGGTTTCTTTGTTAGCTAAGAAAACAGAGATGAATAGAGCCGCTCGAGAAATCAACGGGTCACGACGTTCGCGACTCTTTGTGTTGAATAATTCATTTAATCCATTTATTAAGTAGGTAGAATACATAAATGAATACCATTTTGTATATTAATCGAGTTACGCACTAGTGCTTTGATTGAATTAGTATGTGTGGTTTGTTCTGTTGGTAAAATCGGTCTTCTGTAGGACTGGTGAGAGCCATTTATAGGTATATGGACTTTTCCTTTCTCTTTTTCTTAGTTTGTATGGTAATACTTTATACTACCTTAAATTATGTCTATGTGGGGAATAATTTTAGGATCTATTAAAATAATTTGGATACCGAAAGTGATAACTATTGTCTTAGATAGTTTTAGGTAGGTACCTACAAAGTATTGTTAGTTAGTTTAAATTTAGGTGTGATCCAATATATACCTACCATACAGTCAATTTTTCACCGAATAGCTTTTGATCCGAGGCATAAATTGAACTGAAGTAACTGGTGAGTTTTGCTTTTCCATGACGCATAAACTTCATTTTGGTAAAGAAAATTAAATTCGTCTATAAACAACTACTCCATTCAACCTTTTCCCTTGTGTGTGTGTCCCTTTGCAATTTACCATGCCTGGTAATGACATTCGCTTTGCCTATCAACTTCAGATCAAGGATAAACACCAAGCGGTTGTTCCCTGTTGACGTCCGGTAAGTCATTTGTCGTTATAGGTTTGAAAGGCCCCAAATTACTACCGTTTCATTCTGTTTGTAGGCTTTGAGTTGCTGTACACCTTTACCGTATCAGAGTAAGAGATTAATTAATACGAAATTGTTACTTTATTTGCTTTTATGTTTTGTTATTTAGTATAAATAGCCGATATTTAGACAAAGTTAAGTTTCCAACTCATTAACTTTGGTAGGTAGGTATATGTATAACAACATTTGTTGAATGTTGTATAAATTTGATCTAAAATGTGAAAGACTTGAATTAATGGGCTTGAATTAATTTTGTGGGCTTAAGTACCTACATATTTAATTTGTTACTAGAAGTTGTAAAAGTTCTCAATACCAATAGTAGTAATCTGCTGGTTTATGCATAGTAAAACCGACTGTACCTAGTCTGGCCATAAATACTGTTACATAAAAACTTTTCTTTTTTTCAGCTTTTTAATTATTTTGAATTTGGAACACGTATATTATTTTAAAAACTTCTTTCGATTTCGCGCCATTTCACATACTTTTTCGTGTTCATTATCAAATTACAATATGAAATGGGGTGTTAAAGAAAATAGGATTGCAGTGATCGCCTTGCACAAAGTGGGTATGGAGCCGTCGGTCATATTCCAGATACTTCAAAAGCTTGGTATCAGCCGTATGTTCGTATATCGTACAATCAACAGATACAATAACACTTCATCTGTCGAAGACCAGAAAAGATCGGGGCGGCCGCGTGCTGTTAGAACTACAAATGTTGTTAATGCTGTTAAAGCCAGAATTCGTCGAAACCCTATTAGGAAGCAAAAAATCTTATCGCGAGAAATGAAGATTCCCGCTAGGTCTCTGTCGCGTATTATAAAACAAGACCTGAAGCTCGGTGCTTATCGTCGATATACAGGACATGCTCTAAATCAATCTTTACAATTAAAGAGAGTGGAACGATCAAAACGCCTTCTGTCGCGATACGCAGGTGAAAGGCACAGAAATATCCTCTTTACCGATGAAAAAAATTTCACGATTGAAGAACACTACAATAAGCAAAATGATAAAGTGTACGCTCACAGTTCTAAAGAAGCTGCTCAAGTGGTCGGGAAGGTACAACGTGGTCATCATCCTGCGTCAGTGATGGTTTGGTGGGGCGTGTCTTATCAAGGAGTCATAAAACTGCATTTTTGTGAAAAAGGAGTGAAAACTTCAGCCAAAGTGTATCAAGATACAGTCTTGGATCATGTTGTGAAACCTCTCAGTAATACTCTTTTTAAAAATATACCGTGGACTTTCCAACAGGACTCTGCAGCTGGTCACAAGGCACGAACTACCCAAGCCTGGCTTGAAACCAATGTTCCAGACTTTATAAGAGCTGAAGACTGGCCCTGGCATCTAGCTCAGACCTCAACCCTTTAGACTTCAAATTATGGTCAGTTTTAGAGGACATGGCCTGCTCTAAACGACACGGTGACATTGAGTCTCTTAAAAAATCTTTGGAGCAAGCAGTGGCGAAATTTCCCTTAGAAATAGTGCGTAAATCCATAGATTCGTGGCCAAACAGATTAAAGGCCTGTATGAAAGCCAAAGGTGGCCATTTCGAATAGAATATTTTTTTTATTTTTTGCTGAGACTTTAATAAATATGTAGGTATAAATTTTATTAATATTACATTACTTCATTAAAAAAAAAGCATTTTCATTTGTAACAGAACTTATGGCTGGACTAGTTACTATATAATACATACCACATCGGTAAAGAATTTTTGTGTACCTCTGATGGAAACATTACGTAGACGTCAAGATTATTAAAATGTATAAAATTGAGTTTTATTGTTACAGCTGGGAATAAAGAATTGAAATAAAACAAAATATTTATTCAAAAATTTTATTTCCAATCCTACAGATTTACTAGTTTTAAACATATCACGACAAATTTAAAACAGGAATCCACGAAAAGTTTATACAATAACTACTTAGTTCCTTATAGTAAATTAAAATCCCCGTTTCACTTAACTCTACTGTACCATAATTTGTTATATGAAAGTATAATGACAAAGTTAAGAGCTACTTGCAACGTTTTGATGACCTGTTAATGAATCTACTAGGTACATGTTTAGTATTGTGCGTATAAGGTAAGGAACATACCAAAACCACGTAACCCATTTTTTCCAACTTTTTACCCTCCCCCCCCCCCCCTTCGTGACCATCCGTAGTATATGAGAAGACCCCCACCTCGCCCCTAGTTTTCACGTGGTAATTGATAAATACGGTTTTCAATACTTTTTTGCAAAATCAGAGTTAAAAAATAATAATTTTGCTTATATTTGACGATTTTGTGGCGCAATGGTTGCTAAAATATTGACTACGTGACAAAAACCTAAACCCCCCCACCCCTCTGTAACCAATCGTGGTGTTTTGAAGACCCCCCTCCCCCCCCTAAATGAGGCACGTGGTTTTGGTATGTTCCCTTAACATCGAGACGTACTTAATTTATACATTGTATTTATTTTAAACGAGAATCATGTTATTCTTAGTGATTTATACAAAAAAGTCAAAGTATTGTCACAAAACATACTCGTAGTATTTCTATGTGCCGTTAACGTGTTACAGTAGAGATAGGTAGAAGGTTCGAATTAAGATTTGATATTATTTCGTTTACAAATAGCACTATTAGTCACTTATCTAAAGAATTTGGCAGAATATAAATATTCATTACATAAATTCCTACATATGTTTTACATCTAATTTTAGGTTAAACTATTATAATATTATATTATAGATACAGTCAAACCTAAAATATTACAGTATTACTATTCTCTTAATTTAACTATTTATTTATACATTGATGTTATCATAATTTGTTGTAATCACAATAAAAATTTCAAGAGAAAACGTTAAACGTTTCGGTAACCATAATAATACTAACTATATAAATTTACGAAAAATAAATTACTAAATATTATGATAAAGTAGGATACATTAATACAGTAAAATGTTTAATAAATTAGATATGGCAGAAATATAACGTTTTGGGGATATTCATACAGCGCGGCGTTCATAATGATAAAATTATTAGGATGGTATGTAAATAATATTCTACAAAGTATTTTACATTTAAAATTATTTTTGTATTGAACATACTGGTTTAATTATCACATATTTCGTCACACTTAATTGGTTGGTTTAAATCAGGCCTTATTATTAAATAATTACATATTTTAATATCATAGATACAAAATAAGTTGGGATGAATATAATTATTTAAGTTAAAACTGAAGTCATACAAAATATATAGTTGTCAAATATGTGTAGATATCAAAAACATTAAGTTTTTGATTTTTCTGGTATAGTATTTATATCCATGTCGGTTGTCTGAACCTCAACATGAGGCGTTGTAAAATTGTCATAGGATATATACTGGGGTGCCTGCTGATCCTCTGTTTTTGCAATAACCGGGCGTTTCTTAGTATTTATGTAACCAAACGCTGACACTAACACGATGAATACTATGAAGCCTATACAACAACCGACTATTAAGCTAAGCCTTCTTGTTAACATATCAGCGATCCCCATATATGTATTGGAGAACGGACTATCGATAGCTGCACCGAAAATCTCGATCGTGCTCACAGTCGTACATTTACTAGTTTGAGTATCGTTCATGTTTGGTTTCAAGTTAGTAAAAATTAATTCATCTCCATATAAGTGGACGCTTGAGTTTTCGATTGAAGGTGCGATTCTTGCATCTGGCACAGAGAAGCCTGACGTTGTCCTAAAGTTACCAATAGCTATGACGCATATTGTGTACCGCGCACCAGGAGTCAAGTGATTCAACCTCGTTGATCTGGCTGTAGCGTTTACAATCTTTCCTCGTATCTGTCGTAAAAAAGCGGTACCATTTTATCATCACACCTATTTGTATTGAATATTTAAAAAAATTGTAGGTCGAGTGAACCATTGTAACGAGGGAACATTTAACTGGATTCACAGTTAACCGAATACCCACGAGCGAGAAACATAAATATTTTTTATGGTCCATTGAAGTGATGCATAGCCTTGTATTCAAATGTTTGTTCTAATGGTGGTTTTGCGAGTTTTATATAATATATTTTAGTGCAAAAAAGGTAGGTAAATATATCATTACTAAATTATTTATCAAGAAAAATAGTGTTTTTAAAAATAAAATGTAAAAAGGGTAAAAGAATCATGAATAAATATTCCTTCTAGCTACTTACAATATTTGGCGCCTGTTCTCCGTAGTAAGCCACTTGGTACCCGCTTAAACCGCTCTGGTTACGGCTTTGCCAGGAAACTATTACGGAATATGTTTGAATGTCTTGTATGGCGACTCGGATCACGATGGGTATGTCACACAGTTTTTGCGATGTTATTTTGAGAAAACTGTATCCGTGAAGCTCCTCTGGATGCTCGCATCGTAAGTTACTACTTCCTTTTTTAATGATTTTCAAATGTTCTTGCATCCATATCCATACATTTTGTGCTTCGCAGTTACAAGTTAAGGGGTTTTCTGAAATATTGCAAGAAAATTAGTTATCGGTCTAAAACTCTTAAAAATAATAGATGCTTAAAATATTTATACAAGTAGATGAAAGGTATGATGATTCAATGAAAGCTGATTTGAAACGATTATTGGACCCATGCAATTATTCTCCAGAATCAGTTTGGTATTATGATTAGAGAGTTGGGCTTACGTTCCAGCGTCTACCTTACGCAAATGCGCATATAGCACACTTACTCTGAAAAAATGCTAGTGTGAAGGGATAGTTATAAGACTTGCTATATGGAAGGTAATAAATTTAAAGAAATTTTTGCAAAGACACTTAGAATTTTTTGTGTGAACGACATTTTTTGTGATAAATTGTTAGCAAAAGATATTAGGTAATATGTATTATAATAAAACACTTAAAAATATTATACATACCATTAAAGTAAATTGATTTTATTTGGGTCTCCAACGTAGTAAGCAACTTCATCTGAATTATTTCAAAATAGTTGCGGCTTAAGTCTATGTGTACTATTTTATTCAATTTCTTGAAACTGTCCGCAGATATCGCGGATAGCCAATTGCCACTCAGATTTAATTCTGTTAGAGCATTAAGATTTTTGAATACATCCTTGCTTATCCTTGTTATATGATTATTAGAAATATCTAATTTTTGTAAAGATTGCAGATCAGCTGTAAACTCTTCAAGCTCTCTGATGTTGTTTTGGGAAATATTAAGCAATCTGGTAGAATACAATCCTTGTAGTCTTTCCCTCGGAATATTTTCTAATTTATTTTGGCTTAAGTCAAGTATCTCTAAATTATGCAGTTTTGAGAATGCACCCGGTGACAATCGAATGATGCAATTTTGAATCAAAATTAATCTTTTTAAAGTAGGAAAGTTCTCAAAATCCTTACTCGTAATGATGGTTAAATTTGTGTTTTTCACAACTAACTCCTCCAAAAGGGGAAACTGTTTTATAGGATATGTTTGTAACAATTGCACTAGTGAATTCGACGACATATTCAATGTTGTGAGTGCTGGTAATACGGATTCTGACAGACCGTTACTTGGAATATATTTAAAATAATTAAGAGATAAATCTATTTCTTTCAAACCAATAGAATGTTGGAAAAAATTCGGGGGAAGAACCGTAAGCATATTATTGCTCAAGTTTAACGTTACCAAATTTTTGAGTGACGGAGAATTGAAACCGTTCAAAATTGATATACGATTATCACACAAGTTGAGGGTTCGCAGATTTTGTAAACCTATAAATTTAAAGAAATCAACGTTGTGCAACTGATTATTACATAAATTTAGAATCTCTAGAGATGTGACGTTAAACAAAGCTACATGGGGAAAATCGGTAAAGCTGTTCCCTTTCAAGTTAAGTTCTTGTAAAATTGTCGTGTAAGCAAAAACATCTTTGTGTAAATCTTTTAAATTGTTATAAGCCAAATTAATTCTAAGAAGATTTTGATTTTTGATAAATGTTGCTGGACGCAGATGCGTAATGTTAGACTTTTCCAAGGATAATGTTTGTAGTGATGGCAAATGCGAAAACGTTTTGTTTTGTAGAGATGTGAAATTATTATTTGCTAGCATCAATGATTTCAATCCAGGTATTTCTATGTGAAGAATATCTTGCCAAGTTATAAAATTATCGCTCAATTCTAAGTCACTTAGATTTGGTAACGTTTTTAATGAACGTGCTTCGATAACCGTAATTGAATTTTTTCCAAGGCGGAGCTGCTTAATTGGAAGTGATGAAATATCAAAGTCTAACACGGTAATCTCATTTTGAGACAAATCCAATATTTTTAACTTAATTAGTTGTTTGAACGTATCTTTTGGTATTTGTCTAATATTATTACACTGCAGGTACAATTCCTCCAGCGTCACAAGATTAAAAAATGTTTCATTGCTTAGTTTACTGAGCGTATTATTACTAATATCCAAATACTTAACTTTTTTTAAATGCATAAAAGTCTTATTTTCAATATGTACAATGCTGTTATTTTTTAAATACAACCTTTGAATATTAATTAAATCATTAAAAAGGTTTGAAGTCAAAACCCTGATATTATTTTGAGTTAACCACATTATTTGCACATTAACTTGTCCAGTAAGGGAGCTATTTTTCAACAAAGACAAATAATTTGCGCTTAATTGTATTGATACTAACGATGAATTTCTATTTGGGAATATGTCCCCTATCGTAGTTAAGCGATTACCCTGCAAATTAATGTGTTGGAGATTTTTAAGAGTAATGAATGCATGTGAATCTATGTTCTGAATAAGATTATTTTGTAAATGTAATTCTAATAATTCTGGCAGAGGGTTAAATACGTTACGCTTTATATGTTCTAATTTATTGTTTTGTAAACGTATTTCTCTTAACGTTACTAATTTATCAAACATTAATTCACCTAATTCATTAATTTCATTATTATCTAAACTTAAAGTCACTAACTTTCGATTATTCTGAAAAATATTATTAGGAAGATTTTTCAGAAAATTTGTTCCCATGTGCAATTGTGTTAAGTTTGAAAGAGTACTGAAACAATTTGCTTGTAATTTTTGAATAGCATTATGTTCCAGGTTGAGAACTGTTAACCCTACCGTGTTAAGAAATGCATTGTCTGGTATTTCTAAAATATTGTTTTCGGACAAAAATATTTCCGAGAGTTGGTGTAAGTTAGAAAATACGCCGTTTATATGATGTAAATGATTATGACTGAGATCTATTGTGCGAATGTTGTGATTTCTTTGAAAGGTGTTTTTGGGTATATTAATAATTTTATTACGGCTTAAGTCTAGTGTTTCCAAGTATTGTAATGAATAAAAAGCTTGTTCTTCTATTTCTTGAATTTGATTGCTAAAAAATGTTAAGGTTTTAATTTTGGGCATAAAATTAAACCAATTATTTGAAAGTTTTGTGAAATAATTGGAATTCAAATCTAAGGTTAGCAAATTTGTAACGGTCACATTAATGTTGTCGGGTATAGAATGAATTTTATTCCACGCGAGCCTCAAGTTGCTAAGTTTGTGCAGATTCTCCAAAGATTTCAAAGGAAATATATTCAGAAAATTTTCAGTCATATCCAACTCGTTCAAACTGTCTTCCAAGTTTGAAAATGCATTTTCTGAAATGTTTCCTATTTTGTTTCCCTTTAAATTAATTTTCTTCAATTTCAGATTAGCGAAGGTATTTGCTTGAATTTCTTTGATTTCATTCAGTTGTAAGTCCAATGCTTCAATGTTAATTAAGTCGCTAAATGATTCATGTGGAATTCTGTTCAATTTGCTGGAAATTAGGCTTAGGGAACCCATTGAATCTCGAAGGGACGTAAAAGCATTAGGACTTATTTTGCTAATAGAAGATTGTGAAATCTGTAAATTGATTATTTTCACTTGTGACGGGAAAAGATCTGCCCTTAGTTCTGTTGTTGAGCTCTCGAGATCGTAAATTGATAAAGATTGAATGGTTCCTTTTATCTTTGACAGGACATTTTTAACGACTCCCGGGGTAGCGCTTGGACATTCTAAAAATAGCCCTGAAATAAATACCATTGCTTTAACATTTTTCAATCACGAAATCGGTCCAAACATTCACAATAACAAAAAAGGAAACAATAGGACTTTATTTGCAATAACTATTATATTAAAAATGGGTACAGTACCTTCCTTAAAATTATAGCAAGGGCAAATTGGGTTTTCTGCGAGGCTGGGACATTGCGACTGTTCTTCGCCTTGCAGTATCGGAATATGGATGATAATGAGAAAGACGTATACTCCACATTCTACGATGGGTAATTGAGATAATATGCCCATATTGATTGGACGTCATTTCAGTAACATGTTGCATCCGGCGCGTGGAATGGTCAGGGAATCTCGAATCTGGAACAATGAAGAAATTTCAGGAATTTTGTGACGTAAATTCAACGTGGCATTTAACGAGATGAGATACGAAGCTGGAGCATATTTTCATTTATGTTAAATATGTTAAAGGCAATATCATTAGTTTCCTGATCTGATTATATTATTATGTTTGTTCGTATGTCCTTTATAGACTCTGAAACCTATCATCCAATATGACTCAAAATGGTTTTATTTGAAAGGCAATAATCTAAAGGTGGTTTCAGACCACTAAAACAATGCATTAGGCACATTCAGTCCATTGGTAAAGTCGATTTTCTACTTTTCCCATACAACAATTTGAAGATAATATGTAAAGATGGCGCACCAACATCAACGTCAACAAAACATCTGTCATTATCGTCAAAATTTTTTTAGCGTTGAGAAACACGCCTGAGCACGCCGGGTATTCACTGATTGGGTTTTACATATATGCCAACTAAGAAAATAAGTGACTTACGCCCCAAATCAGAGTCACTAACGGTTACTTAAATCGCTCCTTAATAAAGAATCACCATAATATAACACAAATTTTGTACTAAGCAGCGATTTAAATAACCGTTAGTGACTCTGAGATGGGGCGTTCTATACTAGGGAGTACTACTATTTTAGTCATTAATAATCTGAGTTACTCTCAAGTTGAGTCTAAAGAAGATATATTTAAAAAACTATTTATAACTTAACTAATGTAGGTACGTACTATGTAACGTAACTTATAAAATATGTGTATGTATGTGTAAGTGAGTATGTAGGTAATTGTGTTGTGAGTTAATATAGTAACGAAAGATAATTTTGATGAGAGTATTTATCATTTCTGAAGATACCGTTAATAGCGACGAACAGAATAAATTTCAAGGAACTTCAAGTATTTCAATCTACTATACCTAACCGTGGCAACTTTTTATACTAAAAATCCTGATGTGAAGCCCGTCATATATGACTGTTGTACCTACATTTTCATTTGAAACGAATACGAATTTTGACCATATCATTCTTTATAAAACGGTCTAAGGAAGATTCCGTTGTTGCTGAGGTCAAGTAAAGTAGGTTATTGGATATACCTGCTATGAGTATTTCGACACACTGAGCATCCTGCTCTATTTGCTTTGAACTTTGTCTCGTAATAGGTTTATGAGTCCACATTTTACTATTTTTAATAAATGAACCGTATTTTATTAGAAGCAATCCCATAATTATTGCTCGACACTGAAATGCACTGTGTTTTTAATTACATGTGGTGAAATTGTTATAGGGATTCATTCAGTTTAATTGTATCGCCTTATTTTTAGACAAATACCTACTTCACCAAATTATAAATTTAAAATCCTACAGTTTAAATCTCTTCAGATGCAACATCTCGTATAATCCCGGTTGAAATTCACTTACAGGTAAGTTCTTTCAACCATACATTATTACATATTAATCATTACCTGATTAATATGGTATTTTAAAATTCCAATCCTAAAAACATTAACACAATGAATTTAAATTTTCTATAATAGTAAAAACTATATTGTAATTAAACCTAAATATAACAAGAAGATAATCATGAAGAAAACCATTCTTTATCATATTGTACTTACCTACTATTCAAGAAAAAAGTACTTGACTAAAGATAAAAATAAACATTTCTCCTTACGTCTGGTAAGTTTGTACTTCTTTATGAAATACGCGAAATACGCGACGTAAGAAGTTTGTCGTGTACAGAATATCATGAGTACCTACAATTTTAATGCATGCACTACTGTGATGAATTAAAGCGATGAAAGTACAATAGCGTCTGCGCCGGTGGCTGTCTTGACAACTTCTGTCTAGCGAAGACGACGAGGACTGTTTCATGTGCTTTTCAAAACAAAGAGATTAAATATTTTAAGTCTTGGATAGTCGTATGACCTACATACATATGTCATGGTCGCTCTCAGTAGGAGGAGCGTGAATAACTAACTGCCTAACTGCCTATCGAATTCATAATAATATCGACGCTTGAAAGGAAAAATTGACTAAGCGACATTGAGCTAACTTTACAGGAGAGCAGTTTAAAGTACCTAAGTATTTATCTTCGTCTGTTTTTCGGTACATAACTAGTTGTTTATCGCTGCTGTATTAAAATAGTAAAAGTTTTTATAGGAAGCATGAAAAATATTGAACATTTGATTTTATACAACCTGTAATTTTAGATGAAATAAAATATGTTTTTATGTTTAGTTTTATTTATAACAATGATGGTTTTTATGTTTAGTTTTATTTATAACAGTGGTGGTGTAAGACAACTGACGTAGAACGTCATGTTTTTAAAATCATCATATTTTTATGTCGTTAGCAAAACTGAGCTAAATAAATAAAATAAAATAAAAACTTTAAAAAAATAACACTAAATTTTAATTGTTAAAATGATACACAAAAATCATAAAAAATAAATAAATGAAACGGGACTATAAAATAAGTAAATCAAACGGATTTTTTGTCTTTGTGTTCCTTGGGAGTTTTCAATGAATACAAGGCGAATTTAGGAATAAGCAGAATTGGCTATCCAAACGGGCACTTTCCCGTTAACAATAGTTAACCAAATGAAATAAAACTCATTCGAAATGAGTGCGCAGCGACTTATAGGTACAGGCGCTCGACGGCGACCATCTTGCTATACCCTCTGCTTGTGTGACATAACTTCTCTGCTAATAATAGGTTATGTAATAACATCTTCGTCATCTTCAAAAAAAGTTTACAATACCAATTAATCTTTCTTGGCTTCAACCCATTAATGGCCCACTGCTGTGCACAGGTCTCTCCTCTCAATAAATCCCATTAATATTATTTAGGATTTAGGTAAGTATTAATCAAATAATTGACGTAAATAAAACTTTTTTTGGAAATAAATCGTCACATAGCGAATATTGTGAGAATTGCCCGCGTGGAAATACTTTTTATTTGTTTATTATGTTTTTAAGAGATAAAGAGAGAAAGGAACCCGTAAGCATACTTTCAGTTTTGTAAGTCAAGGAGTTTGAGCTTGACTTGATATCTCAATAAGTCAAGACTTGCCTTCTATAAAATATTATTATATTATATAGATAGATACACAAAGAAACCTTTCCTCAACCTAATAAATAAAAGTCAAAGCCGAACCTATTCTAAACCCGTAATTAAACAAAGGAAGTACCGCTTTCTGATGTATGTGAAAGGGATTAATTAATGTTGGTCTCGAATATGCACTGTTACTTTCTTTTGTTGGTGTTTCCTATTATAGCATCCATTCATAAATAATTGATTCAAAAGGTATTGAAAAGGACCCGAATAATTTATCGTTGTACTTTGCAGAAGTCGAGATTTATTGTTTCTCTTGAGATGGTTAATTAAAATAGAGTTCAGTAGACTTGTAGACTTTGGTAGACGTTGTAAATGTGGTTAAAATGAATCAAACCCCACGCGAGCTCAAAGCTTTGAAAGTGTGAAGATAGCTGATATCGACTCAGTCGTGTAGTTCAGTTAAAAATAAATAAAATAGGTTGACGACGTAAATACAATAGAGACCATTTTTACACTTCAATATTTCTATTAAAAATAGGTTCAATACAAATTTAAACACAGGTTACCAGGTACTTACAGATTTAAACACCAAAGTGATAAACGGAGATACTAAGATACTTTCTAAACGAATACGTTTTGTTTATTCTTACATTCTACCAGCTCTATTAGCTCAGTAACCCTTTTGCTGCTGAAATCACTCAGATTCTATATCGACTACAAATGCTTGTTCGCTTGGTTTCACAACATACTAATCTGTGATATACATAATTGAAGTATGTACCCATTTTTGTGTATAAAAAATACCAAAGCCGATAATCCTTTCAAACGTTCAATGGAGTTTTATTTCGAATTTTACGCGAATCGATAGGAACTACCGTTAAGAGACAGTGATAATGTAATTTTTAATCTACTATATTTCAATTCAGTTCTTCAGAATTTGTACATTGTTACTCGATTGAACGGCAATAAACTATCGGAAAGGAATTAGGCAGGAAGTAAAATCAGGCATAAAATTCTAAAATAATTTCAACGGCCATTTCATAACCACCCGTTGAAAACTTGAATATAAAGGAAGGTATTTCAAGAATCGTCATTACGTCAAAACTCACAATCTAAATCAAATTAATGGGGATTTATTGAAGTGTAATAAGCTCAATCCGTCTTGAGTCCAAGCCAACCTGTTCTACTTAACCTGCTGAATATATGCGGCTATGTTGCCAGGAACACCTGTTTGATAACGCTGCACTCTAAAAAAACCAGCTTATTTTTGACGATACTCAATATACTCATGTATAGTTTAGAATTTCTCGCCAGCCTGATAAAATACCTCTTCTTCTTCTAAAATCAACCGTCTTTATTCGTGGACCGGTCATAGTTTCGCAGTACAGAAATATTGTGATTCCCCCGTTTCTTTTTGGCCGGTAACGCATTATGCCTTTTGTATTACGAATGTCCGTGGGCGACAGGTGGCTCGTTTGCATTTGGTCGCTATTTACATAAAAATATCCATGTGGTCCAAATACGATCATCTTGTTTATGATAAACAATAAAAAATATTCATGGCATGTATTTTAGTCTTTCTTCAGTCGATGTTCTGATATCTTTCGGAGAAAGAACTATAAAATGTGACCTATTTCCACTTATTAAAAGAATTCGATTCAACTGTAATCAAAACCGTTACATCAAAAGTAGTTTAGTGGAAATGCCACTAAAATTTCAGTATTCCGTCATTAGAATAAGTAGCTGCAAGCCATTAATCATGCGATTAATCTGAAATCACATTATTATTACCCTAGCTGGGAGCATCGATTCATCACTTGCAAAGTCGTGTAATTAAATTTTATTGGCTATACATTTTCCGGAAATAATAACTCCATCAGTTTTCTGGAAGTAGGCCGAGAAACTATTTAAACGGAATTGCAGAGAACGGATTTCGACTTTAATAAAGCAAGTATCAGCAAGTAAACTCGCCAAACGCTTTTGGCTACTTTCAAAGTGCGACGTTTCACAATGGGGTCACACAACTCACACAGACACATAGAAACTTTGTATAAACAAGCCTTCTTCTTTTTCTTTTGTAGCGTAAGTTTCTTTTAAGTTATTGTATCCTTAGTCAGACAGGTTAACCCCGGAAAGTTATCATAATGGACCGTTTGAACTTTTTGTGACAAAATACAAAACAAGGAAACCTCAAGGAGAAAGTGTTTCTGAGACAGTTCACTTTGTTGGTTACATAAAAAGTTATCTTCTGAGATTTTATTACGTGATCATCATCCAAATTAAAATCTTAAATGATAGCTATGTAGGTATATTATTATAATTTGTATTTACTCGAAAGTGCCATTTACAGTCTAGCATAGAGGAAATTATAAAGTTTTTAAAGATAAATAAACGTTCATACTTAGTGTTCCTTATTATGATTTCGTGTGTCTCGGGTAGCAGAAGGAAATCTTTAGGTATATATTAGGTATATAAAATTATTTGTTTTTTTTTACATATACGTCAAAATCTATTTAAAATATTTTTTTCCTTTTCAAACAAAACTAGACAAAGGAACGCACTTTGTGATCTAAGTAAACTTCTTAAACAAAATAACTTCATCTTTTTAGGTTTTCAATTTTATAGATGACTTCTCTGCCTTATTTAATGGCCGCTGAAAGTTTTTACATGTTTCAGTTGCAACGTCGGAAATAAAGAGTTTTTTTCCAACCTACCAAGAGAGAATTTTTAAGTTTCTTCTGGGCTTTTTGGTTTGTTTTGTTACTTTGTTTAACTTTTTAACAGTATTCGTTGATGGTTTACAGCAACCGCCGTATTGATGCGGCTTAGAATACCAACCCCAACCCCACGCTGGATGGATGTCGTAAGAGGCGACAAAATCAAGCCTACTGGTAGTACGGTCCCTCAAAGGGATTATATTGTTTATATTGATTTTAATAGTTCATTATTACATTATTGACATAATTATTTCTTCGTGTTTTAGCTGGAGACTTAACAGCCATATCTTTCTTATTTCTTTAGTTTTTTTTGGCCGGCAACGCGTCAACGATAGCCACTTAACATCAGGTGGATCGTCTGATCCTTTGTCGGCTATTTCCATTAAAAAAAAACAGATACGTTTCCCCTAGAAATATCATTTGCAATAAAACTGATGAAATATGACTGCAAGAATCAAAATAAATATGACCAAAAGCGATATCGTATTTCTTAGGTATATGCAAAGCACGTCTTGAAATATGCAATTATGTACCACTAAACCACTTTAAATTATTGAGCTCATAGACGTAAAAAGTTAATTTCAATACTATTTATAATCTTAAGTTAATAATTAAAAAATGATTATGATTATTAACAGCACTTGAAACACTGTATCTGAAAGTAGTAAGTTTGATTTTTAATTGTTACTTTTCGGTTTTATCTGATGATCGTATAATATTTGAATGCATAATAAAAGAAGGAGCTAGCTTGACGTTCCCTTATCTTTCTTGCGACAGTCTGGCAGGTTTCAGCCCTTGGAAACATTAGCATATTAATCACCAGACGATCGTTAGAATGTTTTTTCCATTAATTAGTTATTTTCAAAAAATGCTTTTGACTTTGATCAACTTTGATCTGCCTTTAATAGACTTTTGTTACAAGTTATGTACGTTTTATAAATTACCTATTACCTTATTTCGGCGAAAATACATTGTGGAAAATTTTACTCGGACATATGAAAATTCACGTTATTTTTATAAAATACATACTAGGTTCTACCCGCGACTTAGTTTGCAGTCAACGCAGAATTAGATCCTTAGAGAAATTCATTAATTAAATACACATAAGTAAGTATGAATAAAACAAAAAACGGAACCCTTATAGGATCACTCATGTTGTCGGTACCAAATAAAGTCAATTTGCTCCAAAGCTACTGGACCAAATGAGTTAAAATTTGTTACTCATACTCTTTTCCGTTACCCAGAGACGAAGGTACGTAGGACAAAAAACGTAAAACACCTGAATATAGAATACTTTTTTATAAACGAAAACAAAAATAAAAAAAACTGTTTTGCAAACTGTTGCAGGTCAAATGAAAGGGCTTGGTGTAGGGATCTCAAATATATTTTCTTTATAGTTATAAAATACACAGTTTTTTAATTATAATATTCCAGAAAGAAGCCGAAAATTGAACACTCCCCATTTTAATCCGAAACTACTGACGCTAGAATTTTGAAAAAAAAAATCAGAAAATATTTCTTTACTTAAATATCACAGGAAAACCTATAAGAAGTCTATGATCTAAAAAGACCTTTACTTAAATATTACAGGAAAACCAGAAGTCTATGGTTTTAAAAGACTCGCACTTGTCCGGTTTGTGGATGATGGGTGCACGCATTCCGCAAGAAAATAGGGTTGACAGACAGTCGGACAGCGAAGTAATCCTATAAGGTTTCCATTTTTTTTTCTTATGGGGTACAAACCCTAAATAAATACTAAAATTTTTTGTCAGTACAAACTGTAACAACTTCCATACTAAACTATAACTACCCCTATCGTGAAGAAGCAGGAAGAGATGCAATGTCCATATAAACAACCTCAACTATCTTCAAAAACTGTTTTATTATTTCTATACGTACACGAATCACATATTTAGTCGACATGAGACTTTATTATGTAACAAAATAATTGAGTTATTTTACAATGTCAACGTAAACAACAATAAATAAATTGAAAAACGGTTCCATTATTTCCACCCGTCTAGGAGTTGCATGCTTTGTATTCAACGTACACTACATTATCATTTGACATTAATGGACTGGTTTTAATAACAAATATCTTTAAAAACTAATAATTATCGAACGAGTAAAAAAATATATGAAAACTCGAAAAAATTGTATTTAAACAAAAGTCCACTCAGATTCAAAAAACGTAAACCAAATCCCCACAAAAATGTCTTACACATTGTCACACAATCTGGGATTTAAACGGTAACATTTCAGTCTTTAAATCCATTGAACAGCATTTGTACAAAGTTTGAGCCAGCTAGCTCTCTTTACATCGGTACAAACAATAGAGCACCCAAATTAAATTATCAAGATGATTAAATTTACATTCCATCAAGCTTAAAGACAGCATTATTTTTTATGTAGATGAAACCAACAATTAAGATGTAATAATATAAACATAGACAACTAAATAAACAGTGTCATTTTGACTACAGATTTCTGAGTAGCTCATCAAATTACGTAAGTATTAACAGTCAACCCTAACCTAACCGAGTTATTCTCCCATTTGAGTTAAGTAGTGTTTTCTTAGCACTACTTCTTCCTTCTTCTTCTTCTATTTTTCTTAAGAAGAGCTCCCCTACCACCTGAGAGGTGTTTGATTGGGACATTAGCAAGATTTACGATAGTGAAAGGATCCTCCGCTCAACAATGGGGGTCGTCCCTTCACCGAGAGATTCTTGTTCTCCCGAGCTTGTTCCCGGGTAAAATGGTTCGCCTTTATACCCGCAAAGCCCTCATCTGTCAGCCTAGAGAAGGCGCGGCAGTGACAGGAGAACCATGTTTTTCCTACTCACCGTTACTCACAGATACTACTACTCATGTGAATTGATAATCTTCTCAGGGATTTGAATTTCATATTCAATATGATCAACGATAGAAAATGTTGAGTTAATCCGAAACCCGAATGATTCTGGGGTTTTTATGTATTTCAGCTACAAAAGTCGAAGCTTTTTATCCGAGAACCTGGCCCATATGTCACACGTATATTACACCTGAAAAAAGTTTTACTCGTAGAAGAAACTTCTTATTTTTAACTGCTTCACCGTTTGTTGATTCTAAGATAGCGTGCCTGCGTAATCATAATTTTGGTTTATATTTTTTGTTATTTATAATTCCATATATCATAGCTCTCCTAGATAATAAATATCTGTCTCTAAACTTTGTAGAATGGAAATTGAATCATCTTGATAATTAACTATTTTTTCTTCCTTTTCTTTTCTTTCTTGGACGACAACGATTGGGTGAAGCGTTCAGTCTTACCACGGATGACGCTTTTAGTCATCCATGGAGGACGGTGTCCATTTACCTTCAGGTGGCTTGCTTTTTCGTTTTGCGTTTGCTAATATTTCTAAAATGTGCCATATTATTCAATTATTCATAAATTTCACCTTCACCATCATACAGCGAATCGACTATAGCAATCCGATAGCACATTGTAATCTACCTTAGTTACGTGTTATTGAGTAACGAAATTAATTTACTCCAAAATTTAAAAAATATAAATATATAGGTAGGTACATATTTATGTATTTCAATAAAATATTTTTACCGTAAAAATAACCTAAGTCTCTTTCTCAGACCTTATATTATCGTTTATGTCATGGCTTCTAGTTACCTTAAAATGACATCTGTTGTTAATTAGCGGAACTACATAATTCACTACAAAGCCCTAAGTTTTAAAAATTAACCATTGTTTTTATGAAGAAATATAGATAAAATTGTATGCACAGAGATATCAATAACAAACAAATTTTCATAAGTTAGTAAAGAAAAGGTGATGGAGAGTTGCAATTTCACTGAGAGAAAAGATCTATTCATTTTAAACGTGATAATGAAAACTAACTTCAGTTGAGAAAGAATAATAATTAAATTCTTCATTTGAATCTTGAGTGTTTTTTTCTGTGAATCTCAGTCTTTATTTCATCCAGTTAAGTTTGAACTCAGAGTTTGAATAACTCAAATCTGGGTAGAAGTACTTAATATGCTTTACTTCTTCACAAATACCTGTTCACGCAACTTCATTTACATGAAGTAACATTATTTTGTTCATTAATAAAGGCTACCCGTTTTGGACTCAAACATTACGTGACACAAGAAGATAACCGAGATAATAAGCAAGAAGTAAGAAAAACTAGTCATTTCTGTGGTGTACCAAAGCAAGTACTCGTAAGCGAATGAAGTGTTGACAAACTTTTAGAAATAAAACTCTATCACAGAATACTATATTATGTGACTCTACTACGTATAGTCGTACAACAACTAGAATGGCTATTAAATTTTTTAACAAAATCATGTTGCAACGATACTGCCTAAATATTTAACTAAATTCTTAGCTTTTCAAAAATAGATACATTAGGAGTGAATATTTCAACAACAATTAACTGTTTATTTATTACTATTCCCACGTACCTATTCATAGTGTTGTAAGAGGTGAAAAGTTAAATTTGATACCAATAGTCTTATGTCTCTTTTGTTCTAGGTAGTTACCTTACCATGGAGATTGTTATCTTGCAAATTACATTGTAATAATCATCCATGCGCACCTTCATGAACATGCCTACTGCAGAGTTACGCCAGTCCTAATAGCATTTGGAATGCAATTGTATTGCACGCACAGTTAAGTATGCTGTGTTGTCGTTGTGTACAGGATACACACATCACTGTAAAATGATTTGCAGAAGGTACTGTACGAAATTAACAGTAATATTCACTAGACTGTTGCATCCAAGGTCCGAAATATCATAATGCTTAACACCGTCAGGTGTAAAAAGAGTTCTCCTTCAGGGCCGGCGTTGCATAGGCGATTCCTCTGGTATTGCTCATGTCCATAGGCGACGGTAACCACTTACGTCTGCTTTTTCGTCTGCCCTTCAGGCTATAAAAAAAAAAAAAACCGTCAACAATTTACGCTCCCTGTCAATCGCTACTGATATAAGATAAGAGCAATTTTTTATGGAAATTGCCGGCAATAAAGCTGACGATCTAGGTAATGGTAAGTGGCAATTGTCGGTCAAAGGTATCAGCAATACCAAAAGCATCACTGACTTGCCAAGAAAGAGAGAAAAAAGAAAGAAAGGTAGCGCTTGAAGTGTACCATTGAGAGACTATGCAATCGCACATACATATAACTATTTTCTAAGGCCATTGATTGAGGGACTTTGCTGTATTATATCTGCAGAATATCTTATATTATTGACACAGGGTTCGTGCATGTGGCATCTGAGCGTTATTGAGCCGCTCAATCAGCTCATTTATATACAAATTAAACACCAGAGGCGAGCTCAAGCCACCTTGCCTTACCTCACACTGAAGCTTATATTCGTTCGATAAAATATTCGCCCCTTACATGTCATCCATCTTGTTAACATACCAAAACCTGAGAGGAAGCATTCGACCGGTGTACCTGAGTTGTTCCCCTTTTACCGTAGGACCATGATCAACGCGCGTAATTTGATCCACTTTTTGTAATTGTTATTGTATTGTTATTTAGTTACTTAAGCATTCCTAGAAAATTTAAATAAAATATGACCATATTGCGCGTAGTTCAAATGTACAAGTCTGTGATTTATTTGGCAGATGTTGATGGCCATTGCGATAGGTGGACAGGTAGCTGTCGCATACGTTTCGCATTTTATTTTATTTACTGAGTGCACGAGAAAAAACTTCTATAATAATACGCATGTTTTGGAAAATAGTTAAATATTAAGAAGTCACTACTTGTTGTAAGGTTAAATATTTAACCGATTGTAGCATCCAACACGATGCCTTTAAATTATTTCTTCCAGAGGGCTACATATCGAAATTATAGTAACGAACAAGAGACTCACAAACTCGACGTAAAGGGAATCGACGTAAAAGGAACCAATCACGTAATCTATGATCTCCAGATGTCTATACAAAGCAAGGTGGCGGTGTAAACGATAATGACCACGTCGCACTTACAACGCAGACATATGTAAGCGTCAATAGTGCATACTATGATCGCAAACAACGTTGTAGACTACACTGTAGTACCGTGATATGGGATAAAAGTAACCACAACGTTTATAAACATAAATTGGTGTAAGGCGTTCCATCCATTCTGAGTCCTAGCTAACCTCCCCTGAATAACAAGCGCTCAAAGCCCGGCAGCTTATGTTGATCTTACAAGTAATCGATCTATCTAGTGAAGCAACAGCGGGCGCAGTCAGTAGTGGGATAGTTGACCGCTAGTAGTAGTTTCTTGAGCGCTTTCGTGCTTCGAAGAGCACGTAAAGATGTCAGTTTAGAAGTAGGTTGTTATCGTAAGATTGGTGATGCGCTGGGCTCTGCGCTCCATGGGTGACCATTACTACCTACCTGGTGGCTCGTCTTCTTGTTTATTGAATAGTTAAAAAAACATATCCAATAAACACCATTTTATTATTCAGTAGGAATAGAGTTAGGTACTATCTCTTTAACTACTTGATCCCTATAATTGAGTCAATGCAAGGATTATTTTACCAAAGATAAGAGTCGAGAATTAATTGTATTACGTTCGGGAGTAGATTACCGATTTAGGCCTGAGGGACGCCATTTGTCAATGTAATCATCTTTTCACGAGCCCGAAGTCCTTCGAAGTCTCAGTAAAAGCGTTCACTTTAAACGTATCAATTACTATCTGATAGCCACAAAAACTTACCGAGGTTGACTTTTGAGGATTAATGATACTTATATAAGTCTCATAATAGCAATTGGCCTTTTTGCTTCATATCGACTTGGCGGAAATAGTTAGAATTTGGAATACAATTTACAACTATTATCTATTATTTATTATTATTTATTTATCTTGTGACATTAGGTGAAAAGGGTCAATATGACAAGAATAAAGACAAGAATGATAGCAAAGTCTTTCTCTTAATTTGGCACAAATTTAAATTATTAAGGAAATTAAGATAAATACAATATGACAAATTGAATCTTAATTACGGATCGTGCAATTGGGGAGACTGAAAAGCAATAACTTACAAAAATTAAAAGTTTATAAAATAATAAAAAAAATATTTAATCTATCAAATTACACATTGAACTACTAATATATTATTATAGTGTATTTGAATACGACATTTTTTCACCCATGAAGTGTCGTCAAGGAAATTAATGGAAAGTACACGCAAAATATTATTACTACCACCCTCTCCCTTATAATAATATCTAATATTAGTAACATAAACATATCTTAACACAATTATAATAAATACAAGAAAAGAAAATAATAAAGTTATCAATAACAAACTTTTTAATTCCAGTAATTCGAAAACAAAATTTCACACTTTTATAAGAGCTCCGGCATTTCCTTGTTGGGGTGAAATAAATCTTAGATTTGCCGGCAAGATTTATTTAAATTCAACTGAAGTTATTTCAAATTACAGCTCCAAGTAATAAAATCGGTCAAGCATAAATGTGACGAATGGCCCAGATCCTTTTCAAAATTATATAATAACTAGGAAATCGCCCTCGCTTCGCTTCTGGAAAAATAGTAAAAAATATAGCCTATGTCACCCGGGGATAGTGTAGCTTCCCAACAGTGAAAGAATTTTTCAAATCGGTTCGGTAGTTTCGGAGCCTATTCATTTATTCAATGCAAACAAACAATCAAATCTTTCCTCTTTATAATATTAGTATAGATAAAGATTGTCAGTGACATACTAATAAATATAACTACAAGGAAGACATTCTGTTTATAGCAGCAGCAGTATAGAGTATTATAGGTCATCAGTTAGTGAACGTCGTCGTCCATGTACAAAATTATAACACCAAGGGCCATAAAATCTACTAACAAAATGTTTACCACTGATGATAGTACTTATTAAGTTGTTTTTAACGAAACATCCAAATGGTAGAGATAGATAATAATTCATTTTAAGTTATAGAATCAGGTAAATAAACTTGCCCAATAAAAATCTATCGCCATTATCCTCGTCTGTTGGCCAACAGAATGCTCTACAAGTGAAGAACGTTTGAATTAGTATTTGAAAGCAAATACAAATAGCATTTAACCTGTGTTCAAGACTTCAAGTACAGTAGCTATGTTCCTCTTAAGTTATTCTCAGACGTTAAAATATTTTTTATAAAAGTTGGAAAACTTCTTTTTAATTCATGTTAAAAGCAAACGTACTTATTCAGCTTCTTCATTTGCGGTGCGAGTAGTCCTAAAAGCTGCGAAACAAGAGTGGTGGTTTTGATTCACGACAAAGCATTGTCTGAATGAAAATGAGAAGTTTTGAGGAAGACATGCTTCACTCGTTTTAGTGGAAACTTAAAAATCATATAAACTTAAATAGATACTCTTGATAAATAAACCCCATAAAGATGCCGGAAATACAGAAATACTGGCATCCATAATAATAAGAACATCACGAACAGTCTAACCCGAATTCAAACTTATTTGTTATTATAATATTATAGTCATAATGTAGCCTAAACTTTGGAAATTGGAAGGACTACAATGCTGTAATTTAAATTATTACATCATATTGGAATCACAATATCAAACCAACACGAAAGCTGTCTACGGTCGTAACGAAAAACAAAACTAATTATGAGAGTTTTATTTACTGTAATATAGGGTGTTTGATGATATCAGTTGTGAAACAGAATAAGTATCTATGTACATACATATTACATAACATCAGTCAAACCGCACTCGAATTTAGCTTTTAACTTCCCATTTATTTATCACGGGAACGGTCATTCGATTGTTATCTTTTCTAAAATGGGTCATTCCACGTCCGCAAGCCGAATATCGCGTTAGATGTTGAGTAATACACACTTATTTTATGATTCCAGAATTAGTGTCGTAAACGTAAATTTAACTTAAACACGGCAATAATGGTTGTTTTAAAACTCAGGAGATTCTGAAAAGCGTTTAGAGATTCACGAGTTAATAACAACGTATCTCAAAGTGATGATGTGAACTATTCTGCACTAATTATATTTAGGTATTAATGGTCATGATTGTGAGGTGTGATTAAATATTATTGTTAAACTAGGCAATATATTAAATTTAATAATGATATTATAGATTTTCAAAGAACAAAACAAATAATAAAACAAAACATTGTACATGCACATGTAGCTAAAAATACCTCTTGAATTTTATTTGTGGGTATAGATTTATGTGGTAAAAATTTTGCGCAAGTGCTTTCGTCTGGAACTAACAAATGGTGCTTATTCCTCACTCTCGAGATAAGCGCACGCTGACGAGTGTCAAACGTTGAGGCGTGCCGATGCTGACATATACCAGCGCTTAGCGGTAATTTATGATTTATTATAAGCGAATGTATTTTTGAATATCAATATGGGAAAGTCTACAGGAAATTTTCACATAATGGTTATGATTATTAGCCCTTAAAGCCACGTAAGCTGATGTAAATATTTTTATACGTGAAATTACCTGCGATGAATGCTAGCGTGTTATTCCCTGGATGATCGTTTATTAATTTTTAGGTCGTACTTTGCTTTAAAATTTTTAATGAAAACCACTTAAACTAGAAGCTGGATGCAATGACGAAAAATACGCTACTAATGACAAAATGTTGAAAAATTAAATCATGATAATAAATATTTTACATAGTTTGAAAACAACCCTTTACGGGTATTAAGTATTCTTCGATAAAATGTCATTTAAAATACATAGTCAATGTTTGCTTAAGGTCCAAATAGTAAAACAATTATGGTTTTGCTGCTCGTTTTGGTCGGCTATTTATCTTTGATGCGTTGCCGACCAAGAAAGAGAGAAGAAAAAGAAAGAAGGAGCTAGCTCTCAAGCCTCCATCCAGAACACGACGATTCGATTATCTACCAATCTACCAATGTGCTAATATTGCACTAACTGTTAAAATCTAAGAAGGCTTTTCCTAAATATCTCAATCCTCACTATATCCTAATAATGATACTAATATTTGTATTACTAGTATCAGTGAAAAAGGCATAAGATAAAAATTGCAATTTTACAGGAGAGCAAAAAAAACTTTTAAAATATCAGTAAGTAGTCAAAGGAATTTACATTACGATTTCTTGCACAAAATCGTCAAGATTAATGATAAAAATTTGAAAAAAAATTGAGCATAATATGTAGCTTCTGCCCCTCTTTTCAATCATATTGATAATTAACTAAAATTCAAAGTAACACGACTTATGCTTTTGTTCATAGTATCTTGAACGGGAAATATCTGTTTCAACCGATTTTTCAAAAAAGAATGATAGTATAATAATTTATTTCAAGAATTTTTATACGATAAATACGTATATGAATAGAGATAGCATTGCAATCATTCGTTGAAATTTAAAATATAAGGATTACTTTTACGCAAATTTAAGTCTTCAATCATGACTGTATGTAACTATCGCGTTAAAACTTTAACACATAAATTTTGTGCAGTTTCATGTGGTGGCATCTTAAGTAATAGCATTCATGTTATGTTATAACTAAGTCGGTAGGTTGGTTAGCTAAAATCAGATGTGGCTTGATCCCCTTGTCGTTTCAGCCTTAAGTCTCACAAGCTCTAAGCTCACAAGATTCTTGAGTAAGTCAATGCAAAACCCCTTTATGACTTACTCTAACAAGAGCCATTTATAGCCAATCAGTGATTTTGTTTACGAGGTAGAAGTCTCAAATGAGATCTTTAAGGTTAAGGAGTGGTGAATTGTGAACGAAAATTAGGCGATATAAAAATCGTAAGTAAAATCTTCTTACTACTAATTACTTAGTTTTTTCTTTAACTCAAATTTAAAAGCATTTGTTCACATCACTTTAAATGTTATATGATTGTTACGAAAAAATCTAAAATAATAATACGCGAGTTTTATAACTTAATATAGTATCTAGGAATAATAAAGTTTTATTTTGAAATACCTGTACACAAATTAATATCGTATTTACTTTCATAATTATAATTGAACATGATTCATGTATAATTGAATGAATTTCAATAGGAGCAGAATGTTCAACCAAAAATAATTTTTGAGACGTTTATTATGCGGATTCCCTTCAACGTACATTACTAATCCAATTATACTAAATTTATTCATCATCCTATCATCCCTCCATTGACTTTGGTGTGTCTCTGAGAATTAAATAATGAATTTAGATTAATGAATTATTCCCAATGGAAAGACGGCCGCACAACATTCCCCGCATTTATTGTAACCGACAGAATGTTTAATTTACTTTGTTTGCGAAGTGTAAACAATCCATTATGAAGGATCACTCGTGGGTAGAGAGAAAATGCTCGATAAAAGGCATTATAACTTAAATGACAAATGATTTTTGGAACAATTTCAATGCGTTATTTGTACGTTCAGCGCTATTAAAATTGATGAGAATCGAAGTTTCAAAAAGACTTACCAGTTTGAAAATTTTATGAAAGTTATGTTCCAAAGTCCATAGTTTACAGGAACGCACGAAACACAAGCTACTGAGTCACAGATGTCTATAACGTGAAGATGAACCAAGCAAAACTTTCCGCATTCGCATGCACACAGTGTTGAAATGCAAACTGTCGGCTCCGTCGGCGATAGTTCCGGAAGACTATAGGGAGCGTTCGGGAGCGACCGTTACGTTCCCACTCCCGCAGCTCACTGGAGCAGGGATCTCTTCGGAGTCTGCGTAATAGAACGATATCCCTACAGATTGCTAGATGGGAATAAACGCTAATAAATTACGAACATCGTACACGCGTAACGTGAACAACACTTCGGTCTTGATTAGTTTGAAGTCTGCCGCTAATGCGTTGATGCATACTTAAAATAAGAACATGGCTACTTTTAAACTGATCTGGCGCTCGTCAATGGAAGTTGTCGCGTGTCGATTTTGGTTCCGTTGAGGTCCCATCAAAGGCTTTTTAAAACTATTAAAACTCTCATGTTCGTCATCTCACTCACACAGATCGTTAGAGAAAAAAATATTCACCAAATTTTCTTCACAATAATTATGCTCAAGGAATGTAAGTAGTAATATTTTACACTGCTTAACAATAGTCATGATTAAAATAGGCATTCTAATAAAACCTATTTTACCGCTAGCCGGATCTACTATTCAAATCTGATATTCGCTTGGAGCCTCAGTCGGGTATCGTCTATATGACATGCTATAAATCACAGTACAAGGACCACGCAACAATAAAATGTCAAGCGAGATAAATGAAAATTCGTAAGCAATCTGCCAGTCCACAATCATCTAGATATGAATGGATTCGTAAAACGTTTATTTTTATTTGCTAATCTTAGATAACAAGATTTGGTTTCGTATTTTATTTTTACCTTTTAGGTAGTTTTTCGGTGTCAAGCGTCCTTAAACGAGCAGACGGACGTATAATACATAACACCAAACGTAAATGATGCATTGACAAACAAGACGGAAACGCTTCACCTTGTAAGGGACCCCATCGATCTTGGATCCAACAATTCCTCTATAGGTACCTGGTGAATAAAAGATGAGACTATGGCACTAGATTGAACGGATCCTGGGCTCTGTATCAAAAAGCAAAATCCAGAAAAGTCTTAAGATTCACACGTCTATTTTGTTTAATTTTTTACGGCTTTTTTTGATAACATTAAAAATTTGCCCTTAAAATCAACCCATAAGGTTTTATTCCGGAATAATAATAATTTTTTAACAAAAAATTAAACCAACGGAAAAAAAAGAAAAGCGAAACAATTTTTTTATTTGGTTTAGTTTTTTTTAATAATTATTTTTTAATTTCTAGTTGCTATAAAAATTTATAAGCCAGTAACTCTTAACTCGTAATTGGCTGTATAAGTAATGGGTGATAAATTGCGTTACTAGGTAAAAATGCAGTAGGTGAAATATAATCATCCCCTATATTCATACCTTTAGGGGTAAAATTTTGTTTCCAAATTTTAATGAGAATAACAGGTATACACTATCCAATAAAAATATACATGGAAATCGAATCTTTAGTACATATGTAAAGGGTGAACTATCAATTATCCCCTATTTTCGTGTCTTTAGGGTAGGAATAAAATTTTCAAAATGGGACCAACTTCAAGAAATACCCCATCCATTAAAAAAATCATCAATCGGACCACCCTGTGTCGATTGCTGCGTGATCATGAAGAAAAAGAATACGTATCGAATTGAGAACCTCCTCCATTTTTTTGTCGATTAAAAAATAAACTGTCATTGATTGATTTTGATTAAGCATTTTATAATAATGATATTAAAGAAGGAATTTCTAAGCACTTGTGTTTATATTACCTGAATCGTTGCTCAGTTGCTTGATTCTATGTCTATGGATTTGTTGAAGCGATGGCGTTGAGTGACTTTCGAAAAGTGTTTGTAACAAACTTACTTCGAATAAAACTTATTTCATTTCATTTCATTTCATATGTTTAGTTTTCATCATTAGAACATGTTATTTATATCTTAGTTAAATATTTCACCAAAATGTAACATTTCTCATTAATCTGTATTTTACGAATGTTCGGAAGCTGCTGTGTACGTAGGAAAACTAAATGAATATGAATTTAGGTTAGGTGGGATTTTTTCAACTCCGTGAACGCGTTCTATATACACTTGGATGAACACGACAGCTTTTGCTACCAGCCTCACGTGCAGTGGTAGGTACAAGTGGTGTCATTGCCTAAATGTGACATCATTAAACTAAATTAAGTTTATAATTTCTGACCATAATTTTTAGTTTTGTTGATTTATCTACATATATGATGACGAGCTTGGATACTGTGGTACTTTAATTTACCTTACATTTTAACGATTATAATTTACCGTTACCGAGGCTGGAATTTCGCAATAAAAAGTATTTTAAATATTCTTAAAGATGCAGAATGTCCATAATGTTCCTGGTTACATTTACACCAGTGATTTTATTGCTTTAAATAATAGAGTTTTCCGTTTTTCCATCCATCCATACATCCACTGAGTATTGAAGGAAAAGCAGTGGGAGATCTTCAGGCTAGGTATCATGCCTAGAGAGCGGTCGTTACCCGCTTGTTCTGATTCGGAACTTGTACAAAATAATGCAAACGTCGTAGAAAACTTCGATAGGGTGATTCAGGTAGTCGTGTCGTGACGTCTACGTGTGATGTATGACGCAAGCTACAGTTGCCTAGTTGGTAATGTTTTCAGTCACCCTGTCAAGTTTACTCACCTCGTCGCAGTATGGCCGTGACCATTTCTGATGCAACTAAGTCAAATGGGACAGTAATAAAGGTATCGTGTATCGTACCATAGCATTAACTATGATGTTACGTTTAAAGTCATAAATGTATTCAAAAAAGTTCCCTCTTTCTAGCACAAATTACTCTGAATTATGTTAAAAGTCACATTCCATTCTATGTATATTTATGAATTCCACAGCCTCTAATTTTACTTTGAATGCTTCAGCTCATTCGGCAACTTTGTAATTCTGTTAATTAGAAAGCGAATATATTGGTCGGGTTCAATAGCTATTAACTAATGAATTCCGAACAAATCGCGGTAACTTTCAGAACAGCATGGTCAGATAATACCGAAATTTATATTAATAAATTTTAAACCATTAATAAGACAAATACACACAGATGGGCGTTGGAAATTAACATTTTACAAGATCTTTTTTTACATAACTATATGCCTTCAACTTTTTACAAAAATTCTCGCATAGGAAAATCTGGGTGTTTATTTACGCTTATTTCTCGTTCGTATATTTCAATCGAGTTACAAATAAAAAAATGTGCCTAATCAAAAAATCCTGTCGAATATTTTTCTTGTAATGCATCTTAGTGAAGCGAGTGCGTTTATTTACTTATTGTTTGTTTGAGAAGTTACTATAAGCCGCGCCATTAAAGAAACGAATCTAAAATGGCGGAAATTATCATTCCCCCTCACTCGCACGCTAAAGACAGGAATAACGTGAGAGTGAGGGGAATGATAATTTCCGCCATTTTAGATTCGTTTCTTTAATGGCGCGGCTTATATAGTTACTTACCCAAATAAAAAATAGTACAATAAAAAAATATATTTTGTTCATAATGTCTTTCGATACAAACTTGATCAATACATGTCAGAACTCTATTGTTTTACTAATTGTGGTAAAAACATCTGCTAAATTGATCAACTAATTAGTCCTGCAACGGTCGATTTATGACTTTACAACTCGCATTTGTCGATAAATATATGATAAATTAATACGTTTTGACAGCTGATTAAAAGTTTGTCAATTGACTTGATAATCATAAACCTCATTATATTTAATTAAATAATGTATGCACATAAAATGGATTCCTCTAAATTAACTAATCATTATTTACTGGCATTTTATTAATGTTTCAATTAGTAAAATATAATTACAATTTATGTTAATTGTACGAGTATGTGTAGACAAATATTGGAACGAAGTTCCTTATCGCGCGTTGTAAAAGGGGGCTAGACGGAAAATTACGACACTTTTTGATTTTACGAATGACGACACTTTTTTTGAAGTGATTCAGTGAGTTTTACAGAGATGGCGCTGTACTGTACAACTTTCTGAATCACGCTAGCGTGATTAATTAGATTTTACAGAGATGGCGCTGTACAACAAAACAATACTAAATCGAAAGGAACTTCGTTCCATCCGGGTGTCCCTTGACACCTCTCATGTTTTTTTATTGGTTTATAGGGTACGTGGATAATTCGTAAAACTGATAGCATGAGTTCCGATAGCTTAGTGATTGATTTGTTAGTAAAACTGGGTTCAAACTTCAATCTGCACGGTATGTTGGTACTATTATATATGTATATTCTTGTTATCATCACTTCATAAGGGCTTATTATATTTTATAAATCTTAGAGAATCTAAGACTAATTCATTTCTAAATTACGAAAAAACCTAAAGTTATTATATTGATTATACATCAATTTGGATAAAGAAATCACTGTAGGGCAGCATAATAAAATTGAAATACAAAATCAATGGATATATTTTTATACATTTTTTTAATTACTTAAATTATACATATTGCTTCACTTAATATCACAGAGAATCGCCATGTTTTTATTATAAGTATTTGTAAAGTCCGCTGTTACGGTCTCCGCGAGCACCGTGAACTAATGCCTTAATCCTTTCATTCCGAGAGGAAACCTGAGCTGGGACAATTAGAGATTGTAATGGTGATTTTAATGTGCCTAACTTTTCAAAACGATTACTCAATCTTGGAAATCGTATGTACTTTTGTACCTTATCTAAGTACTAGAGATCATTTCGTCATGTCACAATCGTAAAATAGAGGGCTTTAAACTTTACAGGGCAGCCATTTAAATGTTTCGGTGATTTTATACTATTTTTCGTACCATTTATAATAAGAAACGTTTAATATTAAAAAAAATCCATAAACTGAGTAGGTACTTACCTACATGCATGGATAAGGAGGGGTTTTCGGAGGAATCCAGCGCAAATAGGTAAATAAATAATAGCAGCTTATTTTTTGGACGATTGTAAAAAAATACCTCAGTGACTGTTTAGCTATTACGGCGAAAAAGTAGTAGGTACTAACAATAAATCATGAGTACTTAAATGTATGCCCTACATTTATATTATTATATAGGAGGATATTGGTTAGTTCGTCTCACATCCCCGAAGGCGAAAGGCAATGCGCGTTAGACCGTAAAGTAGGCATGCTCATGAAAAAAATAAGATGTTCGTACTCGTATCATATTATTATATTAGTATCAAAGTTTTCTATTTACTGTTTTATTTTTCTGCGTAAATAAACGGAGAAACAGGTATAGTTAGTTTATACCTGGCTTAAATATTTGAAACATTATATTTGTAACAGAGCGCTTTATTAATATGTAAGAAAATGGAATACTTCATTGTTTTATGTAAAAGTACCTACTAAGATGAGAAAGATTAACTTCGTAACTTCTCACGAAATACGAAAGTAAAAAAGAAATGAATTTATTGGTTTTCCCATATGTACCTACATACGTACGTAAAACGCTACGAACAAGAATTATTTTTAACTAGCTTTTTCCGGCGAGTTCGCCCACGGTAGTAGTTTCAAAACGAAATTTTTAATTAATTATTTTTTTATTTATTATTTTTTTTAATAGAAATTAGATACTATTGTAGATGAGGGCCGTGGTTTCGCGCGCGTGGATATCGATTTTTTACAAGTCCTGCGGGAACCCTGAACTTTTCCAAGATAAAAAGTATTCATGGTAAGTAATCTATTCCAAATTTCAGCCAAATCCGTTAAGTAGTTGTGGCGTGATTGAGCAACAAACATCCAAACATCTTCACAAACTATCACATTTATAAGAGGGATTAATAGAATTAAATAGCCCATAATAACATACTGGCTACCCATAAGGCTACCCATTTAGTCCTTTAACAAATAAACCACAATTATGTATAGAGACCAAACTGATGCGCATTTTGATTGCTGTCTTTGTCATATTCCCATTGTTCAAAAGAACAATCGCAGTTAATTAATAACATGCAAATGTAGCAATCGTGCTTGAAAGCTTCGTAATTAAAGCTGTACATTATTCCCACAAACGCGCTGTGATATACTCATTGTTCCATAAATAAACGGAGTCATTAAATTGGTTCAAATAAGGTTTTACAGTAAGGGTGCCTATTGCGTTAAGCTAAACTTAATTGAGTTACAATATTAGAAATACGAGTACAGATATCTAACTCTATTTAGGTTTGGCTTCAACCCACTAATGGCCCACTATTGGGCACGTGGCCCACTATTGGGCACGGGTCTCTCCTCTTGAGGAGGCCTAAAGCATACTTCACCACGCTGCTCGAGTACGGATTGGTGGAGGGGTTAGTGTCCAACCCGAGTGTCGGAAGTTTTCAAACCATCTGAGGGCCTCCGACATGGCTTTACGACTGTTATCTTATGATAACAACGAGGACCTACGGCTTTACGTGCCCTCTGAAGCACGGGAATGCTCAAGAATTTTTTGCCACTATCGGTCACCCATCCAACTACCGACCGCGCCCGCTGTTGCTTAATTTTGTCAATTTAGGATCGAGGCAAGCCGCCGGGCTATGAGCTATTTAAGCTTAGGTTAGGATATTTGCAGAATACTTACATTGCAGTCTGTGAAGCAAAGCACGAATAGACATTTCATGACTTATTGAGTCAGTGTTATAAGTTAGATATATTATGTTAATAAGAAAAAAACGAACATAGTTTTTTGTCATTCCTTATAAGTTTTCTCTGTTGCCCAAATTACCAAACGAACTCGTTGCAGTTAGAAAAAAGTGGGAACAGGTAAATTAATATCCACTATTGATTTCAGAAGTAACGTGGAACGTAACTAATCAAATCAGTCATATGAATAACCCTGGCACTCCTAGCAGGCATGTGTATCGCCAAGATTGACCGGCTAATACTGAGGCCAGCGTGCTCCAATAGGAGTAATAGTGACAGTGAGTTGTTCAGCAGGACTCCATGACGATAGAGTCTACGTCCACAAACAATAAGACTAATTATTCTTACAAGGTTACCACTACTTTTTTCTAAATCTCTGTAGTCAGTAAATATGCAAAAAAGAAAAAAACCCATTTCTATATTATAGGTAGGTAAGTAGAGTGCCGATCTTTATTCTATTGCGCGACCGTACGTAAAAACAGAATAAAAGTTGTTAAGTTATAGATAAAACAACAATAGAAAATTGTATCAACGGCTTTTTAGCTGATGACAGTTACACAAAGTTCATACCTACAAGCCCGTCAAAACTACGTTGGACGCTGTTCGGGTGCCATGACGAAACTTGCCCCCGGTTTTTTGACGTAGAAGATTAATTGTCTAAAGATTCATCAACCTTGGAGACTGAGAGTTCGGGAACTAAGCACGGTTTTTATACATCATTTTGTTAAGAAAGTTATCTATTAAGGAAGATTGTTATATGATACGTAAACTTCGTGTTGTATTATTACTATTATTACGCCAATGGCCAAACATTACAACAGTTGGAGAAATATTAAGTGATATAAATATTAAGTCTTCAATTCGAACCACTTTACGCCGCTACGTATGATAATAGTACAGCGAAAGTATGGTGTAGGTACGGTCACCTGCAGAGAAAAGTAACCCATCTGTTTAAACAGTTTTAATAAACAGATGGGTTACTTTTCTCTGCAGGTGACTGTACAACTAACAATAATAAATAAATCTCACTCAAAACTGCTGCCCAATTTCACAAAATGCCAATCATCTGCATTCAAAATATACTTTTGCATTATTTTAACTCAAAGTTATTTCCCATGCCCACTTAACATTACAAAAAATATATTTTGAGCTCAGTTTGCGGCTATATCTATCGATATCGGCAGAACTTATGTCCCCAGTAAGTTGACTTATCCCGAGGGAAATAAGGAAAAGCAGAAAATACGTTTGAAACCTCACACAAAATATGTCTTCAAGTATTACTCTTCATAAAGTATTGGGCTTGAAAGTTTTATTAGCTAGGTATTTGTTTAAGGTAATAAATTCGGAAGAATGGGAAAATATCCTTCCTGAAGATTTTATTCAATTTATGTGAGAGAAAAACTTAATAATGCTAGCGATATATTAAGGTGAATTTGTCGTTATTAAGGTGAAGTTACACGAGCAATTTTTTAAGCAATGATTGCCCGACGATAATCGCCAAACGTAATGGAGCAATTAGTGAAACAATCTATAAAAATTGCGGCAATTATTTCGGCAACTATTTCTCTATTTGCTCCATACGTGTTGTTTGTGTTCGCTGACAATTGATCGCCGGTATATCCAAACGTTTGGAAAATTCAAGGCAACATGTATATGTCTCATATGCTGGTGTGTACACGTCCCTTTCTCCGAGGGAAAATCATAGTCACGCGCGGTGTGAGTGAACTGTAGGTATGAATAATGAAGTGCAAGTATGAGAAACTTAATAAATACATTAAACTTTTGTATGGATCACAATTTGCTAGAAATCAAAGTAGTGCCGGATTAAGCAAGCGCGGGGCATATAGCAAATTATTTCAAAGAGCCCTTGATCTATTATGGTTTCTTAAGTATAAAGTGGTAAAAAAAAAAACAATTCAATACTCAATACGTTTACTTGCTATCTATAGATTACATCTTAATAAGTTTCCCTCAAAAAATTACGCTCAGGCAGAGATGAGTAGGTTTAAAAATGCGAGGCCCCCTTTCGCGCGAGGCTCGTAGCAATTGCTTCTCTTGCTATGTGGTTAATCCGGTACTGAATCGAAGGGTTGGGTCTTTTTCGTAATTAGTGGACCAATTTTATTTAAAAGTTGGTACCTCAAAATCAAAGGTTCGCTCGCATCCAAATACGTTTATTTCTCTTTTTTCTCCTCAATTTCATAATAATAAATGCGCTGCTAGCTGTCGGCGTGACGAAGAACTTCGTCTATCGCCAGTTGTTCCTCCACTGAATTACTCGTGTAGAACATAGTGACTATTTTATCGCCCAATTCATACTAGAGCCACAATGGAGCAACAAACATAGGGCAATATAGAAATTGCTTGATGCGGCGGTTACGTTAAAATTGCCTAGGATTGCCGGCAATTTAGCAATTTCAATTGCTCGTGTAATTGCAGCTTTAGGTAATATCGATTAAATATTATCGCCATTTTCAAACGATTACTGTGTTTCCGGTTATGATAAATCTACAGTCTGAAAGCAAGTTATGAGTGTGTTGGATTTGCTATACTGGTAGTACAAATTTTGAATAGTGTAATACGAATACGAACGATATATGATCATACGAATACGATACCGGAAACGGGTAATTATTTCATTTGCGAGGCAAAGAACACTGGTTTATCAGATTGCTCTTGCTGACCTCGATTAGGCAATAGCGTTTAAACAATAGCGCCTTTCTACAAAATCTGATGATGTGTTTAATACGATATTTTTAATATCTCGCGATATATTTTTAAATAATTACAATATGAATTCATCAGAATTGCAAGGACTGCGAAGCAGTAGGTACCAATACGTTAATTTTGTACCAAGTTTGTCTTGGAGACTGCTTTTACTTCTATCAAACTAAAAATCATCTCGACAGAGAATGGCTTGCGATTTAAAAAAAACGCACTCAAATATATCTGTTCATCCCTTTGAGAGCTATGATGCTAAACACAAAAAATACACAGATACCTACGTCATGTAAAACTTTTACTACGCCTCGTTTTGTGTCAGGGGTTAAAAAGAGCATACAACGATAGCTTCCTCTCCCTTAGATTGTTAATATAAGAAATAAAGATTGTTCGATACCTGAGATACAAGTTACTGTTATATAATACGTAAGTAGTTCAGCCGTATTGGTGCGGCTCAGAATACCAACCCCAATCCCACGCCGGATGAATGTTACCACCAGCGGGCCGGATTTAGTCGCCTCTTACGACACCCATCCGACGTGGAAATGGGGTTAGTATTCTAAGCCGCCCCAATACGGTCTTAAAAGAAACGGCAAATATAAATAAAATATTTAGAAAATAACGGTAAATACATAATCAACGTACGGAACCCTCTCCAAGCGAGTTGAGCTCGCACTTGTCGAGTTTATTTACTAAATATCTTGATTAATTACTAAAAAATAATAATAGAATCTTTATTTCACTTAGTTTCTCATATCAATAAAATACAAGTTTTCCTGATTTATTAAATATACACTTTTTTTCAAGTAATTCTGAGGAAATTTAAAATTTCTTTAAAAGGTTGAAAAATCAGCAAGATTTTTTTATCTCTGAGAGTTATTACGAAAAAAATTTCAAAATATTTGCTCATTCGTAGACTCAACAGGAACAAGTAGGGCAAAGTAGCCAAATTTTTAAAAAAGGTCAATGTCTCGAAAACGGTTACACTTTTACTGAGGTATTTTTTTCATAGTACGGTAGGTCAACTCTCAAGCTATCTGCCATCTACTGTTGATCCACTAATTACAGGACATCCTGTATAACATGTTTGTTTGCATGTATATGAATCAAACATCTTAAATAATTTTCATCGAAATGTTGTTGGAACATACCAGAGATAACGTTCTACTTTTATTAATTTCTTTTAAATATTAGTTTATATCGAAGCAAAGCTGTTACATGAGGAAATGAGAAAAGTAAAAAATAAGGAATTTCTTGCGCAACAAACTACAAGAAGGACCGGTTCACACGGATTGATTTTTGCAGCAAAAAGAATTAACGTAATGAATGACATGAGTGATAATGAATGATCATCATATTCTCACCAATAATATAGTAGTATGCAATTTTTTTAAATATCCTTGAATATCGAATATATCTAGTAATATAAATCAAGAAAAGCTACTTCTTTTCTATTCATGTTAGGAATTTATCAATTAGGTACCTAGCATTCGGACGTTTCAGGACGTTCTTTTGTAATTAAAGATGCAAGTGATATTAATTCATGGAAATTTACAGACCGTTATTGGATAAATCTAAGTTTATTTGTGATTTCGTGTCGTGTATCTACAATATTTTTTTAAGTAAAAAAAATGTCATTGATGGGCGACGTACTACGACGTACGTTGACGTACTATGTCTCTGCGTGTTTGTGGGCTATTTTCATTAGAAAAAAAAGAATTAAGCACTCGATAAAAATAATGCAATAGAGAATCCTCTTTTTCTACAGGACGCCCCTAAGCGGTTGAGAGGAAATAAGAAAGAATAAAAAACGTTGATGTCGGCAATTTCTTGTGCAAGTAACTGCAGTAATTGAGTGCGCCGTCTCGATGTTTGCTCACAGGAGTTGTTATCAGCTTCGATAGCCGCTAGCGATGTCATACTATACTCGTACTTACTTTGTTTGATATTTGACTTTAATTATTAGAGAATAGAATATTTAAGTTAACACTGTAGTACAAATAGGCAATATTCTTACATTATATCTACTTATTAATTAATTTTTATTCCAGCTTCGTACAACTTTCATTTGATCTGAAATTGAAGGTAAATATTTTATTGTTAAAAAATTATCGATCAGATTTATTTTAAGTTTTAGGATTGTAGAGCGCATTTTTATTTTTTTTACGAATGAAATGTTTTTTGAACGATTTTAAAATTAAAAATAATGAGAGGAGCCTAAAATTATTTTTAAACAGATATGCAACAATTAACTATTTACTATTTATTATAAGCAGTATATTCGTTCACTGCTATTCAACGATACCCCACTTGACTTAGATCACCGATATTTTTTTTATTTTGACAATAATATGAAGTCTGGTTGTCGCTGTGATGAACTTTGATTATTGTCATATATTTAATAGCACTTGCAAGGTTATGACAAATCGATTGACGTAAGAATTATCAAAATTCGTCAACGCGTTTGGTCTCTACAACGCCACTTATATGTATATAGACTGATAAACACATTACTCTTCTTTGCGTCGCACAGTCGGGTAAAAAGGCAACTTGTGTTACTTTTTGCTTCAACATAACTTAAGCTTAAACTGAAGTAGCTAATGTGCTCGCTATGCAAACTAACAAGCATGGCAAGTTAGACATCAGACTGCAGTCAACAATACCCTGAACTAATTACACTCAGAATACGCCAGTTGCCATTTTATAATCGGCGGCGTTAATTGGATTCTGCTTTGCATTGTTTAATCATTCGGTCGCGATCGAGCGTTTACGACTGTACTCGTGTGTGTAGTGAATGTATATGTATGTATGTGTGTGTGTGTGTTAGAACTACCCTTCGAGTTGCGAGCTCCGAAAACAAAACTCTGTCGCGGAATCTGCGGCCAACTCCCTAAAATTATTTACCTTTCATTCCGTTCACTAAATGAGTAGGTTTATTGGATTAAGTCCAGAAAGCTTTGCCCTTAATTGGAGCTTTCCGACAAATAACTTTTCTGTTTTCTCAAACTCGGACAGCTCTTAAATAATGCTCTTAATTAAATTTGTACACAAAATGAAAGACTTCCGTAATTTTGTTTGCCAGTCTTGTACCTTTAAACCTCCTTTACGAGTCTACGTGCCTATTAGATACCTTTTATTAGAATTCCTTTATAAATACTACTTCGGGTAAGCATAAAAAGCCAGAAAACTATACAGTTGTGTGTGTAATATATGTGTTTAATCTATTTATTTTGTATTTAATTACAATGTTTGGTATTTCTTTACATTATCTTCGAGTACAATATAGTCAACCACTCAACCCTCTTATAAATGGTAGCGCATGACGATAACTTAAGGTTCTCATACATATGTACATCTACACACACAAGTGTTATACAAGGGATTACTTACTCTATTCGTCCTGATCTTATTAAAGGATATTTAATTCTAGTTCAGATATTACAACATTTTTAAAACAGTTATGAAACGAGCTGTAAAAAGGAGAACTGTTTACAGTAATAATAGTTATTATCAATCAAGATTAAATTATGTTTTGGGTTAATATCAATTGGTTTAATTAAATAGTAATTTTGTATCAGCTACTCTCGCCAAATAAACACAACAATGTGGATAGTGTAATTATTTTTGCATGTCTCGATTTTAAGGTTGGATAACTAGTTAAATAGTCCGTCCTCCACTTTTATGGTAATTGCGAACATAAAAAAGACAAATAAAAGAAAAGTCTTATGTTGCAAGTTTTGTTTTAAAATACGAGTACAGGCATTGCCAAAGTTAACGTAAACTGAATTAAAAATAATTTATTGATGCCGTCACGGCGCGGCGGATCGCAAATTCGGCAATACTCGTATTTTGCGACAAAATTTTATAAAACCACGATGTTTTAGTTAGTTGAAGTTTGTTCAGCGATCACTTAAGCCTATCTCGCTTTAAGCAAAATTATTTCAACAAATCTGTAAACATTAAATACAACTTCTTAAACAAAGAAAGATAAATTGAAAATTACTAAACTTCAAGATGTAGCCCATGAATTTCAAAGTATTTTTTTTATTTAGAATTGAACTTAGGTTTACTATAAATGACACGCAAAACTTTATATGTGATAGCCAAGTCTATTTTTCCTGTTAAGTAGTCCTTTTATCTAAACCTGCACAAAGTATTTCCTTTCATAGCTACATATGTACACAAGAAAATAAAAGAAGTTATGCACAGAAAAGTAGTGAGATCTATAAAATCTTTAAACGTTGATCTCTCTCACGAGTTTTCTAGCCTAGAATCTTAAAAGCACGTGCGTCTATTTTTTTTAATTATACATAGCATACATCATTATAATTATTGCAGTTGTTTAACCTTCATCCAATTGGATCAGTATAGTAGAGCCTTCCTAGGCCTCTTTAGGAGAGACCCGTGATCTCAATGGGTCATCATGAATTGTGACGAAACCTGTTTTTTTCTAAGTTGTGTAAAGTCCGCTATCCCATACTTGGCTAGCATGGTCTATGGCAATAAACCTTTCTAATGTGAGCCTAAGTCCATGTGATAACCAAGTCCAGTAGTGAAAGAATATGCTTTGTGATGATTTTATTAATTGATGATTAATCATCATCGTCATCAGAAAAACGTTTATATTACAGTATAAAATAACCGTCGTAAGGATAACAGAAGCTTTTATTATGGTAATGAAACTTTTGTAATGAAATATTCGATCAAAAAAAGTTTACCTAATGTTATTACGTTACGCAATAAGTACGAGTAATTATATTCAGGCTATTAACAGACTGTAGTTAAAATGAATTACCACAAAATTAAAATTTTAATCAAAAAGAAATGAAACGATGAATGAAAATATTTTCATTTAAGTTTGATGATGTAACATCATCCGTATAGACCATATAATTAAGATAAATAAAGACTATCAAGCCCTACATAATGTGTACTTAATCGTCACTTTAGATGAAAATCGAGGTTGTCAAAATTACTAGGTTCAATTTATATTCGAATTAAGTGGTTAGATGGAAACATCTGGATTGGTATTGGAACGGAATATATTTCATTACTGTGGGCATTCATGAAATATATTTCCACAAAATGTCGTTAAATTTGTGTGTCATATAGAACTACGATAACGAGTAGTGGAGGCTTAATTATAAATGTAATTATGTTGCTATTCGAAAAATAAGTAAATTAGTGTTAAGGTTTATATGATTTTCTTTGACACAAGCTAGCACTTAACAGGAAGAGTAATAAGCATACAACTTTTTTATATTCAATTCAATCCAAACTACTATAAACGTAACTTACAGTCACTAGAACTCTTCTGAAGAGCAGAGTTAGTCCAACACGGCAACTGAAATATAAAAAGGTTTTACAGTTGATTAGCGCGTCTGTTTTGATTTTATCACGTGACAGCAATGCAATGATAAAACTCGTAGCAGCTGCAGCTCCGGAATACGTAAAAGCCGTTTTTAATTTGAATCTCGTGACTGACTAGCTTGATGATAATTGCGTTACCAGTGTCTTCATGAACTAGGAATCTTCAAAGCTACGTCGTTAATGAGCCCGTGTTTAAAAACCTACATTTTGTAAGTAGAACGACAAAAAGTAAAAATTCGACTTTTGTAAATAGGAATACAAAAGCTAAAGAACCGGGCAAGTGTGATTCGAATGCGCTATACTTAGGGCTTTGTGTTGCTTAAACCTGAAATTCTTATATGCTACGGGAAAAAGGGAAAATATATCGGACCTTCAGTGAAAAAAGGCATAAGATGAAAATTGTAATTTTACAGGAGAGCAAAAAAACTGTTAAAATATATAATATATTGTTGACAATTGACAATTGACAACAATTGACAATTGATAAAATTGAGCATACGCAGCTTTTGTCCCTCTTTCCAATCATATTAATAACTAAAATTCAACGTAAGACGACTTATGTTTTTTTTCCACTGAGGATGCGATAATGTAAAGGTATATTATTTTATTTTTCAAATGAGTAGATACTGTTGGCCCTATTGGCCTTTACAGCTTCACATGGACTGTGTGGCGGGTCCTGGAGGCCCCAGCCGATGCGATATGTACAAAGTCAGCGGTAGTGGACCGGTTGGTGGATTGGGAGTGGTTCGAAATAATAATATTATAGAACCCGGTACAACATTCTGCTGACGGTACACGAGGGAGCGACTCTGTAGTCCCCCCTTACCCCCTCGCTGGTTTTACGACCTAGAACCACATAATCATCGGAGGTGGACCAGGGGGCCGAATCCAGTACAACGGGCCTATGACTCTTCACGGAGGACGGACTGGTAGAACTGCCTTTAAAAGGCTACATTTATTATTTATTTATGATTTATTTCCTTCTATTCAGAGCTCTCACTATAATATTATAAAAAGGAAAGAAAGGTAAGTCAATGTACCAGTACACTACGGAGAGATTTAAGTATTCATACTAGCTCCTCACAATTTGTTAGTTGTTGACAATTCGAATAGGCTGTCTTCCGGAGCCAAAAGTTTTTACTGCTCTCTTTGTAGACGAAAGTGGTTAATATAGCCAGAAATTAAATGCTGCATGTCATTTGTTTACCTCAAAAAAATATGTAAGTAGATGAAATATTAGGAGAAATGTGCACATAATATGTATATCTACAAGTTTTAGCCAGTGGTGTATTCAGTGCTCCTAAACTCTCTGATTTATAATAGTTTATACAAATTCAATGATATAAATAAAAATACCACCATAATACCACTTACGTATCTATACGCTCAAGTTAAAACAACTTTTAAAGCCTCATAAGTAAAACAGACAATGTTTAAAATTCTGCATTAAAATTTTTCCTACGTGGCTCTCGGATGCGTTCGTTAGTAAAATGCATAATGCAAAATCATTTACCAACCCACTCGGCCGCGCCAAAAGTGTAATTATAAGAAAAACTACGTAGTTGAATACTGTTTTTATTTGGTATTATTTTTTTTTCATTTCGTAGCACGAATTTTTAAGTAGTGCTTCTAGATGTAAAAAAAATACGAGATATGACGCATTACCTAAACTGAAAAAATATAAAGGCGAATAATTGTGTGTCTGTTTGTCTGTCCGGGCATCACATGAAAACCATTGAATGGATTTCGATGAAAATTAGTGAAGTTGTTACTAATACTCCGGGCTATATTTTAGGATACTTTTTATCCCAGAAAATTAAAAGATTTCCCTGGGAAACGCGATGAAAGTTTGTATGGAAAATTTTTATAACGTCAACCTATTTGCTTCAAATTTGCAACAAATGCTCCTTGCTTAAATTGATGGAACATTTGTGTTTATCAGTTTTTCAAAATTTTGCAAGAAAAAGAAAAAAATACAAATTAATGTGTTTAATTTAATTTTCAATACCCGCTCCTAGAGGAATCCATTGTGATTGTATCGTGGGTTTCAGTATATAAATTACTAAATATAAGTACTTCAATATAAATTCAACGTTTTTTTAAATTTTCTTCTGTAAGAGATACAAATAAGGTACAACATTTTCGCATGCGAAGCTGCGGGCAACAGCTAGTTATAAATATGACGGGGCAACGACGCACGACGGCGCCTTTTGTCTTAATTCCCTTTATTATTGTATTTAGTATATGACAATGGATACTTCGCAAGGAGACATTGACGTGCGCTTAAATATTTGTAATATGTATATAAAAACATAAATTTTATGTTAAGCTTCCATATTGGAGTAAAATTTGTAATGAAGTTTAATTCCGCTGTAAACCTACATTATGTAAAAGCTGGTTAATGTATCCCTGGGGAGTAAGATTAACGCGTGTCACAACTTGTTCTCAACGTTGGCAATTTTCTACTCACTTAGTTTTTGTTTCATTAGTATGTTTTCCTGAACCTAATGGAAGTAAACTGTAATGCTCACACAGTGGTATTTATAGTTATCAGGTTCGAAATTATGCGGGTTACATGGCTTCTGTTTTCAATGAGACATTAATTGATACGAGTACTTAAATTCTGGAAGGATCTTATTTACTAAAGCTTCTTCTATTTATTTTTAATAAAAAATCTTTCAAATCGTTTGCGTGTCGGTTGAATTCGCTTTGTGTGCTGAATCTGTCGGTAATAAAAAATACGGTTAATTTTAGAAAGAAGCTAGGTGGTACAGAGGTCTCCAATGGGACAGAAGGGATTGTATGCCATAGCCTCGTGGTATGGTGACCCCGGGCTGAAGAGGTTGGTGAACACAAAATAGAGCCACATGCCAATATAAATAAAACAATTGAATATTTAAAGATTTATTATGAATTTATTATAATTTTATTTAATTTTTTTTTAGTTTCTTTTGCATAATTCTAGAGAGAATTACACTACCAAGCGTCGTAAAAATTGCTTACGTATTTCAATTTAAGAGACACTTTTTATTTCAAAGTTCTAATAGCGTTTTCATTGTCTAAAAAACAAAAAAGGTTGAACGGCTTTTATCAAGCGAAACATTAAAACAAATGGACTGGTAGGTATCCTCGAATCGCATGTTTGAATAATTCATGTTCACAATCTATAAACCAGAGAGCGGAAAGCATTTTACAAAACAAACAAATTTTATTGATCTCCCAGGCGTTGTTTGGCCCCACAATAAAATATTTACATTTACTTCGCAACACCTGCCGTGGCTAGGCTCCTCCCTAGGCCCATTACAATAATGAAACATTCGCCGCTATAGCGCTCCACTATTGAATGAATTTTAAAATTGGAAAACTTTGTTGTGAAGTATCAATGGATTAGTTTCACACTATTTGTACTAACTACTAACATTGTCAAGCTTTTATCACTGGTTTCGTGAACTGTATTATTCAACCGAGCATTCCGTATAACTATGTGCTGGTGCCATATTACTTTTTAAACCTTTCCGTGCTTCGTAGAGCACATTGATCTACTTCTCAGTTGTTATCGTTGTAGCAGTTATTGAGTCATGTTGGAGGACAGTCAACCTTAGTTATAGATAGAGGAATATAACATGAAGGCTCTTTGAAATTGTTCATTTATAACTAATATTAATTTAAAACTATATGGTATGGCAGGCAGGCAATAAAGGTACTTGACTACAACGCCAATAGCTCCGAAGACAAAACACACAATAGGTATGTATTTACATTATTATATAATACGTTTAAATTTATGTATTTTGTACGCTGATAATATTCGACCTAGTTGCAAGTAGTGTCGTGGTCGCTAGTCACAGCTGAACGGTTTTCAAAATATGTACATTACGCGTATTACAATAGAATTATTAAGCCTTATCAACTGTTGTGCAATTGTTTTATTCCAAAGTAATGTTAGGAGATAAATATTATTAAATAAATTCAGTGTAGGTATGTTACAAGAGAAAGAAACATTTAAGTCGAATATTAAGTAGATGTTGTTTCGGTCGGGAGGCTAAAGCTTACTTTACTTTTCTATTGTGTATTCTGGTATCTACTTACACGAGCTAATAGGTATTATGAACAATGTAAGGTCAATACATTATTGTTTCAGTGAATATCACAATGTATTATTATTTACACTTTTTGTGTTAAAATTATTTCTTTAATTCGCCAACATTATCATGTTAGTTTATTCCGAAGGAACTAATACTAATAATATTAGTTTACAAGACGTACGTTACTATACTAATATTATTAGTACTACTAACTACTTGAATTGAAGTTTCCTATAACATACGGGGACTTACAAGAAGAACATCTAAATTATTTCATTCACCTGTTATAAACTTGGTAAATTTCACACCACAAGTTCAAACTTACTCATAGTACTAAGTGAATTTTCGATGTCTGCATACATAACTTAGTGTTATGTAAATTATAGCAGTAATGATTGATAATTTAAATTGAAACAACTGTATTCAAGTCTCTAGTAACTGAAACTAAAACGAATAAATACTATTTGGTAGCTTGGAAGACTAACATATAAATTATCTTATTATGTCAAAATAAAACCTAAATTTACAAACCAAAACAACTTTTAAAACTATCATTAGTTACCGAGTCTTAACTCATAATTTTAAGGGAAATATGCCACGTATGACTGTGAAATACGGTGGTACATTCTATATTTTAACATTGTAAATTTTCATGTCGACACGTTACCAAAACTAACGACGATCTTGTAATTAAAAAGGAAAACTTTATTTTGAACCGTTCACTCATCAGAATTCTAGTTCGCTTCTAACTTCATAACAACGGACAAAAAGTTTGTGCGCGTGTTGGTTTTAAGGCGCTACAGCGGGAATTTGGTTGATATTCTTTTCCCCATATTTCGCAAAGTTTATACGCTATCAACGTAATACTGAGGTATATGTTTCTTGACTATATACTTTAAATCTGCTCGAAAATGAAAACACGATTGCGTGAAATTTTCTCGATAGAAAAAAATCATAAACTTGGCTCTAATTATTTACATTATATCTTACCACCGCGATATTTTAACCCATTTGTGCACGGAATTCTTTTTAAAACATAGTAAATTATCACATCTAAATCCATGTATCTTTTTGTGAATATCCATGAAGTAGTTTTTTAAAAATAAATAAAAAGGTTGTTTGGCGCTTATGTCGTTCATTTCCGAGCGCAAGCTCACTATAACTATCTCACAATTTTCATACAAAAAGTCATTCCATCACTGTCATTATGATCTGCCTTCAGTCGACTGCGGTCTTCATCGACGCCGGACGTGTGTCGCTCTGCGCAATTTTTTATTTAACAATTTGTATGAATTTGTACTAGCGTAAAAAGTTTTTATCTTTTGTTTATGCTTGTCAAAACGTAAAATGGAGAAAACTAAACAGCACAGAGATATGGAGTAGTTCGTTTTATTATTTATATTTTATTATATGTACTTATCATCGATTAAAATGTTTGATGATGTTTAAGAGATTAAATAATAATTAAGTTACTGTTCAATTCCATAATACATTATTTATATATATTATAAATAAGCGAAAGGAGACTCACCGCTGACTAAACAAAAAATATAAGAAACTACCGAACCGAATAAAATAAAATTTGGCAAGAACATAGTTTATGCCAAGGAGACGTCAGCTAAGAACGGATTTTTGGAAATCCTTTCTTTAATTAAGGGGTAAAATAAGGGTTGGAAGTCATACAAACCAACTTCGTGAATTTTAGAAAGTCATCCCTTAAAGAGTTAATTTAGGAGGTGCAAGTTAGTATGGAAACTCGTCATTTTGAAGTTAAAAGCTTATAGTTGGAAACAAAAATAACTGTATCACGGTTTCATTATTTTCATTAAAGTCATCCTCCTAAGGTGTCAAACTAACGGGTTGTAAGTTTGTACGACACTTCATCATTTTTGAGCTTTTTTTAATTTCTTCTTACGTATACACGTGTGTGTGTGTGTGTGTGTGTGCGTGTGTGTGTGTGTGTGTGTGTGTGTGTGTGTGTGTGTGCGTGTGCGTGCGTGTGTGTGTGTGTGTGTGTGTGTGAAAGTGTTCAGTGTTCGTTTAAACCAAAGTACTCAGCAGACTTTCCGCTCGCTCATAATCGTGGCCTTGCAGCCATTTAACAGCTAGACGTTTTATTTTATAAAAATTTAAACCTTTGGTAAAAGCATTATAAAATTTAGGAGCTAGATACAAGTAATGCCTATGTGCAAGAGCACAGTTGAACCTGGGAACTGGGAACCTATGAAGCCTTTTGTTGGTGATTGGCACGACTGATGCTGTTTCTATGTGATACCGTTTGATGCAATTAAGAATAAATAGTTTCCTAACCGATAATACATCGCATTTTCTATAAAGATCGTTGGTAGGGTGCTTAAAAGGTAGGGCCATGGCAACTTTAAGAAGTGCTCGCTGTGCGCGTTCTACCTCAATTATATGAGAATTAGCAGCTCCTCCCTAGGAGCATATGCAGTAACTAATAATACTTTCGCCCAGAGCTCTGTAAGTTTGTAGTATTAATTTATGGTCTGCTACTGTGCGAAGAGTCTTGAACATGTAAATTAATTTTCTAATTCGCTTAGCAACTGTCTGAATGTGTGGTTTCCACGTTAGTTTGTGGTCAATAATAACACCTAAATATTTTATGGTATCCACTCTATTCAGTACAGGGCAGTTGCAGCTTTTATTGTCAGTTAGGTAACGATTACAAGGATGGCAATGTGCTGTAATTTTAAAGTTAATTGGTGGGCTAGAAGCAGTAGATTTCTGAAAACAAATAAATTTGGTCTTTGCTGCATTTAGCGTCAAGAGATTGTCTTCTAGCCATGTTATAATTGTGGCCAACCCATCTTTTGCGCACTTTTCTGCTTGTAGCCAGGTAGAGCCATAGAACAGCAGGACTGTATCGTCTGCAAACATGATAATATCAGCATTTTTTAGCTGTAATATACATAGTTCATTAACGTAGAGCAGAAATAGCGTAGGACCAAGCGTACTGCCCTGTGGTACACCATAACTACATACGGCCACTTCACTTTCAAATGGACTAACTCGCACTTGTTGACTACGTTCGATCAGATAATCAGCTAGCCAGTCGTGTACGATTCCCCTTATACCCGCATTCTCTAATCGTGTCAGAAGAATAGGAATTGATACCGTGTCAAATGCTTTACGTAGATCCAAAAATACACCAACGTATTTCTCTCCTTTGTCAACGTATTTGGTAGTAAGCGATGTTAAATTGAGCACAGCATCTTCCGTTGACTTTCCCACTCGAAATCCATACTGGTTACTTTGCAATAATATTATTTTTTTCAAGGTAGGAGATCAGCCTCTTATTTGCTATTTTCTCTATAACTTTGGAGAGAGTCGGCAATAGGGAAATAGGTCTATAGTTGGAAGGTATTTGTTTGTCCCCTTCTTTGTAGATAGGCGTGATCATTGCCTTTTTAAGAGCTTTGGGGAACCTACCCTACAAATGAGCTATTGGCTCCGCTAGCAATTGGTTACATGACTTTAGTATTGAGGTTGTTATGTTGTCCCATCCTAGAGCGCAGTTATTTCGAAAGTTAGATATGATATGAGACACCTCGTGACGATCTGTCAGAAATAGTGATAAAGATTTTGGTAGATAACAGTTGGGCGAATAAGCAGCAGTTTGCAAGTTCGGTATCGCTTTTGTTTAATTTATTCAAAGTGACGGCCACTAGATCTTTACCTATTGACGTGAAAAATTCATTTACCTGATTTAAGGAGTTTTATGGTGTTCCTTTGATTTTTAATAAAGGCTTGGGCTCCGTTTTGCTAGTATTATTATAGTAACAAAGTTCCTTAATTGTGTTCCAGGTCTCCTTAATGTTACCTTTCCACTTTTCAAGCTGCATTCTATAATATGTTTCTTTTAGTGATTTAATAATGCGATTACATGGATTCCTGTATTTAATAAAATTATTTTTGATGTCATTGTCATCGGGGGACATTTTTAGCTGTTTCTGTAATTGATTTCTATGACGAATGCATTTAATAATACTAGGAGTCATCCAAGGCTTTATAGGTTTATATTTATTCGACAAGGGTTTAACTATTGTATAGTCTTTTACTACGTTTTGGATTGTTGACATGAGGTAACTAGTAGCTTGGTTTGGGTCTTTTAATGTAAGATACTCTTTCCAGGAGTGCTGAGCCAGTATTTCCCTAACTGCGTTAATGTTTGTTGATTTTCTTTGCCTGTGGTTTGCGTTGTGTATGTTACATTTTAATTTTGTGTCGATGTGTATTAAAATTGGAGCATGATCGGTTAATTCATTAAATACAAGAGTTTTCCACGAGTAATTTGTTTTTACCATAAAATGGTCAAGGCAAGAGAAGCGATTAGATTCAAGTATTCGGATAAAACACCGGAGGAGTTAGAGTCATGTTTATATTAATATCACCTGTGAAAATGACATTTGATTTTAATCTAAGGTTATGAAAAATACTGTCTAAGGAATTAAGATAATCTATTGGATTATTGTAGGAAGGCGGGCGATATGAACAAATTATTGAATATGTATCATTAAGCAATTGCCTTCAGTTATTGGGGGTTCAGTGGCATTAACTGAAAGATGTTTTCGTACCTAGGTAACTACCCCGTCGTTCTGATTAAGACTATATTTGGTATAGTACATATCATAGTTGTAAATCGGAGACGGGTTATATTTACTAGACCAACATTCAGTCAATTTGTATTGACGTCAATTTGTATTACGTCAATAGGTATATTAAAGTTACTCAAAAAGGCAATAAATAGGTCAATATTTTTATTGATGCTGCGGATATTTAATGATAAAATAGTAAGGCTCTTGTGTTTAAGGATTTTACGGATCATCGAGATAAATACATTCAATAAGTGTGACGCATTCTTTATTCTCTTCAACATCATCAAACATTTTTACCTACATAAACTAATATTATAAAGAGGAAAGATTTGTATTTTTGTATGTTTGTGATGAATAAACTTAAAAACTACTAGACCGATTTCAAAAAACTTTCACCAGTAGAAAACTGCATTATTTTTGGGTTACAAAGGCTATATTTGATGATGATTAGTGATGTTTTAATTAAATAATAAATAATGTTATATAAATTTAAAACATTTTGCAGACAATAAAATTTTGTCAGCTAGTTTCTAATACAAATAATAAAATATGAAAAATATAATACAACTACTCCGTAGTTTTTCTGTGATGTGTTTGTGACATGAGTGACGTGACAGAAAGCTGACCATCAAGAACAAAAGATAGTGGCCACGCCCATTTTAAGTGTGAATCAGCTTCCAGGCGTCACCTTAACAACACTAGGCAGTTTATACTAGAGGTTCCAAACCTGTCGCCCGTATACGGTCACAGTTCCAAAAAAGTTTAATTTATTTAATTGAAGCGTCAAATGTTTCACACTTGTTTAGGATGCAGTGTCAAAGAGGCAAAAAGCCAACAATCATCCGGGTTGCACGCTTCTATTAGTCCGGCAATGCATTGGTGATGCCTTTGATGTATAGATGTGCATGGGTGATAAGAAACGGCGATAAATTACCGTCAGGTGATATAAAAAAAACCATGATAAGAGCTTGATTGTGACCAAGTATTTTTTATGAATTAAAACAACCGAATCAGCATCATAGTTAATAACCACTTTTAAAGTCTTGCAACTTTATGAGACATTATATTTCTGTCATAGTATTTTTATTCCGATTGTAAAATTTACAGTAAAACATGTTAATGGCTTTTGTCTTCGCTGCATAACTTTAATACCTCCAATGACACATCACGTAGCGGTGATTTATTAAAATAATAATAAAAACTAGCGGTTAGAACATTGGTCTATAGCAGTGATAGCCTAGCGGTTAGAACATTGGTCTCCCGAACCAAGGGGCCCGAGTTCAAATCCTGGCACGCACCTCTAATTTTCAAATATTATGTGCGTGTTAGAAGTTAATTATCACTTGCTTCAGTGAAGGAAAACATCGTGAGGAAACCTGCACACTGGAAAGTTCCCCATAAAGTTCTCGAAGGTGTGTAAATTCTACTAATCCGCACTTGGCCAGCGTGGTAGACTATGGCCTATATACCCCTCACATTGTGAGAGGATACCCCGAGCCCAGCAGTGGGACAATTATGGGTTGTTGCTTTTGCTTTGCTTTTCTAAAAAAATAATAAAAACATTGTTCCATTGTGTCCAAATGTAGATTGGGAACCAGTACGATAACCGGTTTTGGCGAATGCAAATCTAGTTTGATCAATTTTACGCAGGTTTTCTACAGCAAGGAGTAAGCAGACCGCAAATAATATTTTGAATTTCACTCGCAGACGATAGTAAATGGAAAAAGCGAAGTGAATGAACGTACGCTACGGTATTTTGGGCGCGGTATTAAGGTGTCAATAAAATGGGTCGCTATGAGTATCGAGGAGCAATAAATTCGTTTCCAAGCTACGTAGAACTAAGAGTTAAGATTATTTCGCGCCATTTACTCCTTTCATCCACCGTTTTCATAATATGGGTTTTATGAAAGGGAGTTTTCCTGGCAAGATTGAAGTTTTTGGCTACACCTTCGTCATAATAGAATTCCAGGAATTTTCGTTATACAAAATTTCTTGCCAATATTTAATAGAAAAAAGGTCTTCATAAATATATCATATCTGCTAATAACTAGGTAGTTACTGATCATTTATGGGTTGGGAAACAAATAAGAGACCATATTTTTTTACAATTACCTACCAACCTATAATGAGGGTTTTGTATAATTATACGAGTAATAAGTATGTGCAATTTCTAATGTGTGTAAAAACTTTAGACTAATTATATGACGTGATAATGACAGCTTTAATAGCTATTAAAATCGTATTTGTAGACTCGCGCTTTGTAGTTGGGAGTTAACGTAAAATCACCTAGACCAAAAAACAAGAGTAGCTCTAGACAGGATTCATTCAGTTGTATAAAGTGCTTAAAGCCCGAAGGCTTGTGGTAATCGTTTAGGATCGATTGAGAGCTGGATAGGTGAGCGATAACAGCAAAAATATATTTGCGAGGAGGATATCATAGTGTTTTGACTGGGGACTTGAGGTCAGATCGTTCCTTATTTCTTCCCTGGTTCAGTGATGCCTATGGTTGCCGATGTGGACGGGTGACGATATTAACTTACTGTAAAGTGGTTGGTCTGAATTGAAGTATTTTAATTTACCAAACATGAGATATTTTGGAATATGGGTATAGTACTGGATTTGATGAATATTTTTCAGAAATTTGAGAGAAAACCTAAAGACAATCCACTATAATTTTAAGACCAAGTCAAAGTTCAAACGTTATTCTACAAATATCTTCCACGATGCTCTTTCTCAGAACTAACATACCTGAAATATCGATCAATTTATATTTTTCAGCGCCCCATGAATTCTTTCGTTTGATAAAGCAACTGCCAATATGCGAAGGATTCATGCGCATTCGTGCAGCTCTTGACTGAAACTAAATTCTCCCGGTTTTTATGCACATAAACGTAACGAAGTACAATTGAGATTGACATCGTGAATTCATAAATTACTCGATCGGTCCTATGTTAGCTTTCACGGTCCAATCAAGCCAGTAGCGATATGATGCGGACGGACGAGGCGATCGCTCTCGACGGCTACTGTGCTATTTTAAACTACTTGGACTGCATTGCGTATCCCAAAATAAAACAGTATTCCTTTATGATGTGCACACTTCCTTATCACTTTCAGGCGTAATTATGATTTGACACGAAGATAGTTTGTATGAGAATGGAACTTTGAATGTAATTCGGAATGTGTTAGGATTTTCTGTTAGTGCTTTTTAAAGTTAATTTTATTTAGTTCAGTAATTTAAAATATTTAGCTGTTTGAGCTCTATTCTTCTTGGCTTCTATAAACACTCACAACACAATAATATTAACAAATAACATAATAATATTCATAACATATAGGGGATCGATATATTTATATTATTCTGTTCATGATAAATATTTTTGATTAGTATACAACATACGCCGTTTCTCTAGTATTAAAGTGTTGCTAAGATTTATCAGCTGTAGATGCAGGTAACATTGGAAAATACAAAAGCTTTATGTCGGATTCAAGAATGCTGTGTTCTGTTCCACTTACCATCAGGTGGATCGTCAGCTCGTTTGTCAGCTATTTCCATAAAATATATTATATCTTTAGACGTGATATGCATACAGAAAATATAAGAATAACAAATTTTTACAAATCATTTAAATTAGCAAATAATAATAGATACTTAGTGTTATAAAGGCATGAAGTACTCGTATATGTGTGAAATGCTGAAATCCTTTTCTTCCAAATCGACTTCAAGACATGCTTCAGTCATCATACAATACCTTATAATTATCATAATTTTGTGTTATAGTATCGATGGAAAAAAAGACGGCAGTTTTTTTACAATAATAATACCTACTAACCTACTTTTAGTAATGAAGTTTTTGTATAATTATATACGAAAGATTTGGTACCTAATTATAAAATATTTCATAGCGTCTATGCTATTTCTAATGTGTGTAAAAACTTTAAAGTAATTATATGACGTGATAATGACATGTGGTATACAGCTGTAATAGATATTAACTAACTGTGGTGTAACTATTTGTGTCCAAAATGTAAAAAAAATATATACTGCCTATTTACTATCCGAAGTAAATAGTCCACTTACTCGTATTTAACCGATGAATTGCTCAAAATGAGACCCACTTCGGTTTTTAAATCCTCTGCTGACTCGTAGTATTTTTTAAACATGGCCGGCAAGATCTTTGAATCGAACGTCGCTAGATTTTTTATTGAGTCATGTAAAGAATTTGTTGTATAAAGTAAACTACAGGTCAGAAGTTCAGAATATAATTTTAAATATCTTATTTATCATAACTCGATAAAGGCGACACGAAGAGAATTCAGTCGAAGAATTAACTTGTGTATCCGTATATAAAGGGGTCTCATTTTAAGTAATTCGTAGGTTAAATACGAGTAAGTGTACTATTTACTTTTGATAGTAAGTAGGAACTTTACACGAAATAATTTGCAACCAACTCATTTTTCTTGGTCTTCCCTTAATTTATTATAAGATACGATGTCAGTCAACAGAAATTGATCGTTATGAGACTTTCGGTTGGCATCATAAAAATACAGGATGTTTTTTTTACATTTCACCCGGCTCGATCAGGTGAATTTTCAAAAATCTGTGAATACAGTTCTACTTATTTATGAAAATAAAGGAATGTTTCCTTTCAGTAAAATTTGTCATCATCAATATTCAGGATAATTTTCCTCCAACTGCCGTCTTTATTTTCCACCCTGTATTTATAGTCTTAAGTACGCATTCCATATCCGTCCCACATTTAATTTTCTCACATCAAATGGGTTGGCTGGAAGAGATCTCTGTTAGAGATAAGCTCGCCATTGTACTAACTCTCATATTGTTTAATTCCTGTGTGCAATAAAGCATTAAATAAATAGTTATATAAAATGTATATAAGTAAAACAGTTTGCATAATTATTGTGTTCTGAATCTATTCTATACGTATTAATTAACAATGATATTCCTGTGATTCATGTGTCGTAAACTTACATAAGACATTTGCATATAACATGATGATAGGCGTGTATAGTGCCAACTGTCTTGCCGAGACATCTAGGCAAATTTGAATCAAATAGTTGCTACCACAAATTGACGTCAACCCATTTTCGTAGCAACCTGGTCTCGTCGTCAACAGATTAATTTTAGCTAAACTTGAGACAACAAATTGGAAGAAAGTAAACAACTAAATCATATAGTTATCTATGTTATAAAATTCGGGAAGAGGATATCGCTAGTTGCACCGTTAGTAAGTTCTCCATTCATTGCTGGTTTTATTCTTATTATATTTTATTATGGGGTCCAACAACAATTGAGAATAATGTCTGCCTAACATTCGGTTGGTGCAAGTGTTTGGTCACTGCGTCAAGAAAGAGGTGGTAGCTAGCGACGGTGTTCATGGAAAAATACAAGTACCTAAATACAAATAAATGACTTAACGGTGACAGGTTTATGTCGCCTTTTACGCTAGCCTGCGGCGTGGCCTTATGCCACGTAATACAGCCAAAAAAATGTGAATACGATTTTACAAATTAGTCCGTGAAACTCAAAATACTGATTTGTTGCCTAAAATAAGAAGGAAGCGGCAATGAGAAGCAAGCAGCTACCGTGCTTCTAAGAACTGCTTCCTTTAACTTCCAGGATAAGCTTAGTGTCTAGCCAGGTAGGTAAAAACTTCACTAGGTAGGTAAAATCAACAAATTGTACTACTCACTTGAATGGTACCATAAGTGGTATAGTCTCTAGACCAGCAATCTCCGAAAGATGGAGACCAATGCTATAACGTAATGGTTTTTGATAAGCATTAATTTGGTAGGCACGGGCTTAGTTACACTCGCAGACAGATGAAATTCCTAACACCCTGATGTCATTGTGATCTCGCAATATTACAATGTAGTATTACGAATACGAAAAGGGGTTTTACCGCTCTAGTAGCAATTTCTACTAGACAACCATGAGTGTATGCATTCTTAGTTTCTCAAAATGAATGTCTGATTATGAGATGATATTATTAAAATTGCACCGACGAGCATTTCAAATAAAAGACAGTGACGTATTCGTTTTCATCTAAGAATAAAAAGTTCTTAATAGTCACAGTAATCTCCGGTGCATTATGGAAATATACTAACATGAGATGACACAAATAACAATCCTCAAGAGGTTGTAGCTCGGCTTTAAATAGGACGTGGTTCGTTATATTTTCTCCATTATAAATGTGGCATTTTATGTTTCTTTCGGTTCGTATAATATTCTACCTGACATTGAGCTAATTGCGATATGTAAAGTGACTTGAAAATGTCTTATTTTTACTGTTACAATTATGTTATAATTTTTACCGATACCATGTTTTAATTTTAGTCATCATATAATTAAGTATGTATTATAAAATCAATAAAATTAATTCAATTCAAATTCATCTCAGTTTATGCCATCAGGTGGGATTGTCGTCGAACATGCTTATAATGCATGCAAAAAATATTTATTTACCGATTACAATAATTGCTGTAACTAAACTGTAAAAGTAAGATTACACTGTAGTCAGTTCCGTATAACTAGGCCTTGGTAACCCCTCATTTATAATATAATATCACTAGCCGTACCTGGCTTACTTGCCAAAATAAGAAATCATTTGGAATACCTCAGAATGAGTGGGTTGTATTCGTGTTTCAAAGCAGAAATTATTAAAAAAGTAGGTACAAAATAAACGTAATTTCGATGTTGATAATCGTAAATCTTATTTTAAATAGTACTTGGCATTATCTGAGGACATGTTACGAAAACAAAGGTAGTTTTATTTACAGAATACAGAAACATTCAATGGGACGAGCACAGTCTGTTGTTATAATCCCTAACCCACGCATACTAATCTATTCATTATAAGTTAATCGCTCCTTAAACAGGAATAGCAATTCTGCTAATTCAGCTTTGTTTTATTTGTAAAATAAATACAAATACGTAAACCGAGATAAAGCAAAACACATTTGAATAATGTGTAGAAAATATATAGGTAGGTATAACTAAAACTTTTTAATTTTATATTGCGCGATGATTTTCTTCCAAGTTATGGTAGCTTCTACTTGTTATATGAAAAGGACCTTTCGAATTGAAACTGGAACTGGACTGTTTCCCATACTATTAGTGTTCACAGATTTACGGCCAGAGTTAATCGTAATTCGTAAGTAATTGAAGTGTAAGTCCAAGTCAGATGCCATCATGAGTTACGTTGGCTGTAGCGAAATATTATAAACTGTTATACTTTGCTTGCTTATTTTATATGGAGAGATTGGCCAGGGTATTTTAAAAATAAGCAATGAAATAGTTAGTACACAAATCCGTATTGAAAAATTCGATAGAATCATAAGTGACCAATCATAATCTTATGCAAATGCCGAACATTAAGTATAGGAGTATATCTTAGTAATTAAAAATATCGAATCAGTCAATAACGTCAAAATAGCCGATAGCATAACAAATATTAAAATAACAAATAGTTTTTATCCCGAATATACTAGTTTCATGGATAAATCATTGCATTGTCCGTAGAATTCAATGCGGGAAGCCCTAGATTTACCGCACGACATTCGGGCCAGCCGAGCAAGTGGATTTCGCAGACATAAACCTTGCAAGCATTTCAAAACGATACAGGCTTTACTGTGTACCGGATTAATAGACCAGGGTAGAAGCCTTTAAAAATAATGAAAAGTGAAAAAAAATTATAATAGAATGAAACCTATTGCAAAAGGAAGAGAATATAACAAAAAATAAAGGAAAAATAATTTACGGGCGATCTGAGGTCGGGAAGTGGGGGGGAGGGGGGGTTTAAGGGTAAAAAACGGTTTATCTCAATTTCCAGCAAAACTATAAGTCCTATGGAAAAAAGTTAAATGGCAAAGTTATAGGTAATAAAAAGGTCTACAATTTTTGTATTTACACTTTTTTCACATAACCTCAAAATTTATGTGAAAAATTCAAAAACCAAGTTTTTGGTTTTTTATTTTTATCTTTTACAAAAATTTTTTTTTTTTAACGAAATTTTGTGAAAACTTACCTTTCTATGTCCCAAATATACTGTAATTTTTTTGATTTAAAATATTTATTTTTTCACCTAATTTTGACTTAATATCGAAAAATCACCCTAATTTTCAATCGAAAATTCACCTGTCAAAATATCCGCTTTTTTAAAAAAATCTGTGAGCTTTTTATTTGCTAAAATCTCTACTTTCTGATGGTATAAAAAAGATATACACTACTATGGTAAATTTTCTCAGAAAATGCAATGAAACGACAACTATTTTTGCATGTTTCTTGCAATCTTTATGGATTTGTAATTTTTTTGCTTATTAATTTATTAATTTAACATGGATTTTGACGTTTTTCGATTAATTAAAGTGTAAATTTTAATAAATGGCTCAAAATTGTACATAAATATTAAAAATATATATTTAAAAACTCGAACTTGAATAATTTTTGTGAAAATAGTTGTCGTTTCATTGCATTTTCTGAGAAAATTTAACATGGCAGTGTATATTTTTTTATATACCATCAGAAAGTAGAGATTTTAGCAAATAAAAAGCTCACAGATTTTTTTAAAAAAGCGGATATTTTGACAGGTGAATTTTCGATTGAAAATTAGGGTGATTTTTCGATATTAAGTCAAAATAAGGTGAAAAAATAAATATTTTAAATCAAAAAAATTACAGTATGTTTGGGACATAGAAAGGTAAGTTTTCACAAAATTTCGTTAAAAAAAAAATTTTTTGTAAAAGATAAAAATAAAAAACCAAAAACTTGGTTTTTTGAATTTTTCACATAAATTTTGAGGTTATGTGAAAAAAGTGTAAATACAAAAATTGTAGACCTTTTTATTACCTATAACTTTGCCATTTAACTTTTTTCCATAGGACTTATAGTTTTGCTGGAAATTGAGATAAACCGTTTTTTACCCTTAAACCCCCCCTCCCCCCCACTTCCCGACCTCAGATCGCCCGTAAATTATTTTTCCTTTATTTTTTGTTATATTCTCTTCCTTTTGCAATAGGTTTCATCCTATTATAATTTTTTTTGTTTTCAAAAATTATCGACCCTGGACTATAAGTGAATCCTACGGGATCCGAACGTACCTGTTAGCTATATGTTTGCAATGGATTGTTTGTGTACGTTGAGACATGATTGTCATCTATGGCCGCGAAAAGTTACTTGATTTTGATGTTGTATTTAACTTCAAACAATACATTATTTCTACCACAGTAATATTTCTATCTAAATAATTCACGATATTTTATTGTTTCGTGTTTATCTGTTTAACCAGTTAGATAAAATATTTGAAACAAGTAATTATGTCACGCGTCAATATCAATTAAGTCACGTGTGGGGAACATTCGTATTTTGTTATATGGATATGTAACTAGATTCTTCTCTATATATGTACCTATATCTATATACTTTCTCTATATACATTTACGTTACTTCAGTGAAGATTGCCGTATATACAAGATGTGTATGGATTTGTATGGGTATGCGAGTTAAATCAAAATTTAAAACTCACGTCAGAAATCCTTTGTACGGCCGAGCCATATGAGTATGCACTGTATCATACAAACTTCTTTCAGTTTTAGAATCCGCTGACACTGTTCTTGTTCCTTTGACTGTAAACTTATATTTTTCTGAATTCTGAGTTGTAGGTATAATTGTAATATGCAAGCGATGTAAATAGACAAATAACTAAGATAAAAGAAGAAACGCGATAGCAAATTTCAATAGCATGATTCAAGTCGGGCGTGATGTTACCATCGTATGAGGTATAGGGCTATGTATCATAGAGGTACTAAAGATAGATCCAACTAAACGCTTTCGATAGAGGAGCATAGAACGCCCTCCGACCAGGTAGACTGACGACCTAATGAAGACAACGGGCATCCGCTGGATTCACAAGGCTCAGGGCCGATCAGAGTGGCGCAAGTTAAGGGAGGGCTATGTCCAGCAGTGGACCTCCCAGGGCTGATGGATGGATGGACGAAACACCTTAGATATTTTTGCGACGATATTTTTAAAGTGTTTGAGCGTCTTATATATCAACAGTTATGTTCCTATCTTACCAATTCTAATCTATTAAATCCTCTACAATCCGGTTTCCGCCCTGGTCATAGTACGACTACTGCATTGCTGAAAATTACTGACGATATTCGGCTGGGAATGGACAAGCGGCAAGTCACGGTGCTCGCACTACTGGATTTTAGCAATGCATTTAACACTGTCGACCATGACTTAATGCTAGCTACATTGCGTTCTGTTAACATATCTCCGACTGCAATTGAGTGGTTTCGCAGTTACCTCCTGGAGCGTCGGCAGCGAGTTCGGGTTAAGGATACATATTCTTCCTGGTCTCGTATTGCCGCGGGGGTACCGCAAGGTGGCGTGTTGTCTCCTCTCCTCTTTTCTTTGTTTATAAATTCTATAAGTCTCCATTTATCTTCTTCCTACCATCTATATGCTGATGATCTGCAGATCTATAGACAAGGCAAAGTTGAAGACCTCCCGGCAATTATCGGGACTGTAAATAATGATCTTGCGAATATATCAGAGTGGAGTCATTCGCATGGCTTATTAGTTAATCCACTTAAATCCCAAGTAATCATCATTGGCAGCCAACGGATGATTAGTAAAATCGATTGGAACCAAGTACCTCCTATCATCTTTGACAAAACTATAATTCCTTACAGCGACAAGGTCAGGAATCTAGGGATTATTCTCGACAGGACTTTGTCGTGGGGTCCCCAAGTCAACGAGGTCAGTAGAAAAATGTTTTCGGTTTGTAGATCTCTTCGTAGGCTCCGTAATTTTCTACCTACAGCAACTAAAATTGCGCTCGCTCATTCGCTGCTCTTTCCAATTCTTGATTATGCCGACGTATGCTATCTGGACTTAACAGAGGAGCAACTGAATAAGCTTGAGAGACTTCAAAATCTTTGCATCCGGTTCATATTTAATCTTCGGAAATATGACCACGTCTCCGAATTTCGCACAAAGCTCAAGTGGCTCCCAATCCGCCTTCGCCGGGATACTCATATTCTTACTTCTCTTTTTTCTGTGCTATTCAATCCTATTGCGCCTGATTACTTAAAGTCACTTTTTTACCATCGACATCTTGCTAACGATCGTTTTCTACGATCTTCTACTAATCTAGCCCTAAGTTTTCCACAGTGTTCTACTACCTTCTTTGCTAAATCTTTTTCAGCTAGGGCTGTTCAACTTTGGAACTCATTGCCGCTGCCTATTCGCCGTGCTCAATCAATAAATACTTTTAAAAGCAAAGTAAAAGCGTACTTTCTTTCGTCATAAGCTTGAAGACCACTTCGCTATAATTGCTATTATATTACCTTCTTTCTAATTTTATAACATTCTGTATATTAACTTCATTCATTCACTAGCACTCGTACACCACTACTTTGTATCTTTATTAAAGTGTCCTCTTCCCTAAGGTTGCCTGGAAGAAATCGCTTCTTAAGCGATAAGGCCCCCTGTTGTACCATTATATCTATTAATAGTATAAGATGTTACTGTATATTGGTGTACAATAAAGAGTTGTTGTTGTTGTTGTTTTCTTAAGAGAACAATAAAAACCAATGGTTTAAAGTGTCACTTCATGGAATGGAAGCATTTAAACAAATTTACATGCAGTCACATAATTTTCTGGTAAAATAAAAGTGTACCTATATCAAATTAATCACATAAGTTATTGATTGTCCGACACAATAGGAATTACCGAATAGGTGTTTTTTTACTTAAAATAAGTTAATGCTTGAGCACAATCCCACCTGATGGTAAGTAGAGATGTGGTCCAGGATGGTGAGCGCACTAACTTCGTAAAAGCTTAATAGGCGGGTGAGAACGCGGAGGCTGGTAAGCTGTACGTATAAGTGTACGCCACAAGCTTGAAGTAGAACAAATTATAAGGTACCACAAGACATTTCAAGATAAGAATATAACACAAACACTATACGACATCGCAACATACCATTCTCGTGCCATATTGCCACGCGCTTGAGCCGAATACAAGAACGTTGTTTAATAAGATTGAAAACGACAAACGTGGTCGGCCAAAATAAGCCGAATCGGCCACCGACGTTATGGGTCTTATTGCCATTGACAAAGCTTCACATCATCGGCTTTAACCAATTCTGCGTCGATAACTATGGGGAGACCCACCTCAGGGATCTATGGAACGCACACACAGTAATAAGCAATAGAGTATTTAGGTTTATTTACCATTATATAGACGTTATTAAATTTTTCTTCACTGAAAAGATTTCGTGGAAGAGCTATTCATTGAAAGTATTGAATACATATTTATTTCACGAATTGGATATTTTTGAACTGTCAATTTCCAAAGTGATTTCATTTAGGATAAAAACCAGGAAAAGATTCGAAATACAAATGTTAACCGTAGTTTTACCTTCTGGTATAATTATTATATGTAACGGAATTACGTAATATTGAAGTCTTGATATGTTGTAGACATTACCGATTACGGTAGGTATGGACTGACATAATTAATTAAATTAGTTTTAATTATTAACAACAAACATTCGATTTCGACTAATGATTCGAAAAAGGCAGAAATAACAATCGGCTCTCTAGCTTCTCTTTTTAATGAATTTCTCCGAAACATGTTTTAGTAATAAACGTGCAATCGGCGCAATACGATTTCCACTTGCTCTGTAAATTAATTGAATTGTTTTCTGTATAAAGCAATTAAAATTCTAAACCTTTACTTTGCATATTTTCTTTAGTATCGTGTCCAAAAAGAAGTATGCTTTTATACAAACATACATATAAGATACGCGCGAAAAACAAAACCGTTCCTGGCAGTAGGGTAAAAATGTTTTACTGCTTCCTTTTTATTTTATTATAGATCCTTTATTGTTACGGAAGCGCATTGATATCAGGGATCAATATGGCCAGTTTTTTGTAAAAAACGTACTGAGTTTCCACCTAAAAAAGATTTTACATAGCACATACAAGTTAGACGTATATTAAATCCTACTAGGACATTCTGCTATGTATATTTGTGATGAACATTTACATGTTAAGTGAAGGCTGTCGACTTGATTGCAAACTACCTTGTCGATGTAATGGAACATACGATATTTGAATCATAAAGCGGGTTTACCACAAGGTTGCCTAATACCTCCTATCAACTTCGGGATTCAGTCGACTGCTGGAGGATCATTTCGACAGCTTCCAGATCATTCACATTATCAATACTGTATTTAAATGTTAATATAATAAAATAATTACCTATCCACATTTTAGAACTGTAAATTCGTCAGTTACGGGACGTTATAAATACGGGACGTATTCGAATTCGTTTCGCAAAAAAACAAAACCTGAAAATTCATTGTCTACTGATATACCTTGTACCAACATTAGAATTGGTTTTGCAAAAGGCGTAGATAAATGAAAGATATTCGTAGAATGATGCCGTACGCAATTTTCTCTATTTTTCATTTAAATAGGTACTACGTAATTTTAATCTTATGAAATCTATACTGTAATATAAAACCATTATGAGGCTGATAAAAATATATTAGTATACAGCAACACTGCGAAAATTAATAAAGCAGTGTATTTTATTAGTAAGATATGAGAAAAAAATCTGTGGAATTTAATTAAGGGTATCGTTGGAAATTTTAATATAACTGTGTAAAATACCCTTTACATTCCAGTTATCCCATTTATAAAGAAGTGATTACTAAAATTGTATGAAAGGAGTTATTCCTTTTAACTTTTTGGGTATTTAATATCTCTAGAGTTAGGGATCTTATTAAAAGTTCAAAGTTTTTATAAAATTATAAAAAAATAACTATTACAAAAATATAAAATTAACTAAACTATATTATAAAATTATAAAAAAAACTATCTTTCAACCCGTGAATGCACGTTGTGGCCTGGGTTGCGCTTCGTCTTTGAAGAGGCTTAGTGCGTAAATCCACCAAGCTTCTCCAGTACGAATAGGAGGGATAAGTAATACCCAAGTATTACAAGATTTATATCATCTGATATTTTGCTTCAGCATCTGAGTATTATATGTACATATATCTTAGGATGAGAATATTAAACACATTATTTGATGTCCATTGTATCTTATTAAAATGCATTTACATGGAAATAATTTAATTAACATTCAAACATGTAGCGAGACATGTAAGTATCTCATGTCTGTAGTTTGTTATTAAGTCATGAATAGATTAACGAGATTGTCAAATCCGGTCTGTTAGTGCTGCTACTCGTCATATATTAGTTATTCAAGCGCTGCAACAGAAGTGCAAGAGCTGGATTAAGTTGACAAGTGATAAAGCAGCTGTAATAGTCAGCAAAAGCAGGTTCAACTTCATCCTACAAATTGTTATTCCACTGGGATTTAAGCCTGCATTGCGAATGTTAATATCTGGGAGTGTTCTCGTGATGTGGGATTTTTATATTACAACAGACCCATATTTACAATATATAAATTTTAATGTGCTTGGTGGCTCGAGGTTTTGCGTCTGCTGTCATTTATTTTCGTATTTTTTATTACTGGCAGTAAAATTCGAAAAATAGTGATCAATTGCTTGAAATTTTTATACGACTTATAAAAATTTTCCTAGAACATATGTACTCATATTCCGAGGTTGCTACGGCAATGGGAAATTTGAGGCGTTTTGAACTGACTTTCTTCGTTGTTAATAACCGTTGCTGAAGCAAAACAAAGTACAATTATTTTAAGTAGGATTGATAAGAAGTTGCAATAATAATGATAATCTTGAGATTACAAATTTCATTTCATTTCTGACTATACCGCTCCCAAAATCTAATATTTTTTTTTTTTTTTTTTTTTTTTTTTTGTTTCCCCTCACGGGAGGGAGGCAGAGAATGCATTTACGCATACCAGCAGAGCCGTCTCTGGTGGTTATGTGGAGACTCAATCCAAGGATGATAAAATATAGATATTTATGAAAAAATATCTATATCTATCGCCGCTCCAAGGATAATACCGCACTAAAAACTGCCTTAATGGTTTTGGTCGTACGACCTTAAAACCTTCATCTGAAGCGACTCCGTTTGAAGAGACGGAGCGCTAGCGGCGCTCCCTAGGGAGCGTCCGCTGGGTGACTACACTTTGTGTTGTCGAAGAGGTAATTGTGCCATCGAAAGGATGAGCATCATCTGGGATTGAGTCGTCTGTGTCCTTGGAGGCGGCCAGGAGGCTTTCCAGGTCAGACGAGAGCTTATTGGGTGGGTCCGTGAGGACATTGCGCGGCCTTCGTATTTGATGGCCGGTGAGGGTGGGGGCGGTGTAATCCGCTGATTCCCTAATCATGGGGTTGGAGTGTGTTTCTGAGGATTTGAAGAATCTCTCAGAGAAGTTTTTCATGACTTGTTGTATTGTGTCGAGCTCTAAGTCTCGGTGGAGATCGGCGTTCCGGACGCACCAGTGTGCGCCGGTCGCTTTTCGACAGAATAGATTCTGGACTACTTGTAATTTGTGGACTATATTGGGAGCCGCATGTGCGAAGACAGGGGCGGCATAGAGTAGTACCGGTCGAATGCAAACCTTGAAGAGCGTTCGCTTGTTCCTGAGGGACATTTTACTTTTCCTTCCCAACATAACGTTGAGTCGGCTCATATAATAACGGGCTGTACTAGTCACCTTGTTGATATGGGGCCTAAAGGTGAGTCTAGAGTCTAGTGTTATACCTAGATATTTTGTTTGTGTCCTCCAAGGGACGGGTGTTCCCGCGAAGCGGATGGGGGGATCGCTCAAGCGTCGTTGCTTGTGTGAGAAGCGGATTGCGGCACTTTTGTCCGCGTTGACTTCGATGCGCCATTTCTTGAACCAGTCTCCTAACTCGTTAACCGAGTTTTGGACTCTAGTAAGAACTGACGACATCACCCGTCCTTTGAGGTAAAGGGCGGTGTCATCCGCAAAGAGGGAGAGTTGAACCCCTTTCTTGGGTATCGGTATATCGTTTGTGTACGATATGAATAGTAAAGGGGCTAGCACTGAGCCCTGAGGGACCCCTGCCGTTATTAGGCGAGGGGAAGAGAGGATACCTTCGTGTCTGAAACGGAAGGTACGTTGATCTAGGTAGGAAGCCACGAGTCTGACAATACGGTCTGGAAGGCCAAGATAATGGAGTTTATAGATAAGTCCGGCATGCCAGACCTTATCAAAAGCTTTGGCAACGTCGAAGAAGACAGCGACTGTCTTATCGCGACGCGGGTAGAATCCACTAAGTATGTATTCTACTATACGGTGTACTTGTTGAGGACAAGAGTGTTTAGCACGAAACCCGAATTGGTGCGGAATGATCAAGGGAGGACCGTCCGATGGAAAGAGATGCTTTCTCATGCGGGACTGTATTATTCTTTCAATTACTTTACCCATTGCCTTGAGGAGGCTGATGGGTCGATGGTTAGACGGGACATTAAGGGGTTTCCCGGGTTTGGGAATCCCTATTACTATAGCCTCTTTCCACGCAGTGGGAAAGTGGCAGTGTTCAAAGCAGGCGTTGAACAGAATGACTAAAAGGGTAATAACCTGCTCTGGGAGGTGTTTGAGCGCCAGGTTGGAAATACCGTCGGCTCCAGGAGCTTTACGGGGTTTGAGTCCACGTATGATGGACTTGACCTCGTCAGTAGTTGTTTGAATGGGATCTGCGGTGACAGGGAGTGAATTCCTCTGACGGACTTCATCCTCCACCGTTTGAACATGAGACAGGGAATGGGGCTGAGTGCTGGGAGCACACTGCGTAGCAATACTGTCAGCGAAACATTCTGCTTTTTCGTCGTCCTCGAAGGCTATACTGCCGTCGGGACGGTTAAGTGGGGGGGTGTCTAACTTGGCGTCTATTCGAAGGTTTTTAGCCGTCTTATAGAACGCCTTGTGAGAGGGAGTTATGTCGCTCATGAGGGAGTCCCAATTGGAGTTCCTCAGCTCTGTAAGTAGGGATCGAACTTGACGCTGTAAGGCGTTAGCTCTCCTGCGGTAAGTGGGAGTGGGGTATAAAGCAGCACGTCTGAGCGCTGCATTTTTCTTACGAATGAGAAGCCTGGCTTCGAGCTGTAGTTTCCGGTTTGGGACCTTGACCACACGCTCGTTGTCGCGAAGGGCTGACTGTACTGTTTTAGTGAGATTACTGACAGTATTGTCTATTGTAGCCGAGCTATCGAAGTAGTCGGCTGAGATAGCATAAGGTGAATTGGGGGACTCGAACTCCGCTTTAAGCGCGTTCTTGTAACCATCCCAGTTAGTGAAAGTTCGGGTGACGGGCGGGGAAGAGTCTATAGGCCCTAGCTCAAGGGAGACCGGGCGGTGATCAGAACCTAGGTCGTCGAGAGTGTTTAAAGCTCTCAGGTTGAGTGAGATTCCCTTGGTTAGGGCTATATCTAGAATGTCAGGTGAGTGGTTCACCTGCTTCGGATAGTGAGTGGGAGAGGAAGGGGATAAAATATTTATTCCCAGTTTGGTAGTAAGCTTGAAGAGCTTCTTACCGTTTTGGTTAGTTTTAAGGCACCTCCAGTCGGAGTGTTTGGAGTTGAAATCTCCGAATAGTATAATGGAGTCTCCGAGCGAGAGCAGTGCTTCTAGGTCGCTACGAAGAGGTGTTTTCTGAGGTGGGTTATATACTGAGGCTATGATCAGGGACGGGTGTCCTGTCATGCCTAGTTTGACTACCGTGGCTTCCATGTTGGTGAGTGGAGGGGTTTCTATTACAGAGCAATGTAAAGATCTTTTGTAGTAGATGGCAGTGCCTCCGCCCTTGCGGCCGTCGGCTCTGTCGTCTCGTACGAGAGAGTATTTGGGGATAGACAAACCCTTTTTAAGAGAGGGCTTGAGGTGGGTTTCTTGGATTAGCAATAGGTCGATATCCCTATTGCGAATAAACTCTTTAATTTCTAATATGTTAGAGTACAGACCGCGTGAATTGAAAGAGATAAGCGAGACGCCTTTAGGCCTCACTCGACCGGTAGAAGGGGGAATTGCGTTAAGCGCTATTGACATTACTTAAGCGAGTTAACTAACTCGCTGTGTTCGACGAGCACCATGGCTCGCTCGATGGGACTGCTAGCTGCAAGGAGCTTGCGGGTGAAGGCATGGATTTCATCCATGTTAATACTATTTATTAAGTCCCTCACCGTGGCCAAGTCCTCATAAGAGGGCATATGGCTGGTTTGGGACTGGGAGGGACGCGGGAAGGCAGTAGGTGCCAGTGGGTTTGTCCCAGGCCAGGAGGCCGGGGAAGCGCACCGGGTCAACGCTGACTGGCTTAGTTGTCACCGTTAAGTATCCACCAGTCCAAGGTATTATTCTCTGAAGGAGAATAAAGAAAAATAAATGAAATCCGGTATACGGCAGAACAGAGTGGGAGCACGAGTGCGACCGCTCTGCTCGGCGCGTAAAGCGGAACTACCTGCACTGCACACTGCACAGCACAGCACTGCACACGCGAGACACACGGACTCACGCGAACCGGTTTGGCTTCTCTAGAAAGAGACACCGATAGGACCGATAGGGACTATCGCAGGTAGCGGACGCGGGACGTCCGTACGCTACGACGGTCAGATCGGAACTGACCCCCATCTAATAATTTGTATTGTTAAGTTTTAAATGATTACTAGATAGGAAGGATTTTTTGTCTCAGTTCTTCTTTTGATTATTTCTCAATTTTTTGTTATTGTATTTTTCTTGTTCACCTTTTTTACCAGTTTATAACCTTTTTCACAGTTTATAACTAACAACTAGGTTTTCGCGTGGGGCGCGCGCTGCTAAAGCAGCGCGCGTGCCTTTCTCTTTCGCAAAAGACAAAATAAATAAATAGTTTTTTTTTTCAAAAATATTGGTCTTTGAAATTTATTTTTCGATTCAGGGGTCTGTTTGCGACATATTTGGCTTCAAATTAATATTTTTGGTTTGTCTATTTTTTTGGCACGATTAACAGAATATGAGAGGGAGAGGGAAGGGGTAAGGGAGAGGGAAAGGGAGAGAGAGAAGGAGAGGGAGAGGTAGATGGAGAGAGAGTGGGTGGGAGAGGGAGAGGGGGGAAGAAGGGAAGGCAGGGAGAGGTAGCAGGAGAGTGAAGGGAGGGGAAGAGGAAGAGGGAAATAGCTGGGAGAGAGAGAGGAAGAAGGTGAGGGGGAGGAAGAGGGAGGAAGACAGGGAGAGAGAAGAGGGGGAGACGGAGAGGTAGCGGGAGAGGGAGACGGAGAGGTAGCGGGAGAGGGAGACGCAGAGGTAGCGGGAGAGGGAGACGGAGAGGTAGCGGGAGAGGGAGGAAGGGGGAAATGGCGAGGGAAAACGTAAGAGGGGGAGAGGGAGGGTGAGACGGAGTGTGAGCGAGTGGAAATTGCTGAGGGAGCGGGAGAGGGAGGGGCGGGAGGGGGAGAGAGAGGGGAAGGAAAGCGATGGAGAGGGAGAAGGAGAAATTAATAGGCGATACAAAGTTTGCCGGGTCAGCTAGTTGATAACAATAACTAATAATAACCCTTAATACTAATAAACGCCTCATACATTGTATTGACATTCAATGGACAAACAATCTGAAATAATCGACACAAAATACAATGATACATGCTTACTCTACTTTGGTCATTCTATTGGCACTATTATAAACGATGCCCAGGGCGATCTGGACCTATTAATGGACCTATTAATTGATATGGTTTCAACAAAATATCCTTACAATAAAATTAATACGAGTAAAACAAATTATATTATATTTACATCAAAAAATAAAAAAAATGAACATTATTCTCCATTAAAAATAAATAATCAAATAATCCAAAGAATTGATCACGAAAAGTATTTAGGACTTATATTAGATAGCAAATTGACCTGGATTCCACATATTCAGAAAGTGAGGCGTAAATTAACATGACTAACCGGAGCGCTACGAGGTATAGTTCGCTGCCTACCCTTACAAGTACGCTATTTAATATATAACTCACTGGTAAAACCTCATATTGATTACTTAATAGAAGTCTGGGGCACTGCGTCGAAAACAAATATAAATTTACTACAGACTGCACAAAACAAATTAATTAAAACTTTATTTAATTATGATTATCGTATGCCAACCAAAACACTTTATAATAATACAAAATTAATGAATATTTCCCAAACATATACTTACTATAATTGCATACCGATACGAAAAATATTGAATAAACATATACACACTAACATTACACTTCAAAAGAAAATAAATAAAACTCATAAAATGAAATTAAGAAGGGACAATGACCTACAGTTGTACGTTCCCCGAACCAATCAGGCTAAGCGGAGTATTTTACATGAAGGATGCAAAATTTATAATCAGCTACCAAAAGACCTAAAAGAAGCAAAATCAATGTTTACTTTTAAAAAGAGACTAAAAATTTTTGTTATGAAAAACCTCAACACCACTTTAGTATGAGACACTTCCAGACATTCATAACTCTATGTTACCTGACTTGAGTGCGAGTATGGAACGTATCTATATTCAAGTACCCTCAATAGTTTTTATATTATAGTTTGGAATATTAACGCAACTCTGTGCAATGTACTCACTGTTATTTCTATATTATTGTTCATTCTCATGTAAGTGAATTGTATTCTTTATGAGAATAAAGGTTATCTCAAACCTCAAAATACATTTGTATGAAAATTTATATTGTTATATGGCAACACTGCAACATTTTTCCTCCGATGTGTAAGATCTATAAGTACCAACAACCTCCTGATATATTGTAATGACATAAGATTGATGAAATAGCCTGAAATATTACATAAAAAAGTGCATTTGTATGAAAACTTTTATTTTTTGTATGGCAACCCTAAAATATTTTTTCACCATCATTTATAAACTATTGAAGACTACAATCGCCCCATACATTATGAGGCCATCAAATGAAGACAACCGCCTCAAATATTTGAAAAAAGAAAACATTTGTATGAAAATTATTATTTTTTGTATGGCAACACTGAAATTTTTTTAACCAAAATTCACAAAATATCAGTAACTACAAATGCCCCATACATTATAGTAGCGAAATATTCAATCCAAAAATAAATTTGTATGAAAATTATTATTTTTTGTATGGCAACATTGAAATTTTATTGTTTTGCCAAAACGAATTATTTAATTAAGAAATATCTCCCATACATTTCTTATACTCCTGATCTATAGTTTAGGCTCAATTACTCGAAAAGTGAAAAAAATTCTGGACTCCAGTGTTACCAGTTTATTAAGATGAAAATGGTCAAATGTCATTACGACGACCACTTGAAATGTTTTGGTAAAATATTTTGATTAAAAATATTTTTCCTTCTACTTTTCATATTTTTGAATGGAAAGTCCAAAAAATTGTATGACCTAAGAAAAGAAAAACCAAACATGGCAACACTTTCAGTCAAGTTACACAACCGCCTCATACAAAGTAACCCCCTCAAGTGTTGCCAACCTACAAATTTTTTCGTTCAAAAAATGCCATTTTTCGTACATTTTACAAAATGGCCGCCACGGGGTCCGCCATTTTGTCGAAAAAAAAATATCCCCAAAATATCAAAATTGAGGACATTTGTAAGAGAAAACATGAAGAATAGTAGAAAAAAGTTGAAAAACCACCCCGATGCGACCCGACAAAGTCACCTCTAAAATTTCAAAACTTTAAAGAAAAATATCTCGGCGGACATCTTGTTTTTTAAATTTTTTCTAATTTCATCGTATTAGTCGTCCCAAAATTATTCGAAAATGACACCAATATTGGGCAGGTGCTCCTATAAATAAAAAAGTTGACAATTTCCGAGCGGCCGCCATCTTGAATTTTCGAACGGTCGGATTTTTCCCATAGTGATCATAAGTAGTCAAGCAACTTTCCCATACATCATTATAACCCCCCACCAATACTTTCGGCTGGGCTACTCAAAATGTGAAAAAATGGGAAAAAAAAATCTAGCTCCCAGTGTTGCCAGTTAATTTAAATAAAAATGGTCAAATGTCATTACGACGACCACTAAAAATTTTTTGGTGAAATTTTTTGATTAAAAATGTTTCTCCTTCTACTTTTCATATTTTTGAATAGAAAGTTCACAAAAATGTATGAACAAAAAAAAAATCAACGTACCCTGGCAACACTTCAAACCAAGATCCACAACCGCCCCATACAAAGTGAACCCCTCAAATGTTGCTAACCTAAAAAATTTTTCCTTCAAAAAATGCAATTTTTCGTACATTTTATAAAATGGCCGCCACGGGGTCCGCCATCTTGGCGAAAAAAAAAATATACCCCAAACGTCAAAATTGGGGATAAATGCAAGGCAACAAACCAAAAAAATCGCAAAAAAGTTTAAAACCCAACGCAATCCGACCCCGCAAAGTCACCTCGAAAATTGAAAAATTTTAAATCAAAATATCTCGGCGGCCATCTTGTTTTTTCAAATTTTTCTAAATTCTTCGTAACACTTTTCCCAACATTTACCGAAAACGACACCAATCTCGGGTAGCTGCATAACAAAAAAAAAAGTTGATCATTTCACCTCGGCCGCCATCTTGGATTTTCGAAAAGTCGGATTTTTCCCATAGATCCGGGGGTGAACAAAAAATTCTCCCATACAAAGTACTCACCCCCCACTACTCCTTCTGGGAGATCAATTCGGGTTTTCGTAAAACGAAAAAAAAAATCCAGCAGTCAGTGTTGCCAGTCGACATCGACGAAAATGGTCAAATGTCATAGCGACGACCGCGACACGGTTTCCTGTGTGACATTTGTATCAAAAATATTGCTCCTTCTACTTTTCATGTTTTTGAATAGAAAGTCCAAAAAAATATATGAACGAAGATAAAAAAAATGAAACCTGGCAACACTTTGGGTCAAGTTACACAACCGCCCGGAACAAAGGGACCCGCTCAAATGTTGCCAACCAGAAGAAAAACGCACCCAAAAAATGTCATTTTTCGTACATTTTTCAAAATGGCCGCCACCGCGTCCGCCATCTTGTCGAAAAAATAAATATTCCCAAAATATCAAAATTAAGGATACTTCCAAGCGAATGCAAAAAAAATATTGCAAAAAAGTTGAAAAACCTCCCCGATGCGACCCCTCAAAGTCACCTCTAAAATGGGAAAAATTCAAACCAAAATAACTCGGCGGCCATCTTGTTTTTTCATTTTTTTCTCATTTTTTCGTAATTCCCTTCCTAAACTTTACGAAAACCTCTAAAAACATTGGGCAAAAGGCCATAAATAAAAAAGTTGACAATCTCCGCGCAGCCGCCATCTTGAAAATGGGAAATGTCAGATTTTTCCCGAGGTGTCGGGAGGAGATGGAGAACTTTTGCCATAGACAACAAAGTTGTATCTCGACTCCTTCTGGGAGAACAATTATATAGTTATCACGGTGGTAAGTCTAGGATTATATATTATAACTAGGTTTTCGCGTGGGGCGCGCGCTGCTAAAGCAGCGCGCGTGCCTTTCTCTTTCGCAAAAGACAAAATAAATAAATAGTTTTTTTTTCAAAAATATTGGTCTTTGAAATTTATTTTTCGATTCAGAGGTCTGTTTGCAACATATTTGGCTTCAAAGCACTTTGTCTTTTTTTGTATCACAACACTGAAATATGTATAAACGGTAAGAGAGGGGGAGATGGAGAGGGAGAGGACGAGAGAGAGGAAGAGGGAGGGGGAGGGGGAGCGGGAGCGGGAGGAGGGAGGGGAAAGGGAGAGGGAGAGAGAGGGAAAGACGGAGTAGTAGTGGGAGAGGGATTGGGAGAGGGAGCGCGACAGGTAAGAGAGCGAGAGAAAGGGAGACGAAGAGGGAGGGAGAGGGAGGAGGAGACGGAGAGATAGCGGGAGAGTGAGAGGGAAGAAGAGGGAGGGACAGGGGGAGGGAGGGAGAGAGAGCGGGAGAGGGAGGAAGAGGGAGAAGCGAGGAGAGTGAGGGGGAGACGGAGAGGGAGAGGGAAAGGAAAAGGGAGGGGGAGATGGAGAGGTATAGGGAGAGGAGGAGGGAGAGAGAGGGAGAGATGGTATGATTAATACGAATTGAATTGGATTGCATGGATAAGTAATTTACACTGATGTTGACATTGTATTACTTTTTTTTCTATATTTGCACACCACGCTGTGGTTAAAATTGAGAACTAATTTTAATATAATAACAACGTGTGTGTAACAATTTTATGCAAATAAATATGCTATTATTATGTATCTCAATAGAATCTCGGGTCAAAGATGTAAGCGGACCCGGTAGAGGTAAGGCGGACACAGGTCCAAGACGTAGAGGCCCCTTTGAGACTGTTTAATAGTCCATAGTGTCGCTACTCACTACAGCTCGCCACAAGCTGCACTGTGACCTTATTATTATTATAATAAGCGGTACAAAGTTTGCCGGGTCGGCTAGTTGATAACAATAACTAATAATAACACTTAATACTAATAAACGTCTCATACATTGTATTGACATTCAATGGACAAACTATCTGAAATATTCGACACAAAATACATTTGTATGAAAATTAATATTTTTATATGGCAACACTGCAACATTTTTTCCTCCGCTGTGCACGATCTATAAGTACCAACAACCTCCTGTTATATTGTAATGACATAAGATTTATGAAATAGCCTGAAATATAACATAAAAAAGAACATTTGTATGAAAACTTTTATTTTTTATATGGCAACCCTAAAATATTTTTTCACCATCATATACGGACTATTGGAACCTACAATCGCCCCATACATTATAAGGCCATCAAATGAAGACATCCGCCTCAAATATTTGAAAAAAGGAAACATTTGTATGAAAATTATTATTTTTTGTATGGCAACACTGAATTTTTTTTCACCAAAATTCACAAAATATCAGTACCTACAAATGCCCCATACATTATAGTAGCGAAATATTCAATCCAAAAATAAATTTGTATGAAAATTATTATTTTTTGTATGGCAACACTGAAATTTTATTGCTTTCCCAGAACGAATGATTTAATAAAGAAATATCTCCCATACATTTTCTATACTCTTGATCTATAGTTTAGGCTCAACTACTTGAAAAATGAAAAAAATTCTGGACTCCAGTGTTGCCACTTAATTAAGATGAAAATGGTCAAATGTCATTACGACGACCACTTAAAATATTTTGGTGAAATATTTTGATTAAAAATATTTTTCCTTCTACTTTTTATGTTTTTGAATGGAAAGTCCAAAAAATTGTATGAACAAAGAAAATAAAAACCAAACATGGCAACACTATCGGTCAAGTTACACAATCGCCCCATACAAAGCAACCCCCTCAAGTGTTGCCAACCTACTAATTTTTTCCTTCAAAAAATGCAATTTTTCGTACATTTTACAAAATGGCCGCCACGGGGTCTGCCATCTTGTCGAAAAAAATAATATCCCCAAAATATCAAAATTGAGGGCACTCCAAAGGGAAAACAAAAAGAATATTAGAAAAAAGTTGAAAAACCAACCCGATGCGACCCCACAAAGTCACCTCTAAAATTTGAAAACTTTAAAGTGAAATATCTCGGCGGCCATCTTGTTTTTTATTTTTTTTCTAATTTCATCGTATTAGTCGTCCCAAAATTATTCGAAAATGACGCCAATATTTGGTAGGAGCTCATATAAATAAAAAAGTTGACAATCGCCGAGCGGCCGCCATCTTGAATTTTCGAACGGTCGGATTTTTCCCATAGTGAACATAAGTAGTCAAGCAAATTTTTCATACATCATTATAACCCTTCACCAATACTTTCGGCTGGGCTACTCGAAATGTGAAAAAACGGGAAAAAAAATTCTAGCTCCCAGTGTTGCCAGTTAATTTGGATGAAAATGGTCAAATGTCATTACGACGACCACTAAAAAATTTTGGTGAAATTTTTTGATTAAAAATGTTTCTCCTTCTACTTTTTATATTTTTGAATAGAAAGTTCACAAAAATGTATGAACGAAAAAAAAATCAACGTACCCTGGCAACACTTCAGACCAAGTTCCACAACCGCCCATACAAAGTGACCCCGTCCAATGTTGTCAACGTAAAAAATTTTTCCTTCAAAAAATGCAATTTTTCGTACATTTTATAAAATGGCCGCCACGGGGTCCGCCATCTTGTCGAAAAAAAAATATACCCCAAACGTCAAATTGGGGATAGATCCAAGGCAACAAAGAAAAAAAATCGCAAAAAAGTTAAAAACCCAACGCAATCCGACCCCGCAAAGTAGCCTCAAAAATTGAAAAATTTTAAATCAAAATATCTCGGCGGCCATCTTGTTTTTTCAAATTTTTCAAAATTTTTCGTAACACTTTTCCCAACATTAGCCGAAAACGACACCAATCTTGGGTAGTTGCATAATAAAAAAAAAAGTTGATCATTTCATCTCGGCCGCCATCTTGGATTTTCGAAAAGTCGGATTTTTCCCATAGATCTGGGGGTGAACCAAAAATTCTCCCATACATAGTACTCACCCCCCACCACTCCTTCTGGGAGATCAATTCGGGTTTTCGTAAAACGAAAAAAAAATTCCAGCAGTCAGTGTTGCCAGTCGACATCGACGAAAATGGTCAAATGTCATTACGACAACAAGAACACGTTTGCCCATGCGATTTTTTGATTAAAAATATTGCTTCTTCTACTTTTCATGTTTTTGAATAGAAAGTCCAAAAAAATGTGTGAACGAAGATAAAAAAAATAAAACTTGGCAACACTTTAGGTCAAGTTACACAACCGCCCGGAACAAAGGGACCCGCTCAGATGTTGCCAACCAGAAGAAAAATGCACCCAAAAAATGTCATTTTTCGTACATTTTTCAAAATGGCCGCCACCGCGTCCGCCATCTTGTCGAAAAAATTAATAGTCCCAAAATATCAAAATCGAGGATATTTTCAAGACAACACAAAAAAATATCAACAAAAAGTTGAAAAACCTCCCCGATGCGACCCCGCAAACTCACCTCTAAAATGGGAAAAATTCAAACCAAAATAACTCGGCGGCCATCTTGTTTTTTCATTTTTTTCTCATTTTTTCGTAATTCCCTTCCTTAACTTTACGAAAACCTCCAAAAACATTGGCCAAAAAGCTATAAACAAAAAAGTTGACAATCGCCGCGCAGCCGCCATCTTGAAAATGGGAAATGTCAGATTTTTCCCGAGGTGTCGGGAGGAGATGGAGAACTTTCGCCATAGACAACAAAATCGTATCTCGACTCCTTCTGGGAGAACAATTATATAGTTATCACGGTGGTAAGTCTAGGATTATATATTATAACTAGGTTTTCGCGTGGGGCGCGCGCTGCTAAAGCAGCGCGCGTGCCTTTCTCTTTCGCAAAAGACAAAATAAATAAATAGTTTTTTTCAAAAATGTCATCGGTCTTGGAAATTTATTTTTCGATTCAGGGGCGAAATGTTGGCTTCAAACTTACTACTTTTGGTTTGTCTATTTTTTTGGCATGATTAACAGAATATGAGAGGGAGGGGGAGAGGGTGAGGGAGGGGATGAGGAAGATGGAGAGGGAGAGGAGGGAGAGGGGGAGGAAGAGGGAGAAGGAGAGGGAGGGAAAGTGAGGGAGGAAAAGTGAGAGGGAGGAAGATGGAGAGGGAAAGGGAGAGGGAGGGAGAGGGGGAGGAAGAGGGAGAAGGAGAGGGAGGGAGAGTGAGAGGGAGGAAGATGGAGAGGGAAAGGGAGAGGGAGAGAGAGGAGGAGGAAGAGGGAGATGGAGAGGGGGAGAGAGGAAGAGGGAGGGGGAGACGGAGAGGTAGCGGGAGAGGGAGGGAGGGGGAAAGGGCGAGGGAAAGGGTAAGAGGGGAGAGGTAAGGAGAGGGGAGGGAAAGGGAGGAGAAGGAGAAATTGATAGGCGGTACAAAGTTTGCTGGGTCAGCTAGTTGATAACTAATAGTAACCCTTCATGCTTATAAACGCCTCATACATTGTATTAACATTCAATGGACAAACAATCTGAAATATTCGACACAAAATACATTTGTATGAAAATTAATATTTTTATATGGCAACACTGCAACATTTTTCCTCTGATGTGTACGATCTATAAGTACCAACAACCTCCTGATATATTGTAATGACATAAGATTGATGAAATAGCCTGAAATATTACATAAAAAAGTACATTTATAAGAAAACTTTTATTTTTTGTATGGCAACCCTAAAATATTTTTTCACCATCATTTACAAACTATTGTTGTCTACAATCGCTCCATACATTATAAGGCCATCAAATGAAGAGAACCGCCTGAAATATTTGAAAAAAGAAAACATTTGTATGAAAATTATTATTTTTTGTATGGCAACACTGAATTTTTTTTCACCAAAATTTACAAAATATCAGTACCTACAAATTCCTCATACATAATAGTAGCGAAATATTGAATCCAAAAACAAATTTGTATGAAAATTATTATTTTTTGTATGGCAACACTAAAATTTTATTGTTTTCCCAAAACGAATGATTTAATTAAAAAATATCACTCATACATTTCTTATACTCTTGATCTATAGTTTAGGCTCACTTACTCGAAAAGTGAAAAAAATTCTGGACTCCAGTGTTGCCAGTTAATTAAGCTGAAAATGGTCAAATGTCATTACGACTACCACAAGAAATCTCCTTGTTTGATTTTTTTATCAAAAATGTTTTCCTTCTACTTTTCATATTTTTGAATGGAAAGTCCAAAAAATTGTATGAACGAAGAAAAAAAAAACCAAACATGGCAACACTTTCGGTTAATATACACAACCGCCTCATACAAAGCAACCCCCTCAAGTGTTGCCAACCTACTAATTTTTTCCTTCAAAAAATGCAATTTTTCGTACATTTTACAAAATGGCCGCCACGCGGTCCGCCATCTTGTCGAAAAAAATAATATCCCCAAAATATCAAAATTGAGGACACTTTCAAGGGAAAAAAAAAGAATATTGGAAAAAAGTTGAAACACCACCCCGATGCGTCCACACAAAGTCACCTCTAAAATTTCAAAATTTTAAACAAAAATATCTCGGCGGCCATCTTGTTTTTTATTTTTTTTCTAATTTCATCGTATTAGTCGTCCCAAAATTATTCGAAAATGACACCAATATTGGTTAGGTGCTCACATAAATAAAAAGTTGACAGTCGCCGAGCGGCCGCCATCTTGAATTTTCGAACGGTCGGATTTTTCCCATAGTAAACATAGATAGTCAAGCAACTTTTCCATACATCATTATAACCCCCCACCAATACTTTCGGCTGGGCTACTCGAAATGTGAAAAAACGGGAAAAAAAAATGTAGCTCCCAGTGTTGCCAGTTAATTTAGATGAAAATGGTCAAATGTCATTACGACAGCCACTAAAAATTTTTTGGTGAATTTTTTTGATTAAAAATGTTTCTCCTTCTACTTTTCATATTTTGAATAGAAAGTTCACAAAAATGTATGAACGAAAAAAAAATCAACGTACCCTGGCAATACTTCAGACCAAGTCCCACAACCGCCCCATACAAAGTGACCCCCTCAAATGTTGCCAACCTAAAAATTTTTTCCTTCAAAAAATGCAATTTTTCGTACATTTTATAAAATGGCCGCCACGGGGTCCGCCATCTTGGCGAAAAAAAAAATATACCCCAAACGTCAAAATTGGGGATAGATGCAAGGCAACAAAGCAAAAAAATTGCAAAAAAGTTTAAAACCCAACGCAATCCGACCCCGCAAAGTCACCTCGAAAATTGAAAAATTTTAAACCAAAATATCTCGGCGGCCATCTTGTTTTTTCAAATTTTTTCAAATTCTTCGTAACACTTTTTCCAACATTAGCCGAAAACAACACCAATCTCGGGTAGCTGCATAATAAAAAAAAAAGTTGATCATTTCACCTCGGCCGCCATCTTGGATTTTCGAAAAGTCGGATTTTTCCCATAGATCCGGAGGTGAACCAAAAATTCTCCATACATGGTACTCACCCCCCACCACTCCTTCTGGGAGATCAATTCGGGTTTTCGTAAAACGAAAAAAAAAATCCAGCAGTCAGTGTTGCCAGTCGACATCGACGAAAATGGTCAAATGTCATAGCGACGACCGCGACACGATTTCCTGTATGACATTGTTATCAAAAATATTGCTCGTTCTACTTTTCATGTTTTTGAATAGAAAGTCCAAAAAAATGTGTGAACGAAGATTAAAAAATGCAACCTGGCAACACTTTGGGTTAAGTTCCACAACCGCCCGAACAAAGCATCCCGCTCAAATGTTGCCAACCCGAAGAAAAATGCACCCAAAAAATGACATTTTTCGTACATTTTTCAAAATGGCCGCCACCGCGTCCGCCATCTTGTCAAAAAAATTAATACCCCCCAAAATATCAAAATCGAGGATACTTTCAAGACAACACAAAAAAAATATCAACAAAAAGTTTAAAAACCACCCCGATGCGACCCCACAAACTCACCTCTAAAATGGAAAAAATTCAAACCAAAATAACTCGGCGGCCATCTTGTTTTTTCAATTTTTTTTAATTTTTTCATAATCACCTTCTATAACTTAAAGAATACCCCCAAAAATATCGGGCAAGAAGCCATAAACAAAAAAGTTGACAATCTCCGCGCGGCCGCCATCTTGAAAATGGGGAAATGTCAGATTTTTCCCGAGGTGTAGGGAGGAGATGGAGAACTTTCGCCATAGACAACAAAGTCGTATCTCTACTCCTTCTGGGAGATCAATTGTATAGGTGAGTCAGTGGTAAGTCTAGGATTATATATTATAACTAGGTTTTCGCGTGGGGCGCGCGCTGCTAAAGCAGCGCGCGTGCCTTTCTCTTTCGCACAAGACAAAATAAATAAATAGTTTTTTTTCAAAAATATTGGTCTTTGAAATTTATTTTTCGATTCAGGGGTACGTTTGCGAAATGTTTGGCTTCAAACTACTAATTTTGGTTTGTCAAGTTTTTTTGGCTTATTTTTTTGGCAGAATACGAGAGGGAGAGGGTGAGGGAGAGGGAAAGGGAGGGGGTGGGGGAGGGGGTGAGGGAGAGGGAAATGGAAAGGGAGAGGTAGACGTAGAGACAGTGGGCGGGAGAGGGAGAAGGAGGGAGAGTGAGAGGGAGGAAGATGGAGAGGGAGAGGGAGGTAGAGGGGGAGGAAGAGGGAGAAGGAGAGGGAGAGAGAGGAAGAGGGAGGGGGAGACGCAGAGGTAGCGGGAGAGGGAGCGGGAGAGGGAGGGAGGGGGAAAGGGAGAGGGAAAGGGTAAGAGGGGAGGGAAAGGGAGGAGGAGAGGGGGGGCAAGGGGGAGGTAGAGGGGAAGGAAAGCGATGGAGAGGGAGAAGGAGAAATTGATAGGCGGTACAAAGTTTGCCGGGTCAGCTAGTTGATAACTAATAATAACATTTCATACTAATAAACGCCTCATACATTGTATTGACATTCAATAAACAAAAAATCTGAAATATTCGACACAAAATACATTTGTATGAAAATTAATATTTTTATATGGCAACACTGCAACATTTTTCCTCCCATGTGCACGATCTATAAGTACCAACAACCTCCTGATATATTGTAATGACATAAGATTTATGAAATAGCCTGAAATATTACATAACAAAATAATATTTGTATGAAAACTTATATTTTTTGTATGGCAACCCTAAAATATTTTTTCCCCATCATATACGGACTATTAGAACCTACAATCGCCCCATACATTATAAGGCCATCAAATGAAGACAACCGCCTCAAATATTTGAAAAAAGAAAACATTTGTATGAAAGTTATTATTTTTTGTATGGCAACACTGAAATTTTTTTCACCAAAATTCACAAAATATCAGTACCTACAAATGCCCCATACATTATAGTAGCGAAATATTCAATCCAAAAATAAACTTGTATGAAAAACATTATTTTTTGTATGGCAACACTGAAATTTTATTATTTTCCCAAAACGAATGATTTAATTTAGAAATATCTCCCATACATTTCTTATACTCTTGATCTATAGTTTAGGCTCAACTACTCGAAAAGTGAAAAAAATTCTGGACTCCAGTGTTGCCAGTTTATTAAGATGAAAATGGTCAAATGTCATTACGACGACCACTTTAAATATTTTGGTGAAATATTTTGATTAAAAATATTTGTCCTTCTACTTTTTATATTTTTGAATGGAAAGTCCAAAAAATTGTATGAACGAACAAACGAAAAACCAAACATGGCAACACTTTTGGTCAAGTTACACAATCGCCCCATACAAAGCAACCCCCTTAAGTGTTGCCAACCTACTAATTTTTTCCTTCAAAATATGCAATTTTTCGTACATTTTACAAAATGGCCGCCACGGGATCCGCCATCTTGTTGAAAAAAAAATTATCCCCAAAATATCAAAATTGAGGACACTTTCAAGGGAAAACAAAAATAATATTATAAAAAAGTTGAAAAACCACCCCGATGCGACTCCACAAAGTCACCTCTAAAATTTCAAAATTTTAAAGTAAAATATCTCGGCGGCCATCTTGTTTTTTAAATTTTTTCTAATTTCATCGTATTAGTCGTCCCAAAATTATTCGAAAATGACACCAATATTGGGTAGGTGCTCACATAAATAAAAAAGTTGACACTCGCCGAGCGGCCGCCATCTTGAATTTTCGAACGGTCGGATTTTTCCCATAGTAACCATAAGTAGTCAAACAACTTTTCCATACATCATTATAACCCCCCACCAATACTTTCGGCTGGGCTACTCGAAATGTGAAAAAACGGGAAAAAAAATTCTAGCTCCCAGTGTTGCCAGTTAATTTAGATGAAAATGGTCAAATGTCATTACGACGACTACTTAAAATTTTTTGGTGAATTTTTTTGCTTAAAAATGTTTCTCCTTCTACTTTTCATATTTTTGAATAGAAAGTTCACAAAAATGTATGAAGGAAAAAAAAATTAACGTAACCTGGCAATACTTCAGACCAATACCCACAACCGCCCCATACAAAGTGATCCCCTCAAATGTTGCCAACCTAAAAAATTTTTCCTTCAAAAAATGCAATTTTTCGTACATTTCATAAAATGGCCGCCACGGGGTCCGCCATCTTGTCGAAAAAAAAAATATACCCCAAACGTCAAAATTGGGGATAGATCCAAGGCAACAAAGAAAAAAAATCGCAAAAAAATTAAAAACCCAACGCAATCCGACCCCGCAAAGTAGCATCGAAAATTGAAAAATTTTAAACTTAAATATCTCGGCGGCCATCTTGTTTTTTCAAATTTTTCCAAATTCATCGTAACACTTTTCCCAACATTAGCCGAAAACGACACCAATCTCGGGTAGCTGCATAATAAAAAAAAAAGTTGATTATTTCACCTCGGCCGCCATCTTGGATTTTCGGAAAGTCGGATTTTTCCCATAGATCCGGGGGTGAACCAAAAATTCCCCCATACATAGTATCTACCCCCCACCACTCCTTCTGGGAGATCAATTCGGGTTTTCGTAAAACGAAAAAAAAATTCCAGCAGTCAGTGTTGCCAGGTGAAATCGACGAAAATGGTCAAATGTCATTATGACAACCACAACACGATTGCATGTGTGAATTTTTGATTAAAAATATTGCTCCTTCTACTTTTCATGTTTTTGAATAGAAAGTCAAAAAAAATGTGTGAACGAAGATAAAAAAAATAAAACCTGGCAACACTTTGGGTCAAGTTACACAACCGCCCGGAACAAAGGGACCCGCTCAAATGTTGCCAACCGGAAGAAAAATGCACCCAAAAAATGTCATTTTTCGTACATTTTTCAAAATGGCCGCCACCGCGTCCGCCATTTTGTCAAAAAAATAAATATTCCCAAAATATCAAAATCGAGGATACTTTCAAGACAACACAAAAAAAATATCAACAAAAAGTTGAAAAACCACCCCGATGCGACCCCGCAAACTCACCTCTGAAATGGAAAAAATTCAAACAAAAATAACTCGGCGGCCATCTTGTTTTTTCAATTTTTTCTCATTTTTTCGTAACTTCCTCCCTAAACTTTACGAATAACCCCAAAAAAATTTTGCAAAAGGCCATAAACAAAAAAGTTGACAATCGCCGCGCAGCCGCCATCTTGAAAATGGGAAATGTCAGATTTTTCCCGAGGTGTCGGAAGGGGATGGAGAACTTTCGCCATAGACAACAAAACCCCATCTCTGCTCCTTCTGGGAGAACAATTGTATAGTTCAGTCAGTGGTAAGTCTAGGATTATATATTATAATAATGTCTACTGGATTTTAACTTGTCAAGTCAGTTTCCTTCAAGAATCAACCGTGAAATGTTTTCATTTAGGTACCCTTTTCTTGTAGTGTCAGTGACTATGTAAAACTACTAAGTTCTGCAATAAGCATTTTCTACTTGCTTTCTTTTGAAACATTAATGCGTCTACAACGTCTTTCGTGTGACAAATGTTCAAAGGAAACTTTGACCAGTAATTGTCATGTCTACTAAAAATGTATTAGCAGTATATTTCTTGATATGTAATTTGTGGTCTACCATATAATTATTATGACCGTCGGTGTGATGGGTGTTAATAAGAGCCCCGTCTTATGATAAGTGGCGATTTAGAACAAGGCGATAAAATGGACTAAGTTAGAGCTTAATATTTCTCTCATGATACAAATACAAATGTTCTTTATTGTTCACCAATTTCAACACAATAAAAATATATTATATAAAAATAAGAAAACAATCGGCGGTCTTACTGCCAATCAGCAATTTCTTCCAATCAACCTAAATAGCAAAAAAAATAGTTACATGATACATGCCATGAATATATTGACTTAGTACCTACTTGTTAGTGAGTTCCAAATCTGTGTATAGTCCGTTTTTTGGACGATTCTAATTTATTAAGTGTTATTGTTATTCGTAATTTAAAAATTAAAATATAAATACTATTTAGAAGATATTAATAATTTTCAAAATTTAATATTTAATTAAAGAGAAATAATAATATTGTTTACCAAATAAGTCTCGTCTAAAAAACGGACTTGGACGTATACATTTTTTGTATTTCTTGTGCATCTCTAGTATTTCTAGTCTACTCATCTTCAAGTTTTCTTTTATCAATATTTTCATGTACGTTTCATATACACCTACTGTGACTTCTATTTCATTTAATAAAGTTTATTCTTTTTATTTGCCATAATATGCGAACAAAACTAAGAGCTCTTACACACTAGCAACACATCGCCAACGATATAAGAAACTGCTGCCGTCGACATGTGTCGGCGGCAGCCGTTGACGCGTTAATGGCTGCAGTTGACACTTTGGCGGCTGCCGCCGACATTTCAACTTTGAAGGTCAAGGAAGCTGTCGTCTGCACTCTTAGGCACAAGGAGCCAGTTGCAAAATGGATTCCGATGAAGAAACACTGTTATTGCTCTTGTTTTTTTATTATTTTATTATTGTACTCTTACAATTTATACTTCCAAATACATCGTATTTCTTTAATGCCTCAATTAGCAATTCAATATCAATATCGTCAATAGAACTAATTTTATGAACCCGCTATGCTAGCGCTCTCTTGCAAAGCTCTCTTGTACTATTTGCAGTCGACTGACAAAATGACGGACGTGGCATTCTACAACTGCAAACGTTGCCATAGGTCGACGGCTGCCGTTGACTCATGTCGTCGGCTGTAGTTGCCTCTGCCGCCGACGACGCGCCGCTCGTGTGTAAGAGTACAAATCTAAGGAGCCGAATCATCTCATATAGACATGAAATTAACATAACAACGTTAGGCCCGTACTCCGTCAATAGATATCTCAAGGTCCAGCAATAAACGTCCAAATGAGCAAATTGATCGTAGAGCTTTTAGGTCCTAACTCAATAAAACTCATTTCGTGAACGACGTCGAAGTAGTTGTACGATAAGTAGTTTTGTACGCACTAAAAGCTTTTCTCTTGGGCCTTTGTCAAACACATTCGATACTGGAGCACAATTACGTGTCAATATCAATTATAACTGTGTGCTACTGTATTATTACGAAAATGGTGTTAGACAGAATACTAATAGGTACGTTAATCACAGGTACGATTGACTAATATGTTACATTTTCTTCACATATATGTTATTTTCAGTTACCTTGATTTTTTATGAGTCTGTATATTTACGTAAGAAAAATTGAAATACATATCACGCTTTAAATAGCTGCAATTGTAACTAAGTTATTATAAACTCTAAGATGTTTGGAAAGTTAAGCATATAGCTACGTTGGGATCATTGACATTCAAACAAAGGTACCGGTCATCCTTTACCCCTCACATTGTCGTCACAAACCAAACAGTATAATACAATACAATATCTTTATTTGCATTAACATGGGTATTATACACAACAGGTTATATCGACGATGGAAAGGCAAAATGTATTATCCGCCATTTAGTAAAATGACCAGGAGAGACGATTAAAGTTTTAGAAAATTCATAACTTTTAAAGTATTGAAGATATCTCTATGAAATTTAAGTGAATAGTAATAAAATTTATTACAAATGCATACATGTAATAGAAAATAACGTATGTCTAATATTTGTATTAATTTATGGAGTTTATACAAAATACCAAAAAATCTCAGATAGGTAAAATAAGTTTATATCCAAATATTATATCCAAAAAATTTCAAGCAAAGTGTTTTATATCCAAAATATAATATAAATATTTTCTAGTAAATTGTTTTATATCCAAATAAATGTGATATTGCTATCGAGTAAAATGACTTAAAAACACATCCAATCATGACCAGAGAGAGGTAAACGCTTTTATGTAACTTCTTCATATCTATGCAAACCTGGAAAAACAGTTCTACAGACATCATTGTATTCAAACAAAGAGGGCCAAGTGGCTTAACCATACACTTAAATATAATTTAGGCCACAAACTAAACTTTCCATAACTTAATAAAATCCTGAAAATTGTAAAAAAAATAAAATCATTCATCCAATCCATCCATCAGCCTTTGAAGGTCCACTGCTGGACATAGGCCTCCCCTAACTTGCGCCACTCTGACCGGTCCTGAGCCTTCTGAATCCAGCAGATGCCAGCTGTCTTCTTCAGGTCGTCAGTCCACCTGGTCGGGGAGCGTCCTATGCTCCTTTTTCCGAGACGTGGGCGCCATTCGAGGTCCTTTCTTCCCCAACTGTTATCGGTCCTTCGCACTATGTGGCCAGCTCATTGCCACTTCAGCCGGCTAATTCTTTGAGCTATGTCGGTTACCCTTGTTCGTCTACGGATCTTCTCATTTCTGATGCGATCACGTAGTGAAATATCGAGCATAGCCCTCTCCATAGCCCGCTGCGCTACTCTGAGCTTGTGGATTAGGCCAATAGTAAAGCACGATGTCTCGGATCCGTATGTCATCACTGGCAACACACACTGCTCGAACGCCTTCAACTTCAGGTACTGAGGTAGTGTTTTGGACGACAAGATATGACGCAGTTTCCCGAACGCAGCCCATCCGAGTTGGATTCTACGAGTGACTTCTTTCTCGAAGTTGGACTTACCCATCTGAATCACTTGTCCCAGGTAATTGTTTTCGTCTACAACTTCGAGAGCAGCGCCATCAACAACAACCGGTACGGGTGTGATATGGACATTCGACATGATTTTCGTCTTGTCCATGTTCATCTTAAGACCCATCCGTTGTGAGGCGCTGTTCAAGTCCCCGAGCATTGTATCAAGTTCTTCCAAGGAACCCGCCAGGATGACTATATCATCGGCATATCGCAGGTGTGTGATGTATTCGCCATTGATGTTAATGCCCCGTCGTTTCCACTCCATCTGCTTGAATACGTCTTCCAACGCAGCGGTGAACAGTTTTGGGGATATGACATCCCCTTGTCACTAAGAGACAAAAAAAAATTAAAAATGAAGGTAAATGTTTTACTAAAATTATATTTATCAAAAAGTTACTGATTAAAAGGTTATAATGGTAAGGACGGAAAATCAAAACAATTAATTCAACAATAAGCAACACGTAACTAAACAATCCATCCATCAGCCCTTGGAGGTCCACTGCTGGACATAGGCGTCCCCAAACTTGCACCACTCTGACCGGTCCTGAGCCTTCTGAATCCAGCGGATGCCCGATGTCTTCATCTGGTCGTCAGTCCACCTGGTCGGGGGGCGTCCTATGCTCCTTTTTCCGAGATGTGGGCACCATTCGAAGACCTTTCTTCCCCAACGATTATCGGTCCTTCGCAATATGTGGCCAGCCCATTGCTACTTCAGCCGGCTAATTGTTTGAGCTATGTTGGTTACTCTTGTTCGTCTACGGATCTTATTTCTGATGCGATCACCTTGAGAAATACCGAGCATAGCCCTTTCCATAGCCTGCTGCGCTACTCTGAGCTTATGGATTAGGCCAATAGTAAAGCACCACGTCTCGGATCCGTATATCATCACTGGCAACACACACTGCTCGAACACCTTCGACTTCAGGCTCTGAGGTAGTGTTTTGGACGATAAGATATGACGCAGTTTCCAGAACGCAGCCCGGGTTGGATTCTACGAGTGACTTCTTTCTCAAAGTTGGACTTACCCATCTGGATCACTTGTCCCAGGTAATTGTATTCGTCTACAACTTCGAGAGCAGCGCTGTCAGTAACAACCGGTACGGGTGTGACATGGACATTCGACATAACCTTCGTCTTGTCCATGTTCATCTTAAGACCCATCCGTTGTGAGGCGCTGTTCAAGTCCCCGAGCATTATACCAAGTTCTTCCAAGGTGTGTGATGTATTCGCCATTGATAAAATAAATAAAAAAAACATGAGAGGTGTCAAGGGACACCCGGATGGAACGAAGTTCCTTTCGATTTATATATTGTTTTGTTGTACAGCGCCATCTCTGTAAAACTCTCTGAATCACTTCAAAAAAAGTGTCGTCATTCGTAAGAATCAAAAAGTGTCGTAATTTTCCGTCTAGCCCCCTTTCACAACGCGCGATAAGGAACTTCGTTCCAATAACGCGTTTAGGAGGTTGAGTTGAGGAGAGATGTAGGTTCTCTCTGCGTATTCTACCGTCTGTATAATGGAGAATGTTCTGAAGAACTGTTTGGCTTACTACCTGCAGTTCATTTTCTTCACCGCACACAGCGTACCAGGTTCCATCAACACTATCTGGATACTTGGCGTTCATCCACAGTCCGGTTCTCACGTCATTTTCTACCTCGCACGTGTAAACTGTGGAACAAACTACCTGCATCGGTGTTCCCTCTAAGCTATGACATAGGGTCCTTCAAGAAGCGGGTCTATCGTCATCTTTTTGGCCGGCAACGCGTTGGTGACGCCCCTGGTGTTGCTAATGTCCATGGGCGGCGGTGATCACTTACCATCAGGTGACCCGTCTGCTCGTTTGCCTGCTCAAAGCATAAAAAAATAACGCTTCACACTCATAGCCCCACACTAGGATTCCCTGTGTCGTGGGTGCCATGGACAACACACAAGACAGGGACATTCACGCCCAGACCGAGAACAGAAATTCAAACTCATCATTCAAATTTCCGCCTCGCTGGGAATCGAACCCAGAACCCTTGGCGCGGCGATCCGGCATGGTGACCATTGCGCCACACGGGTCGTCAAACACCCACGGGACTTCAATACTTCTATATATCGGTACTCGATCCGGCACCGCTGGGGAGAATTTAGTACTGTCCAGGTCTCGATAGAATCAAAGGCTTTCTCATAGTCCACATAGGCAACACATAGCGGCTGATAACCTCGGTCTTCTGTATAATCTGCCGCAGTGTGTGTATGTGGTCTATAGTACTGTAGCCTTTTCGGAATCCTGCTTGTTCGGGAGGCTGAAAGTCATCAAGCCTGCGTGCAATGCGATTTGTGAGCAGCCTCGGAAACAGCTTATAAACGTGGCTCAGAAGTGCAATGGGCTTGTAGTTCTTCAAAAGGGCTTTATCGCCCTTCTTGAAGAACAGCGTCACCACACTTCTGCCCCACGCTTCCGGGGTAGTTCCAGTGTTGATGACGGAATCGAATAGTTTTTGGAGCGCCACTAGAAGGGGGTTTCCTTCAGCTCTTAGAAGCTCGGTTGTGATTCCGTCATCTCCCGGTGTCTTATTGTTCTTAAGTTATTTGAGAGCCTCTCTAAACTCATACAGGCTAACGTCCGGGATATCCTCTGTGTAGTGTTGGGTCGGTTTAGCTCGCTTGTCACTCTCCTCGCGAGGAGATGGAGCTTGAGAGGAGGCATACAACCGTCCGTAGTATCTCTCAGTTTCGTACTTCAGTGTCGAACTCGGTCTTCAACCTCGTAAGCTGACCTTGCCCAGTAGATAGATCCTTAGCGAACACTTTTGAGCCCTGGCGCTACACAATAACTTATCTAAAATACTTAAATAATGGTGAATCGCGAGGTTTGACAACGGCACGAAGTGCGCGTAACCATCCTCTCCGACACAAGAAGGGTGACTGAAGCGCCTGTGCATCAGCCCGTACTTAAATATTACCATCTGACTTACTCGCAATTTGCTTTAATTTGAATGGTTTAACCATAATTTTTTGTATGCAATAAAAAATTGTAAAGTAGTTTAATGCCAAAAATGAAACTAGTACAGTCAGTTTAAATGCACATGTTATTTGTGAAAAAAACAAGTAAATTTGTTTTATTGTATTAAAATAATTTCTAGAAAGAACAGCAAAACGACTCAACGCATAATGTTACCTTATTTTGGATAGGTAAAATGTATTATCTTGGAAACAATAGCATTTTAGAATACAGTAAAATGTATTAACTTACAATGACTAACATTTAAAATCGGAGTAAAATGTTTTAATTCTATTGATGAACAAAAATCAAGTTGGGTATAATGTATCAATTACAAAAATGATAATATTATAATTTGGTAAATTGTTTTAACATTTAAATTTAGTTAAAGTCAAGCAAGGCAAAGTAACATAAGGTAAAATTTTTAGTTGAGATGTGTTTTAATGACAAAATCCACTATTTACTGTGGAGTTAAAACACAAAAAAATATGAAAAACTTCAAAAACACTGGTGTATTAACGACCATAAAAGTCTTCAGATCGAGCTGAAACTAGGACCATTCGAAAGAGAAAATTCTCCCGATTCCAACGATGTATATAACTCGATATCGCCTAAAATGGCGGTTAATACATTATGCCTTTCCACCGTCGATATGTATATGATAGTGGACGACCAGTAATATTGTCTTTATATAGAAATGCCGGAAAACGAGCTGATGACTCACCTGATGGTAAGTAGCTATCATCGCCCATGGACATCAGCAACACGAAAGGCATCACTGATGCGTTGCTGGCCAAGAAAGAGAGAAGAAAAAGAAAGAAAGAACTGGCTCTCAAGCCCCCAGCCGCAACACGACGAGTCGTTTGGCCTATCATGATCGTATACCTATCATGATCATTCGACGCTTGAAAGGAAAAATTGTCTAAGCGACACTGAGCTAACTTTACAGGAGAGTAGTTTAAAGTTGGAATAATTAGAAAAAAAATCATATGTTTTTGTAATCCTCCTACGTCCGACGTTATTCTTATTGTCTTGGATTCCTTATTTTATCATCGATATTGTGGCATATACAACTTTTCTAAAAATCCAATTTTAAACTGCTCTCCTGTAAAGTTAGCTCAGTGTCGCTTAGTCAATTTTTCCTTTCAAGCGTCGTATCATGATAGCTCTTTTGTTGGCGTGCGGGTTTTTTTTTATTAATTTTTAAATTTATTAACATGAGAAAATAATAGAAAAGTATGGACATAACATAATAATTAGATTTAATGAAATACTAAAAAATATTTGAAAATAATAGGTACATTGTATGTACTATGAGGAACAGTAAGTTCATATGAGGTACCTCAGATATATGAAACAAACGTACATACGTAGGTAAATATAAACGCACAGTACATAAATAATATTCCGCAGATCGCGACGCTCACGTTATTCTTTTTATTAGATAAAGGATGTAGGCAATTCGCTGCGCAATTGAATAATTCTTAATATTTTCAATATGACTCGACATCAGTTTTATTAAAAGCACTCCTGATGTTCAGAGTAGATTTAATTTTCTTGAGTTCCATGTAGATTCTGGTGAAACAAGACCTTAAGCTTTACCTGAGGGTTATTTTTGATACCTTTAAATTCGTTAAAAAGCACATAGACTTAAGTTTTTCCAAGGGTTACAATTCAATCATATTAAGCAGTTAATAATGACTAAGTAATATTAAAAAAAAACAATAAAAATATTTTTTTTTTTGCTTCTTTACAATCATTAATTTATCTATAGCAATGTATTTTTCTATTTACTATCCATATAAAACATTTCAGTATCATTATAATCAAATTGAGGATTTTAATATTCAAATCTACGAGTACAAGCATTCAAAAGCTAGCTAATTAGTGGTCCTTAACTCATATCTTAGGAATATGTTTTGAAACGAACATTAGAATTCCACAGCTTAAAATTTATGTCCCCAGCTAGTAATAGCACGATTTGGAAAGCCGTGTTTCAATTGATTTTGAAAGCGAATTAATGTATCCACTATGTAAAACCCGAAGAAATAAGATACTTTTTTCCATATTATGCTGACCAAAAAAAGCAGCGGTAATTAATTCTGCTTGTTAACGGTTTATTATTCACCTTCATTTTAAGAGAAGCCTCGCTAGCCTTTTGTCAATATCTTGCCTTTCATTCATTAAGGCTGCACCATGAACCAGAGACGTTGCTTCAAGAATCGGAGAAGCCTCTAACATACTTAAAACTAAACTGAACTAGTTTTGGGGTTCCAAAGTAAAATCGTAACTCTTATAGTTTCGTCATGTCCGTCCGTCCGTCTGCCTGTCTGAAGTATAGCACCGAGACTCTTATGCTAGAAAGCTGTTTAATTTAGGGGTCCGTTTGTAAAATATTTGGCTTTTAACTACTAATGTTGGTGAGAGTCAAGTGTAGGGGACACTGCCCCTGCCGGCTAAACGGTTAGAGTTGGACAAGTGGAAAAATTCTCAAAAATAGTTTATATTATGATGAATTTACCAGGAAAACTATCACAACTATGTTAGCGTAAGTACTTAATGAGTAATAGTCGATAAACTTACTACTTCAGAACCCTACATTTCGCGTGACCAGACACGCACTTGCCCGCTTTTACTTTTACTTTTAAATTTAGACTGAAGTTAGTAAAAGTGTTGGGATTCTGGGAGTTGACATTTTGAGTCATATGCAGTATCGACGTCATTTGCAGGCAAAGTTTGATTCCGTACATAAAACCAACCCACGAAACACTCCCAGGTTAGGACACGAGTCTCAGAACTTTTACCGACTTTACAACAGTGAATGCTCTGTGGAATTGATCGATCTGGTGCCCACTTCGCTCTTCCATCATTGCACCACTCGCCGAATATTGAAGCTTCATCCACATCAATTAGATCCGGAGAACCTCTACAGTCCGATTCTCATGATCCTTTTTTCACGCACGTGCAAACCGTGGAATGAGCTTCTTTCGGAGGTATTTCCGGAGCGCTATGACATGGAGTTCATCAAAAATGGTGTAAAAAAAGTTCTCCTTAAGGGCCGGCATTGAATTGGCGATTTATCTGGCATTGCTCATGTAAGTAGGCGACCGTGGCTACTTTCCATCATGTGCACTATTTGCTTTTTTGTCTGCCCTTCAGGCTAAAAAAACTTATCAATAATGTAAAACTAAAATACCTAATTTAAAACTTATCAATAATATAAGACACTCTAAAGATAAATAATTGGTCTGTTGTTGCTCACTTGGTCTCTAGCTTAGATTGAATAAATAATTAATCTGAGGTCTCTAGTCTTATTGCAAAGAATGATATAAGAGTATGTATAATACTGACCTAATTTATTTATTAAGTTATTTCACAATAAATGAAAACATATCAGGTTCATTTAAACTTAACACCGTTTACAATTTACACGTTGTAAGTAATTTATGGCTGTTTATTTATTTATTTATTATTTATCCTTTTTGACCACAATAGAAGTGTTACGGTACAAACGGCGAGCTTAATGTTTAATGCATGCATGCATGCTGTTCTGAGAAATACAGCAGATGTCGAATAAAATAAGTCTATATCTGGGTTTCGCGCGTGAGTATATTAGTTGTCCGGTACATACAATAAAACTTGTTCCAGCACTGTTAGAAATACTGCCCCTAACAATTTCAAAAAAATTGTCCAATAGAGCCATGTATCGTGGAAATTCGAGGGAATAGTACCTAACCTGTCATTCCAAGTACAAATAAACTTGGATACAAATAGGAATACCCTACGAAGTACTGTACTGTAAGTACAGTAAGTACTGCCTATGATACAGCCATCTTAAAAAAATCCTTTGGAGTTTCTCCACCATGAGGATATATTATTTTTCCTCATGTGGACTCCAGATAACTGAGTTACTTTCCACTTTGCTTCTCACAATGCAGTTATATAGCAACATTTTGATCGCGGCCACACTCTCAAGGTTTTATGATTGACTTAATACAAATCATTGTATGACAAAGACTTGTATGCCCTTGATGTGATATTATTTATGTGATCCGTAAATCTTAGGTTGCCAGTCATCATGACTCCTAAGTCTTTGATAGTGGATTGCCTCCCCAGTACAATATCATCTAATCGATAATCATACACAAATTGCTTACTTAAGTGTGCGTATGAAATTACAGAGCTTATTCCGCGTAGTCCATTCAGCAATATTGTCAATGTCCTTTTGCATATCCTTTTGCATACTTGTCCTGTACATTTATTTTTTTCAACCACCTCGCGTCAAAGTTGCGTAGAAGAAAATCCAAAACAAAAATATCCGAAGTAGACGCTATTTTATCTGTGTTCCCTGATAATTTCAACTAAATTGCAAACTGACAATTTTATTGTAAACCAACTCTTTGAGAATTCCTGGAAAAATAAATTATCAAACTCAACAGGAAAAAGTAGGGTAAAGGAGCCGAATTTTCTAGATTTAAAAAAATGTTCATTATTTCGAAAACGGTGACACTTTTACTAAGGTAATTTTTTGAAATGATAGGTCAACCCTCAAGCTATCTGCCATCTTCGGTTGATCTACTACATAAGGGACACCCTGCATAATTTATTTATTATTTTGATTAAAAGCAAGTGTACAATTTAAACAATTCGTTAGATGTGTTACAAATAAAACTCGTTTATTTAGAAACAAATAAATGTTACGTTCGCAATAAAGAATCAAAACGCTTCTCATAAAGCAGCCAGCAAATCTTTATTTTACGTTATTTCGCTTCATTCGTTTACTCGTAAAGTCTACTTTAATAATGATATTTTACGGCGGTAGTCGTCGTTATGTGTCATTTTGTTGGTAAATATAATGTAACGTGTTTTATCTATAGATCTGGACCATAAACAAGATAATAATCCTTCTTATACAAGGTTCCTTTGCAATTATAACTGTTTTCTCTGAAAATTTAATCATCAGCCTTAAAATAAATAACATAATAATTATCATTGGAGTATTACTAGCAAACAGACACCGCGAACATGATATTTGTCCCAATAAATCGGCTACAATGGGCGTCAATTTTCAATGAATTCGTTCGATTTAGAAAAAAGAACGGGGGCTCGATTTTGAAAATAGAATAGAACCTCCCGGCGGGACACAAATTTTATTCGCGATGTCTATTCTGGTACTTTAGTACACAATACTTTAACGCATAATATATGTTTATTCTTAAATTAGATGCTGGACACCCAACAGAATCGGAAACCATAAGAAAATTTCCTATTGGATATTAGCTGCAACTTGTTAGAATAGTAGCCAAGCCTAGTGTAATTTCCACACAAATGGGTTAAGTCAATGAACTAATATACCATATATTCGTTCAGTGGGTTAAGTCTTTTACACACCCGTATCTGCTGTCGCGGATATCCGTTAGTATGTAAGTATTGTCTGCTGGTAGGAATTGATGTAAATTTAAACTGATGTATTATTGAGCCTTCTATCAGCTAAGTACTTCTCTAATACGGAAAAGAGTACCAGTTTTAATATTTATCCATAAATATCTGACGTTAAACCATGACGGAGGCAATTGAACAGCATAATTTTCGTCACTACACATCCCCGTGTACCAGTTTCCACCATCACCACCTGGGTATCTACCTGGCGTTCGTCCACAGTTCGGTTCTCACGTCATGTCCTACCTCGCACGTGTAAACTGTAGAACGAACTTCCTGAATCGGTATTCCCTCTAAGCTATGACATGGGGTCCTTCAAGACACGGGTTCGTCTTTTTCTTCTAGGCTGGCAACGCATTGGTGAATAAAAATCTAATACCACAGTCTAACATTTGTAAACATAACGTTTAAAATAATGTCCATATAAATTGTTATTATTTTTTCTTCGTGCCACGACACGTAAGATTGTTAGAAAATAAAACTAACAACACGTCATAATGTTTCGTATAGCGAATAAAAAATCACCTGCACACCTATCAAATTACAACAATCCGTAGCTCATAATAACATAAAAAGAAATGATATTGCCATGCGCGTGTCGCGTAGTAATGTAGGCTATTCGAATGTATGGATATGTTTTCAACGCTAGAAATTTTGTCATAAAAATATGTCAAGTGCCATTATCATAAAGCGAGTGAGAGGTCGTTTGTAAGCATATATGCAATTGTCATCACTTGAATATCAAAGAGACATAATAACGAGAGTTTTCAAAGAATGCCTGTAACCTCATTATTGTATAATATACACGAGTGTTCTCCCAATGGTTAGATTATACCAAAATTATAATTGAAAATTTGAGGAAAACAAATGAATTTTTATGTTTAAAACTTTTTTCTAATGTCTTATTATTGATAACTCTACGTATTTTGTGTGAAATATACTTAATACTTTTTAATCACCAGTTGTTAATTTTCTAACTCTATGAAACTTAGGCAATTTAAAAATTTCTACGACTAAATTTAAGATCGGAAACAGTTGTTCGTTACTAGAGGTAGTTTGTAAGTTGGTCGGTTTATGTGAAAACTTGAGCGGATGCCTTAGCAGCCGAGGACAAGTGTCGGAGACGTGACATCCTCCTGGCTAGTGCCTCGCGTCGCAAGTTCTGCTCCTTAGTTGAGCTGTGATATGCGATGGTAGCTTGGACAGAATACCTAATAGTGCACTTTGCATCATCATAGTTTATGCGAGTAGTCCTGCACTTCTGCTGTTACAACTACTTACAACACTATTCTGTTACGAAACTCCTCAGGTAGGTCCATCTTTTACAACAGTCAAGAAATTGCCGCTGGGTCTCACATATATTTGTTTATTTAACTAGCTCAAAAATTTACTTACGATCCGAGTAACATCAAAGGCATCATTGAAGCGTTGCCGACTAAAAAATAAGAGAGAGATAGACAGACATGTAAAACACATAAAACTAACTTTAAATGAGTCGGCGTTCTTATCAAAGATTAGTTGTAGTGGATACAGGTGGTTACAAACTCATAAAGCAAAAAGCAAAAAGCTTTTTGCAAAGCAATGCAGTGATAGCCTAGCGGTTAGAACGTTGGTCTCCCGAACCAAGGGGCCCGAGTTCAAATCCTGGCACGCACCTCTAATATTCAAATATTATGTGCGTATTACAAGTTAGTTATCACTTGCTTCGGTGAAGGAAAACATCGTGAGGAAACCTGCACACCGGAGAGTTCTCCAGAAAGTTCTCAAATGTGTGTGAAGTCTATCAATCCACACTTGGCCAGCGTGGTAGTCTATGGCCTGTACCCCTCACATTATGAGAGGAGACCCCGAGCCCCGCAGTGGGACAATTATGGGTTGTTGCTTTGCTACAAACTCATACTCACATGTAATGTTCACACACCCATAACTCCGAACTAATACCTCCTACGCGGATGGTATGGAAGCATACAAATGAAACATTTGCAACTTGCAAATAAACTTGCAATAATCTGTCACATACCAACCTACGCTAGCCTGAAGATCAAAAACCATTCCACCGAACATATCAACTAGGCTACAGATTTGTCATTACTTAATCAGTATACAATCACACGAGATACGTTTGGAGCTTTGGGGCCAAGTGCATGACTCAGACTAAATGCCTTGTCCCATTTAAAACTTGGCCGTGTGTGCCTGAGGTTTTGGAACAGCTCCGATGGGACGTGTGTTAGTTCGCGCTTGTCCACTTCATACCCACTTAGTTTTGCTAATATCGTGAAAATTTTATGCAGTTGTGCGAAGTTATAAATATAAAAACATGTTAAATAATATTGAAATTATATGGGAATTGTTTTATTAATCTGCATGTCTGTTAGGCTATAATTATTTTAAAGAAAGTAAACAACAGAATAGATAAAGATGTTTTCGTAAATGCAACAAATAATCGGCTAAGCTTCCTATTATTTTTTACCAAATTTTTTTGATGATATCAATTACCACAATTATGCTTCGCTGCTCAATTCTCGCGATTAATATTTACATGTAGTACTATTTCCAATCCACGGCCTTTAACACGATAAGTTTAAAGAAAAACAAAAATATTATCAATCTGAAACATAAAATAGTTGTTAATCTGGCTTATTTCCTCGATCACTCAGTGTTGTTTAACACTCAAGCTTCCGGTCATCACTCTTCCTTACCGCTCGGTTGCCATTTTTGCTTCATTATCTATTTTCGTGTCGCGGCCTCAACACGTCTCGACTGTCCTTAGACTCATTACTAGAGATTCCCTAACGGACAGTCTATGTTAACGAAACGGTGTGAAGAAAAGAAGAAAATTTTAAAATAACTATTCTTAGATGAACACCCTACTTCTAATGCTGTGCCAGACGACGCTGTATAAAAAGGAACGAAGAGGGGGGAGCTGTTTCACTCTTCGTGTGGCTTTGGACGTGACGGACGTAGTTAGTTGTCAGGAATATATTTGTTGATCTAATTGATGTTAGTTAGGGTTAATATTGATCGCTTTCTGTAATTAATTAATAATTAGTGGTTGTAAAAGATTTAGTTTTGGTTAACTTGTTGATTTGTACTTACATTTGAATAAATTTTGTATTCTATCGATAATTTCAGTAGTGGGATCAAAAAAAAATAATAACCCACATTAGACTGTTCGCCATTTGATTTCATAGGTGTTTTTTTTTCTTTTTCTTTTTATTGTGTATGTACCAGTGTAGGTTTGTGGAAAAAACTCTGTAAGTACCCACTTATTTTAATAAAATGTCAAGCCGTTCTTCTCGATCGGTGGAACGAGATTTGTCACGTAGGCAACGTCGTAGATCACGCGATCATCGTCATGAAAGTGTGAATTACCATCACACACCGCCATTATCTAGTCGCCGTAGAAATCATTCACCTGACCATCGCGGTAGGTGTTCCAAGTACCGTGACACATCGTGCAGATCTCGATCACGTAGTAGACGTCGTGATAATTCCTATGGTCACCGTAACAGCTCGCGTGACGTAGCTTACGATAGTATTCTTTCGAGATTAGAAATAATTGAAAGTAGATTGCCGTCATCAATGCCGTCAAATAATAGTCCGTCACATCCGATAGGAAAAAGCCAGACGATATCCTTACCGCGAGAGAAGAGCAACACTTTGCCATCCATACCTTTCGTTGTACCACCGTCAGTTAGCGAGCCAGATTTGAGGTCGGGGAGGCCGAGTGGGAAATTTTTACTTTGCGAAGCTTTGTTTTTTTTTCAGATGTTGCCCTTGATGATTCTAATCTAATCAGGGAAGCTTTACTGACTTTAAGGCGACAGCGAGCGATTGAGTTGCTTTTTGCTAATCAGCGACAGCAGGACGAGTATGTTAACGAGGGTCGCAGGCATCCTCATTCATATGCAGTTGGTGACCTTGTGTTCGTGAATAAGGCGACGCAGGCCACTGGAAAATTGGACTCCAGCATGTGTGGTCCTTACAAGGTTGTTCGCGCACTCCCGCACCACCGATACGAGCTAGAGCTACTGGCCGGGTCATATGGAAAAAAGACCTAGGCCGGTGCCGAACACATGGTAATCTGGCACGGCGAGTGGACTCCCGACACGTGCTCAGCATTCTTCCAGGAGGATGAGTAGTTGAAAGACAAGATAACGTGGGCTTGTCTGAAGGCAAGATAACGTGGGCTTGTCTAGAGGCAAGATAACGTGGGCTTGTCTAGAGGCAAGATAACGTGGGCTTGTCTAGAGGCAAGATAACGTGGGCTTGTCTTGACGAGATAACGCGGGCTTGTCACAGCATCTTCAATTATGGCATCCATTGTATTTTTATTATCTTTATCTTTTTCTCTCTTTATCTTTCTCTATTTCTTTTATATCTCTCTTTTCAATTACATTGTAGTGTGTTTGATGGTTTTCTGGAATGCTATCATTCACAATGCATTATATTTTTATTTTTTATTGTTTTATGCTGTCCATTAGTTTGAAGCTAAATTTTTAGTCTTTTACATTTCATGTTGTCAATTTACATAGCTACTGGGACCTTTACTATCGGGCACTTGAGTGCACGCTTGCGCCCGTGGTACTGGCTCCACTACAGCTTTGAAACTTAATATTGTTTTCGTTTGACTTCTGACTATTCAGTATGGTACTACTTATCCAAATCTTATGTATGATGTTGTGTGTTGCAGAAGCAAATCAAGTGGATGATAATGATGACGATGACCAGGCTTACCAACACTTGAATGACTCTAAGGGAAATGAAAATGCGGTCGAGGACGACCGTCTATCAGGAACGGCCGTCTTAGATGAACACCCTACTTCTAATGCTGTGCCAGACGACGCTGTATAAAAAGGAACGGAGAGGGGGGAGCTGTTTCACTCTTCGTGTGGCTTTGGACGTGACGGACGTAGTTAGTTGTCAGGAATATATTTGTTGATCTAATTGATGTTAGTTAGGGTTAATATTGATCGCTTTCTGTAATTAATTAATAATTAGTGGTTGTAAAAGATTTAGTTTTGGTTAACTTGTTGATTTGTACTTACATTTGAATAAATTTTGTATTCTATCGATAATTCTATAATATTTGGAGGAAATACAGGATAAAAGTGTTATTCAGATGTGAATCAACCAATTTTTACGTATAATATCAGTGGATCAAAGGATACCTTTACCAGTAAGTGTTTTACGATTTATTATTATCTTCAATTCTATTTTTAGGAACATACCCACATTATTTATGAATTCAAGTGGCAGCTACTTTTTATTGGCATGATAAAAACAATTATGATACGAGCGTCAGAATATTCACCAAAATAATTATGTGAACAAAGAATTTAATATTTTGATTCTTTTAATGTGCATTCACATTTGTGATGCGAGTAGTACGATGGGACTGCTACCTTCACATACTACCCTTTGCGTTTCAACTGTTGATGTTACGCAGACTGATTCCAATATTCGCCGAGGATGAACCTCGACCACCTTCACTGTGTTGAAATATAACTAAATAATTGAGACAATTATCGATGGCATAATTAAAGCAATGACGCAAACGTTTATATGTGTTTTAGTTTAATTACCTGAAGAGATAATTTAATATCCTGGTTCTTTTAATGTAAATCAACGTTAGTGATGCGAGCACTACAATGGGACTGCTACCTTCACAGACCGACCTTTTGTGGTTAATTTGTTGATCTTACATAAAGTGATGCGAATGCTTCTTTTGGGTTCATTTCCTTCACAAATAATGCACTTTTTCTGAGTGTCAAATAAGAACCAGAACTATTGATATAATTACATCAAAAGTACTAGTAGTACTTTTATCATACATAACCTTTAATCAATATAAAGAAATTCAAATGAAGTTTTATTCCTAAACTTTATAAGGAAATTGACTTGGAATCCTGTGCACTTTGATGTCCTCATTTCTACCACATACTAGCAGTACCTACCTGATATGATTGGTCCTCTTCTGAAATATAAAATCCAGTACTCGGCAATTGTGCCCTTTTTTGTACCCTTTTTTTAAGGACACTTTTAGTACTGAATGCCTGAACTATGGCAACCATTTCGGACATCCTACAATTATATTTCTTTGCTGCGCGTCTGTACCAAATAGATACGCATTGTCTATAACTGCTCCCTCTAGTAGGGCTATAAAGTTATAATAGAGGACTCTGAGACTATCTAAATTGTCGATTGATCGATACAATCACTATAACGTCAATAATACTTGAGGCCTCTTCTTGATATCTATAACTAAGGAGTTGAAGAATACATCAAAGAAGATGAAAATTTACTTCTCTCTTTGTGGTTAGACTGGAAAATCAAAAGCTACGAAAGCCATTATCATGTCAAGACAGGATGAAAAAAGGATTCAAACTAGTGATTTCTAAAACATAAGTCTTTATGATAAGAACCATTCGGGATAAGTTTTTTCGAAGACGACTTTACACTCTCGGGAAATTCTACGCAAACCGCCGTTTTGCTGCCGCCGCCATCGCCGCCGTGCCCTGTCGCGAGCGCACTCTAATGGAAGTTGCTGTTGGCTTTATAGGTCTTACAGCATGACGTAGGACAGTCGTGAAAATGCCCACTATATGACTCGGAGAGTAAAACGGCTGTCCATCTAAATGGCATCCTAGGAATGTTCTTAGAATGTTTCACTAAAAGCGTCATTCCAATCTCAATTTGCAAACAAAACCTTGCAAATTATATCGCTACAGTTCGTAGCTTGATGTCGTGGCCTTTTATGGTCAAAAGCTTGTTAGACTTAATGTCAGTTGACAAATTTTAATTTTTAACGCAGCGTGAATCATTTTAAGCTTTGCGGCTAATGGCCTCGCGTAAATATTGTATACCTACAATGTAAGTAAATCCATACTGCAGATTACAATATTATTACTGTAACCCATGGTGTAATTATTACAAAAAGTGTGTAATCACTAAGAAAGTTATCCACTATTGAATTAGTGATAAACGGTTCAGCCTACTCAGCAGACCGCCAGCCGAAGAACACCCGCATAATAATCCTGATACATTTCAGGGTTGAAATAAGCAGGTTATTTGATACATGATTTGTCATTATGTAGTCGTATCTAAATATGATACATAATAAAATTTAGATTTTGTTTACAACAATAATCTCTCCTTTTACTTTCATAGCTTAATCAGCCTGATGACAAGTTTAAGATTCATTTTAAGCAGAACAGCTCGCACCCATTATAAGATGGATGCCTTATGGAAGTACTGCATTCTGCTTAAACACAGGGGTAATGAATTATACCTACAATTTTTATAAAAATTGCTAATATTATTTAGCATTACCGGTTTCTTTTTTAAAAGATACTTTTTTTTTCTAATTTCAAGATAATGTTTATTTACGACTTTATGTGATTCGAATACTAAAGTTACTGCACCGCTGGATTTTAACCTACTATTGAAATCCATTATCAACCGAATCATTCAACATTATTTTTTAAAGAGATGGTTTACCAGTTGGCAGGTCAATAGATACATGGAATGTAAGAGTTTACAATTGATAGCACTAATGTTGCCCTATAAATTTGGCTCTATACCTATCTATTATGATAATAGTTGTGTAATCTATGGTAGAAATATAATATTTCGTCTTTTACACGTAAAGTGATATTTCTTAGAAAAATTCCAAAGGAAAAATGAGATGAGTTAAACTCACATCCAAAATGCATATAGCAAGACCTCCAAGGTTTAGAATATAGTTGGTTGCAATTTTTCAATTTTTAGCCATGAGCGTTAAACTTATGAAAAAATTACAAAATCAGACATAAATGCAATAAATTATAATTTTTCATTCAGCACATAACATTCGTTTGAACTTCATGTTTTGTTGCATTAACATGAGCAAAGTGCTTACGATTTATAGAAAACTCTTACTATATAAACATATAACTATATAGTGTTCTTTTCACTAATTTTTCCAAGGGTTATGGGAAAAAACAAAGTATCTAACTGTCTTTTTGTGTTCAACAAAGAGTAGTATTTACTGAAATATTATATTGTTAGCAGTCTCGAAGAAAATGATGGCGTGGAGGGGGCAGTGCCAATAAATAGACGTGCGCTGGGCAGTAACCGGCACTTTGCTCTTGAACGTCTTTGCGAGCGGAAGCTCTGCCGGATTGCGTACTCGTAGAATTAATTAGTGGGACGATTTGTTTTGTGAGGTTTTGATTAGATTGTCATAATAAAATTATCTAGTACTAAATTAAAATAAAAAGGTGGTGTTTGTTATTTTTTTTAAGAAATATTTCTATTAGTTCCTAAAAATATAATCTAATTATGGACTTACCCTGTGGGCCTACCATATATGCAACATAATTATTTATCATTACAGGATATCCTGGGCAGAATATTATTTTTTGTGCATTACCACAATTGCTATTATTAAAAATATATATTTAATAAAATGTTAATAAATAAAGTAATCAAAGTCACAGATGGCTATCTCAGCCCTGTCTAGTATACTACATAATATAACGATAAATTATAAAAATTATCAAGAATAATTTATTGACAGCTCAGTTATAAATTGTTGATTTCGTATTCCAGATCCTCTCTAAATTTTCGGAAAAATTTACGATAACAATTGTATTAATATAATACCAAAACAAGAATTAGTGTTCCACTTCTTTCGATCAATTACTTATTATTTAAATTAATATTGTATGCCCATCTGTGGCAGGGATATGGCGGATATTATAATTATATAACATGAGAACTTTATTTACCTATGTACCTATATATTTCACAATAAATTAATTTGAATTTGAATGAATTATAAATTCCCTATCTTGTATGCGAAACATTATATAGATATAATTGTTCTGGAGTAATGCCAGACAATTTTTTTAATAATTGTTTTTTTTGTACGTAACATAGCTATAGGTATACCTCTATAGGTATATTATATACCTCTCGGGATGAATATAATATATCGATTGATATAATGTATTTAAGGTTCGGATTTCTAAATGTGAAGTATTTATTTATATGAATACTGTAATTTAAAATAGTAAAATATTTAACTTATCTACACTATTAATATAATATATGCTGATGGAGAGTGAGTTAATACTCATGTTACATATCAAATAATTATTTATATTACATAATAATAATAATAAACAAATAAACCAGAATATACATTTTGATTACATCATAATCAAATCTATTCATAAAAACCTGAAGTGTGACTAGATACATTACATTTTATATGAGAAATTATGCTATTTCACTAGCTGAGATCTACATGTTCTTATAAAAATAAAAACTGATTGTCTTCGTAATTTAATTTTTGATTTATTGGTTCCAGAGAAGCACACCCACAAGAGTGGTGTGTTTTTGCTTCTACCTTGAAAGGCAGAAAGCGTGCATGTAATAAGGAAGACAGCCACATGGAGCGTATTTTTCAGTTTTTATAAGGTTTTAGAATAATAGTATTCTATCTTAACAGAATTTCATATTCGTTAGATCCATTCTTGATTTTCAATCATATTTGTTATTTTCCCTTCTTTCTTCGAATAATCCTTATATTTAATGTTATATTAAGCTTACTTATGTAAGCAATAACCTCTACGCATATATTAAAAATAATTGGGACATTAATCAATACTATTTATTTATTTATTTATGTACACTATATTGACCACAATATAACAATATTAACGGATAAATAAATGGCGAGCTTAATGCTAGTGCAATCTGTATTTGTTATTGATTATCATAGTAATCATCATCAGTAATGATCATCATGTTATTGAGTATCATAGGTATACTTAATTATTTCCATATTATATTAAAGGATACATCCTATATCTACTTTAAACATCTACATGTAAATATTAATCGCGAGAATTGAGCAGCGAAGCATAATTATTGATAAAACGAACTTACCTGTACGTGAAGTTCTATCAAAATTATGCGAGCTGCTCAATTCGAAGCGATTAATAGGTCCCCCCCATAAAATGAAAGGACCCACCCTAGCAGTCTGTATCCTTTAATTTATCTTTAAACTAAATGAAGCAAAAATGGCAACCGAGCGGTAAGGAAGAGTGATGACCGGAAGCTTGAGTGTTAAACAACACTGAGTGATCGAGGAAATAAGCCAGATTAACAACTATTTTATGTTTCAGATTGATAATATTTTTGTTTTTCTTTAAACTTATCGTGTTAAAGGCCGTGGATTGGAAATAGTACTACATGTAAATATTAATCGCTTCGAATTGAGCAGCTCGCATAATTTTGATAGAACTTCACGTACAGGTAAGTTCGTTTTATCAATAAGATTACTCATCTGCTCGCCTGTCAACTACTTAGGTAAATAAAGATTTAATTATTTTTGTATAATGAAAATAAATGTTTCAAATATAAAGCTAATAGAAGTTATCAAAACATACCGCCGTTTCTAAGACGGGATCTATTGATGGGTTTTTCCAACTCTAGAATCCGTTGACTCAATTATTTTTCATTTTCTCTTTTCATATTTTCCCATATTTAATTCAAATTGGGCGTACTATAATAACTGAAAAAATACTGTAAAAGGACTGTAAAAACGATTATAAAATTCGAAAATAAAATGAAAATAAAATTTCGTGACAGCACGTTTTGCACAAAAAAGCACAATGACATTGCCAGTGGTGGACGGATGGAGCTAGGGACGTACCACAGAGAATGAAGAAAGCGCTTATCTTTAAACATTGTGACGGCAAGTAGCACAGAGCACGTACTACATAGTACAAAATATGAGGACGAGATTACTTCACATAATTGAGGATCGGACGTCACTTGGTAAGTTAGTCCGATCTATTTAATTATTTTTGTATAATGAAAATAAATGTTTCAAATATAAAACTAAAACTAGCTTTTATTCAAGCTATTTTGAAACAAGCATTTAAACAAAACGTACAGAAGACGCGGTACGTAAGAAATCCATCTATTTGCAAGTCGTGTAGTAAATACATTCACTAGGGAGTATTGTACAATACAGTCTAATATCAGACTATAAAGGCCCCGATTGATGCTTATAACGATCGATATATTCTCGCCAAGCTGTTGCATTAGTACAAATTAAATTGTAGCCCGTTATTGAACTTGTCTGTGCAGAAATACTTGCACATCTGCGCTCTACTGACTGCACGCCTTTATGTTTTGTCTTCGAAGCTATGTATAACAAGTGACAAACGGTAGCGAGTCTACATTTATATGAATGTAATAAATATATGTATAAATATACGAAAAATGACCTACCTGATGGTGAATATCATTGTCTCCCAGTAAGGCAATTAGCAACACAAAAGGCATTAGTGATGCGTTGCCTGTCAAGAAATAAGAGAGAATAATAAAGCCAAGCTAAGCTGGAATTTGAACTAGTATTTGAGGTCATCCTAGTTATGGCCAAATGGCAACATAATCTCGACGTGATAAAGTGATATTAATGCGTGCAATGATGGGGGCATTCAAAAGTCAACCATAAAATGTGTTTTTTTTTAAAATACGTAACTAATTAATGTAAGTAATTTAATGCTGTATCTACAATCATGTAAAAATTAACATTCCTGCAGTTTACCCCTTCCTTCTCAATAGTGCGTCAGTCAGACTCCAGAATTACAAATATGCGTAGGTAGCTATTGTCACTTACCATCAAGTGTCCTGTCTGCTTCATTATAATAAAATGATTATAAATACTGCCACCTACGCTTATCACTTTCACCTATTTCTAGGTCTTACGTGTTTGTATACACTGAATGTATAATGTACCATAAGATGTCTTAGAGATAAGCCGATTTACGTCGAGACAACGATTCAATTTTAGACTAGTGCCGACACCATTACAAGGCACTTGTGTAGGTGTAATCTTGCTTGAAGTAGGTGTTTGAAAACTTGCGGAAAATTTAACATACTAAAATGTTATTATATAATACAATACAATAAGCTACTGTTGAATTTGATCGTTATCGAAGCTACGTTTAACATGTAACCAATCCAAATTATTTATAATAATACTATTTGATGGACAAACATCTACCACTTACCTTCGTGCTGGTTCGGGATGCTGGAGACTTGGGAATTTGGCACAAAATCACACCTTTCACGATAATTCTAAATTTTGTCCATGGACTTGCGTGAGCGCGTAACGTCGGTAGTTCGAGAGTGTGAGGGAGGAATCGGGGTGCGGGAAGGGAAGCATGGCGGTGGTAGCGCCCGCCAATCAAATTGGTCCATTTGAAATTACTTGAATTTACGTTTCCTTTCACGTTGATTATACATACCCCGGCCCAAAAAGGGGGTTACCTCCCTTTTTTAAAACAAACAATAGCTCAGATACTGGTATTATCACAAATCATAACTATTTGTATTAGAATGTATAATTCAGTGGACTGTATATAAATTGTAATAAACTTACTCGTGCTTAAATCTACGTTTATTTATGTTTAATTTATTGCTACAATATTGAATGTATAGAAAACTTAAAACTAAAGATATGCAGTGTTACTGCGTTACTACTCTATGCTATCGTTACATGGCAAAGGACAAAGTTTAGCCAAAGATCTAATAAGTAAGCCTCTGGCTGTTTTAATTTCCACAACTCTAACAACTGAGTCCTGTCCAGGAAAGAGCTTTACTACACGTCCCGTGCACCACTGCAAGGGTGGTAGGTTGTCTTCTTTAAGTAAGACAAGATCATTAATTTTTATGTTATATTTAGAAGAATTCCACTTATTTCTCTGTTGTAATGTGTGGAGATATTCATGACTCCATCTCTTCCATACGTCCGTGACAATAGATTGTAATAAATGCCAACGAGAGATCAAAGATAGACGATTATCGGCAGGTGATTCGGGTACAGCTACAAGGAGGGCTCCAATTATGAAGTGTCCCGGAGTCAATACCGACAAGTCGTTGGGATCGCTAGACATAGGACACAATGGTCGTGAATTCAGTATGGATTCAACTTGAACTAAAACAGTCGTAAATTCCTCAAAGGTTAAGTTACGGTCACCTACAACCCTCTTCAAATGAGATTTACACGATTTTACAGCAGCTTCAACTAATCCATTAAAATGTGGGCTCAACGGAGGAGAAAAAGTCCAGTCGATAAAATGGTCGCGCAAATATTGATTCAGAAAGGGATCGGCACTTATACCCTTAGCAAAATTTTTCAAAATATTACTAGCGCCTTTGAAGTTAGTTCCCGAATCTGTCCTAATTTCCTTCGGTAAACCTCGTCTCCCTACAAATCGTTTTAACGTTGCAAGAAAGGCCTCAGCGGTTAAGTTACTGACTAATTCTAAATGGACCGCTTTGGTCGTGAAGCATACAAAAACGCATACATAAGCCTTCCCAATTTTAGCATTTCTCATTGAACTGAATTTTATATTAAAATGACCCGTAAAATCAATAGCAATAGAAAGAAAAGGCCTACTAGACTGAGTAACACGACTGGAGGGTAAATCACCCATTAGGGTCTCTGGTGGTTGACATTTTAACCGATAACATCGTAAACATTTAAAAACTCTAGTACGTATAACGCGTCTCGCGGATAAAATCCAAAAATTTTCTCTGAGTAATGACATTAGGAGATTAGGTCCAGCATGTAAATACTTTAAATGATAATGATCTACCAAAAGTGTTGTTAAATGACAAGAGTGAGGTAACACCAGCGGATACTTTGATGTGTATGCTAATGTTGAGTGCACCAGCCTACCCCCTACTCGCAACAAACCTTCAGAGTCAATGAATGGGTGCAAATGTCGTAACCCAGTGCTACATGTTTTTTTGTGTTGAATTAACTTAATGTCATCCCTAAAATTGTTATGCTGAACTACCTTGACTAATGTTAACAAACTGTGCTTTAATTCTAAACTAGACAGATGTCCTTTTAACTTCGATTTATTCCTACAATTGTGAGCAAACCGTAAACACCATGCCGTGACGCGCTGTAATTTATTGAATGAACTAAACTTATGTATTAACGATTCATCTAATAACTCATTTTTAACAACTGAAGCTGCGACCATCTTTTTCTTCAAGCCAGGCAATGCGTCTTGAGTTAGCTGTTCACACGGTTCAGGCCAAGTGCTTTCGTCGCCTAGCAACCATGCTGGACCCCACCAGAGATCGTGGTGAACAAGCTCTTGGGGTGAAATGCCTCGCGTAGCGCAATCTGCTGGGTTCAGCGTAGATGGCACGTATCTCCAGAACTCCGGCGAAAGTATGCCTTGGATTTCACTAACCCGATGAGACTCAAATACCTTCAGAAGGTGTGGTTCCGTTCGCAACCAGCATAAAACAATGGAGGAGTCACTCCACGCATACGTTTGTCTTCTTAGATTAGTGCTCGAGTCCAGAATGTGACAAGCGCGATTTAATAGTCGAGCTAACAACAGCGCACCTGATAGTTCAAGTTTAGGTATTGTAAGTTTTTGTTTTATCGGGGCAACGCGTGTCTTTGATATGAGTAGATGAATGGTCACCCTTCCGTCATTGTGGACACATCGCATATAAACGCAAGCTGCGTACGCAACCTCGGATGCATCGCTAAATCCGTGCAAATCAAAATATATAACATGTTTCGATAAAATTTGTCGTGGAATCGACAAGTTAGTAAGATAATCTAAATTTTGACAAAATGATTCCCACTCAAAAGTAATAGCATCGGGTGGTGTTTGGTCCCATAGTACACCCAATTTCCATAAAACTTGAATCAAAACTTTAACATTAATAATACACGGAGCTAACCAGCCGTTAGGATCGTATATGCTACTAATTTTAGACAAAATTTCCCGTTTCGTGCATTTGCTAGAATTAATATGAACATGATAACCAAAACTATCTGAAGCTGGAGTATATTTTACACCTAATATTTTTAATGAATTTTTATTATCCTCGTTAAACTGAATCTCACAAAATTCTGATGGCAAGTCCGAAAGCAATTGCGGATGATTACTAGTCCACTTACGAAGTTCTAGACCTCCGCGGGACAATAAGTCAATGAGCTCAGCCTTTATTTCGCGCGCCTCATCAAGGGAGTTCGCACCCGTAACAATGTCATCGACAAAAATGTCTCGCTGCAACACCCGTGATGCGCGAGGATGGGTGTCCCGACCTAAAGTAGCAAGCTCATGTACACACCGCATCGCTAAAAACGGAGCTGAAGTGACTCCATACGTCACTGTGTTAAGTTGATATTCCTGAATATCACCTTCATCACCGCGCCATAAAATCAGCTGATAGTTACGATCATCGGGATGAATTAAAATTTGTCTGTACATTTGACGAATGTCTGCAGAAAATACAATTTCGTGCAATCTAAAATTGAGGATAATATCTACTATATCTTGTTGAAGTTTGGGACCAGCTAATAAAACATCATTTAACGAGTTCCCCGTACTACTCTTCAAAGACGCGTCGAAGACACACCGAATCTTTTCAGAGTCCCGTTTATACACCCCGTGATGAGGAATGTAGTATTTTGGAGAACGTTGTGCGGTTGAGGGTTCAACCGGCTGCATGTGGCCCAGAGTATGATATTCCCTCATAAAATCCTTGTATCTACGCTCCATATCAGGATAACGACAAAATTTTCTTTCGAGCGACTGTAGTCTGCTTAAAGCTAATTGCTTCGTTTCACCCAAGTTGTGGTCACCCTGTCTGAAGGGTAAGCGCACGACAAAACGACCGTCGTGAGTACGCGAGTGCGTCTGCCTAAAATGATTTTCACAATAAATATCATCCGGGTGTTGTATTTTACTCGGAGTTACTTCTTCTAATTCCCAAAAACGTTTTAAAGTTTCATCAACATTTGTTATACACGAAAATGAATGAACATTCGTATCATTTAATTTTAAAGTACCGCAATCAAAATCTCCCATTAAAACCCAACCGAAAGATGTTTCAAACGCCATAGGTAAATTATCCCCTAACACTAATTTATTCCCCTGAAATACGTGAGCACACACTCCCGCGCCCAATAACACGTCAATCGGACCCTTTACGTTACACTGAGGATCGGCAAGCTTCAAGTTTTTAAACCTATCTAAAAGCGAATTATCTATTGAAGCCGTCGGTAAGTCACACGTAATTCGAGGCAAAACAAATGTATCAACGCATAACGACTGTTTACTATTAGTCGGATTTAAATACAGTTTCAATTGTCCCTTCGCATTAAAACTATTCGAACCACCTATACCCGTTATGGATATATTCGACTTATTGTATTTCGCATTAAGTCTCTGTACGCAATTCATTGAAATAAAGTTCGTCATACTGCCAGGATCGAGCAACGCGCGCGCTTGTTGTGTACGACCGCCCTTAACTATAGCGATATCTATGACGGCCGTTGCGAGTAGCGAGTGTCGCAGGCTGCCGCCGCCGCTCGCGTCACTGCCATGCGAAGCGTACGAGTGCGAAAGAGACGCATGAACGTTTGTGTGATTTGTGACCGGGAGCGAATCTGTAGGTAGTGTAGGTACCTTCGGTTTCGAATAAGAAGTTATCGTCGATGTATGAATTGTATGATCTTGTTCAATGTTGGATTCATGAAAGGCTGGGATGCTAGTGTGTTGACCTTGATCTTGATTGTTATATAACTGTGCAGTATTAACAGGTGTCTGACTCTGTTCATTAGAAATATGCAACAGTGTATTGTGTTTGCGGTTACAAGTTTGACATCTCGACTTAGAAATGCAGTTATGTACCCGATGGGGACGTAAACAATTATAACATAATCTATTCGACGTCACGAAATTAAGCCGCGATCGTGTGTCCATGTTCATGAATTTACTACACTTGAATAAGTGGTGAGAACCACTGCATAATGGACAGCTATTTGACTTATTGGGCTCAATCGGCTCAGCGTTACGCGTAGTCGCTAATGACGTTTTGTTGTGCATTATACCTTTACTATGGGGAGCAGATTTAATTTTGTTCCCGCTGGTTATATCATAAATTCCCGAAGTCTCCAAAGTGTTACAAATGTTATCTAGGAAGGTTATTAAGTTATCGAACGTAGGTATTTTTACATGCTGGTACGTAAGTTCGAATTTCGACCGTAAATCATTATCTAGTTTTCGTATAAATATGTGTAACAATAACAAAGACCATTCGCTGACAGGACAGCCCAGACTAATTAACCCTCGCGTATTTTCATGAATATTACTTACAAAATTACGTAACTGAGATACATTTTTGACTGAAACAGTAGGTAAAGACAACATTGCTCAGATGTGAGTCGGCTATCATTCTCTTGTTATCGTACCTGTTCATCAATATTGATCGGGCCTCTTCATAATTTTGCGGAGTATTAGTTAAGTTTTTAACTAAGTTTAACGGCTCGTGTGAAAGACAGCTGAGTAAGTAATGCTTTTTCTGGACAGGACTCAATGACGGGTTGTTATGTACACAAGAATCGAACAAATTAATGAAGTTTTGAAATTCACAATAATTACCTGAAAAATGTGGTAAACTGATTCTCGGAAGTTTTACATTTGTGTCAAAATTATTACTTGACTGAAAACTAGGTTTTGACGTACTACATTCCGACGAGTTAGGGAATAAGGAAAGATACTTCACCTTGATTTCGAGAAATTGTTCTTCAAAACTAGCATATTTTTGTTTTAATGTATCAATCCGGTCTGGATCGGAACCTAATTGACTCAATAAAGTGAAGTAACATTCCTCAACATTCCGTCCAACGTCTTCTAAATCGGCACATTTCAATTTGAATTTTTCAACAAATAACGGATCGTCAAAATTATCATCTAAATCAATTGAATCATGCAACCTAGATATTTTCTCTGTGTAGAACTCAAACTTTAACACCAGTATCTGATTAGACTTTGCCATGTTTGCAATTAATTACAAAATCGCGAACTTTTATTTTGCGTTCAATGCAAATTGTAATGGCGGCCGGTCGCCGCGTGCTAACTAAACTTTATTTCTTGAATCCGGCTCGAAGGACCAAATTTGATGGACAAACATCTACCACTTACCTTCGTGCTGGTTCGGGATGCTGGAGACTTGGGAATTTGGCACAAAATCACACCTTTCACGATAATTCTAAATTTTGTCCATGGACTTGCGTGAGCGCGTAACGTCGGTAGTTCGAGAGTGTGAGGGAGGAATCGGGGTGCGGGAAGGGAAGCATGGCGGTGGTAGCGCCCGCCAATCAAATTGGTCCATTTGAAATTACTTGAATTTACGTTTCCTTTCACGTTGATTATACACTATTATTATTCCAGTTTTCCCATATCTCCCACAACCACATTTATTTATTTATTTATTTATGTATACTTTATTGACCACAATATAAAATATTGAAGTACAAATGGCGAGCTTTAAACATTAAGCTTTTCACATTTTTCGCTTATTAAAAATATTTAGTTCTTAGTACGTACTCCTGAATATTCTATATCCTTTTATCGGCACTCTTTGACTGTTACTGTAATTCTTACTTAAATGTTCCAAATATATCACATTTTTCATATATCAAATTTTCCAAATATATTCACAATGCAAGTACCTTATTTTTTTTTCAAAAACCAAGTAAAATCTTTGTCTCCAAATTCCATCGTTTTGTATTATTTAAAATTTCTTTAAATTCAATAAGAAAGTTAGCTCTTCAATTAAAGCAATCGAAAAAGGTTTATGGATTAATAAACACAACGTAATTAATACTATGACAAAAACACATCGCTGTATTTTTAAATATTTGATTAGTTACACTAAAATATCAGTGAAATTAACAACGTACAATTTCCCATGGTCTTACAGAAGATAACTTTAAATATGAAGTCATTGATAAATTAGAGGGATAACATCAAAACAAAGGTTGATAGTGAAAAAGTTTTTCTATTCGTTCCACTTATTGTCTTTCCGGAAAAATATACGAACTTTGTAACAAGTTCCTAATACTATTCGGCAAATTATGTGTTACGTCTTAGAAACCCAAGAGGTAAAAATACATCGACCATGCCTAAAACGTCTAAAACAAAGAAGACACGACGTACTTAGTAGTTTACACTTTATACGCAAAACATTATAATAAAATAGTTAAATAGTTTTGTTATTTAAATAGTAGGTAACATGATGGTGCTGAAATCAAATACGATTCGAAAAAACCGAATTAGTCCGGCTAATTAGGATGTAATATTTTCTGTCCAATAAAAACTATCCATATGCTAAGGTCCAAATATACATTTTTCTCGAGCAGAAATCTTCTAAAAATATTCAAACCTACAGGTTACGGGTTACGGGGACTCCTACCCACTAAGAACCCATTGGAAGCTATCCGGCGCAAACGGTATGGCTCCGGGATCTCATGTCAAATGAACAAGATAATATTAAAATCTTATAAGAAGCCAATGCTGCTGCTAGCAAAAAATGTGGAAATTAGATTATCTGCCAGCATTGTTTGGTCTCTTGTTCACAAAATAAAGTAATTACTTTAAATGTTAGCCTAACTTTAAGATTTAAGGATACTCGAAAGTTAAAAAGAAAATAAGGTGCCTTCAAGAATTACCTACTTATGACATACCGCAGAAGGATTGTAAAATTAGTTTGTTGCATTGAAAACACGTGTCTCGCACTAACATCTGACTACTGAGAGAAGACAATAAGGAAGCAGTTAAAATATTATTATGATCGCAAATAGTAACGCCATCACCAACTTCCCAGCCTAGATAAAGCGATCCAGGAGTGTACCGGGCTAATGGAATCTTGTCGTCGCGCTACACCATTCCGGATTAACTTTAATTAAACGCCTGTTATTTGAAACTTTACTCTGCGAAAATTTATCTTGTTCGTCGTCTTGTTATACCTATCTGAGTACACGGTATAATAAGACTCGCTAAATTGAGCTCTTCAATGTATACTCGAGCACGTTCGGCCGATATTTGAAATGAATAATTGTTTACCCAGTAATAATGAAGTGGCCAGAATGTTAATAGAATTACTTTGTAATTAGAGTCAGGAACCTCTTCCTGAATATATGAATTTAAAGCTGTACAGTATTCCTTGTTTGCCATCGGTAGGTATCTACTACTATATCGTTTTTTATTACCTATTAAAATTAGTTCCTATTTCAGCCACTATTCCGTCGTTCGCTATATTCTTCCAATTCGAAGCAATTCTCGAACTCTGTTACGGCAGGAATAAATTCCTTGGATTGAATTTCTGTTGTCAACAAATGTTCATTGTAATTAATTGAAACATAAATTGCTTTCATTGTAAAAGCAAGTCTTCAAGATTTAAATGTACGCACAATGTTATTTATACTCTAAAATGTGTAATTTTTTGGGGTTTGTTTGGAATGAAACCAAAATCATACATTAGAGGATTTTTGTGTTGAATATAAAGATATGTACAGGAATAACTTTGTATGTTGTACAATTTTATTACGCCTAGTATTATCGCCACGATTTTAGGGATAATAATAAATGTTATTCTAGATCATACTCTATATTTCATGAAAATCCGTTTAGTACTTTTTGCGTGAAAGTATAAGCCATACATCCATCCACACGAACTTTCTATAATATTAGTAGGATTACTCATCCCTTTCAGACCTTGCGACAACTGACTTTAGAATATTGAAATCAGTCGTTATGATTTTGTATCTGTGACATTAAAAGTAATTAGCAGCAGTTAGCAGTAAATAGCAGTTAAGCTAACATGGTGGTAACATTTTATTCAGTGACATAATAGCAAGTTATAGGTGATGAAATCCCAAAATTTTAATAATCAAAAACTAAAAATATGATTAACTTTTACATTCGACTTACGATTACGATTAATTTTTACAAAACTAAATATAAAACACTAGTACATACTACATACCCTAGTAGTTATCGGAATTGAGTTTTTTGACCTTACATTTTCGCTGTGAAAATATTTAAGGGATTCAGGTAAAATAGAGCCTGAGGCAAGGCGAACGTAACTGACTTTTTAAGAGTTTTCTTCAAGGGTCTCCGAAAATATTCACTTTTCTTACGTAATCGAGTTTCCTATTGTGTTGCCAGATGAGTAGAGATAAGAAATTCTGTGGTATAAATTAAATAACGATTTGGTGATGATATTAATCGTAGTACATGGATTATACATATACGAGTATAACCATGTTTTTCAAGTTTATTAAAATGAATTGATTTCATTACACTATTAATAATATATTTTTAAAGTAAATGACCCGTAACAAAGCAGTTTTGCTACAGTGAGTTATCTGCGCCACTATAGTATACGCCATCTTGTAACAAAGGCTATCACTGATAAGCTGACAGCCAAGGAGGAACTTTCTGATAAAATGCTTTAGAAAGCAAGACTCTACTCAGACCTAGGTGATCGCACCTGGGAAGCGTTTGATCTTCTTTTGTGCCATGTATTAAGAAGATGTATTATTATCGTTTTATTATTAATATCCGGGTGACCGAGCTTTGCTCGGTTTAGTGTTGCTTAACAACGCCATTTACTGAAGTAGCTTTAGTATTGCTACTTGCCAATAAATTTCAGGAAGATTATATTGTAGAAGTGTATCATTGCCTGAAAACGCCGATAAAACGACATTTTCCAAAAATTAATCCTAGCTAGATCAATTTATCGCCCCCGAAACCCCCTGTATACTAAATTTCATGAAAATCGTTGGAGCCGATTCCGAGATTCCAATTATATATATATATGTAGCAGAAGGAGGTATTCTATGGTATTGGTTATGAAATGATATTCCTTTTACTTTGCACCATGATATATTTCCAGTTCTCCTAACATTCACATCAATATTCCAAAGTACTTCAACACTACGTGATCAATAATAATCTGTTCTACATTCTTGACAATTCCCTAATCTAAATATGACATGACATTTCTTATATGCCAGCCTCTGCATCAGACAAGCGCTGTAGAATAAAGAGGTCCGTCCCTGGACCTTCACTGGAGATTCATGGCCTCACCGATACGGCTATCCTGACGTGCGCTCGTCCTCGTGCGCGGATTAATTTATCTTGGTACGTCATCACTGGATCAAAGCATATGGTCTGCTCTGCTCTAACTGCTGGGTCCGAAACACGTTGTTTTTGTGTTCACTCACGCGGCCATCGCTGACGACCCGCACGGCCTCGTATGGATAATAAGAATTCTGTAAAAATAGTCTCAACAGTATCTTGCTCGGCTATTCTGACTACATTAACCTCACTCATATTCATTTTTATCATTCATCATTATTAATTTATAGTCAAGAATAATTCGCTCATTAAGTCTGATATTTTTTAAATGTGGACACTTAAAATATAGTGGAGAGAACTATGGTCTGGCCATTTGGTTACCAATCTGGTTCATACAACTCTACGAAACGTCGCAATTATGTCATTGTCGTCTGGTCCGGTTCAAACCCTGCAGACTCCTGGCCCAGTCTCTCCAAGACTCTTCAGGTACATCGCCCCTTCAGTTCTATGCTGGCCCGGATTCTATTCACACTTCTTTCCTTTTTTTTCATTTTTTTTGACACCTTTTTTTACATCCTTTTTTTACTCAATTTTTTTTTGTAATTCCATTTTGTTGCTAGGTACTCTTTTTTTACCTTTCATTTTCACTTTTCTCTTTTTTTCACTCTTTTTTTACACTTTTTTTTTAGTAGGTACTATTTTTTTACCTCTGTTTTTACTTTCCTCTTTATTTTTTCTCACTTTTTTTACAATAGCCATTGTTGCGACACATTAAATCGATATCATCATATCATCATCATTAAACCTTCTTTTACTATACTACCAGACCGACCATAATTTCTCTACGTGACTTACACCTGCAGCAGACATGTCTCCAAGCAAACCATCGGTTTCAGTGTTAGCTCCTGGGTCTCTTGGTTTCACGTGGTAGATCATTATTTCATGTCTTATCGATTTCCCGCAACTGAAAAATAATTAAGGTTAATTTGACTCGTACGATATCAGGTTACTCGTATGATAATAACACATTTGATGCTAGACTAAGGCTACTTATCTGCGATCCATACTCCTTCGGTCATTATGACACATTGGGTGGCTTGGTTTATATGAACTCTAGTACCACTGAGTCGCATCACTACGTTTTGCATTGTCCACGTCGATTATATTATGAACTTCCACATTCTCATTTCATCGCGTTTTGTATTGTTTCATTTCTCATTGCAAAATTTTCTTCAAATGTCATCCGAACTAGTGTCATTCCTCATTTATTTTCCGATTTGTGGGCATGTTTCGTCCATCCCACTTCTGATATAGCAGAAGGAGGTATTCTATGGTATTGGTTATGAAATGATATTCCTTTTACTTTGCACCATGATATATTTCCAGTTCTCCTAACATTCACATCAATATTCCAAAGTACTTCAACACTACGTGATCAATAATAATCTGTTCTACATTCTTGACAATTCCCTAATCTAAATATGACATGACATTTCTTATATGCCAGCCTCTGCATCAGACAAGCGCTGTAGAATTTTGAATGATGAGGAAATTTGAATGATGAGTTTGAATTTATATTCTTGGTCTGGGTGTGAGTGTCCTTGTCTTGTATGTTGTCCATGGCACCCACGACACAGGAAATCCTAGTGTGGGGCTATGAGTGTGAAGCGTTATTTATTTATTTATTTATATTATTATTAATATAATAAGGGCTTAAGTAGAATCATAACTGTCCTTTTACCATAGTTGGGTAACAATATACTTCTGCACGTCCTTTAAGCCTGTTATGACTGCTACATGTGAAAAAGCCGCATAAATTCAAAAATAAACATAATTCAAAAACCAACGAGATTCACCCCGTTTCCGTCTGCCACTGCGTCCTTAGAAGTCGTTAGTTTTCAGGAAGGTATTGAGACTGGGGCACAAACGTATGAAAACCACTAGTTCCAAGTTTTAATGTGGATCTTAGGAGCCCAGGATTTAATACTGTTATTATTAAGCGTCTCCAGTTATTTTCTTCATACGTATTTGATGATTTACATATTTTGTATATTATTCTATTGCACAAAACCAGGACTAGGCAAGTTCATTTTATTTGAGGACACAAAAACGAGTATTAACTTTCAAAAAATACTCCCTGTAATCGCACTTAGGGCTCCCCGCTATGATTAATCGTCGTCACAGCGGGAACTAGATCGACCGCCGTCCAAATCACCTCACCGCATTTTCTCTTTGATTCATCTCTTATTTCTAATTTATTAATTTAGAAGTTATGTTGTTGACGCTTTTTGGTGAGTCATTCTTAGTAAAGTATAACAGATGGAAAAATTAGATATAACCCGTAGATTTTATACATAACATTGATGTACTCAATATTATTGCTCCAAGATTGTATACTTCTTGCCTCAGAAAAAGGTTTATAGCCGACATATAGGAAGGATTCCACAAATTTTGTCAAATTGATTTTCCTACAATGCGTTTAAGAACGCCTTATTAATATTACGCTAACATTGTATAATTCTATACAGCGGAGAGCACATAAAAAAATAATTCACTTAAGAATTTTTCCGGAAGCCTCAGAAGTATCCAATTGAAAACCAATTGTTATTGCAACATTCAGTGGCAATCAGTTCACCTATTAAACTTCAGTGTGTGGCGTGGATTAACTTGATACTTTCCCAGTTTGTTTCTTTGCGAGTTTCAAAGGAGTTCAGTTTGGTAAACTTGTTTAGTTGTTAAGTCGTAATATTAATGGGCTAGTTTGCACTTTCCGCAAAGTTACTAGACCGTAGAGTGGTAATGATATTTAAGGACTGGGCTTTGTTTATTTTACGCTAAACAAAAGAACCTCCAGAAAAAAAAGTTAAAACGAAGTCCAATCGATCTTAATTAATTTTGGATATCTTTCTCGCTTTGATCAAAATAGTTGTTGGCTAGACAATATGCGTTTAGGACTCGCATGCATATAGCCGAAGAACCTACATTTCATTTGAGAAATATGGAAAATCTTTCGATTAAAAATGAAATCATCAAAATCGGTTCACCTAGTCGAAAGTTCTGAGGTAACAAACAAAAAAAAACTACAGTCGAACTGAGAACCCTTCTTTTTTGAAGTCGGTTAATAAAATAATTAAATCCGTAAGTCATTCTTTTTTCATGAACTGAAACAAAAATTGAAAGTACTTACAATAAAAGAGTACCCTATTTTATTAATTTTAACACTGAATAGAGAGCTTGCTTAAAATTTAGTTTAATTTTATTATTTTAGAAAGAATTTATAAATACGGTTACCTTAGTAGTTATGCGTCTAGGAGTCTTTGTTAAATTTACAAAAGCTCATTTGTATTTGAGGCAATTCTGTTCAAAATAATAAAATATTTATAGTAAAACAATGAAATATTTAGATACTCCAAACTCAAACAGGCCACGAACCTTGACAATTTATTAAATATGCCTAGGTCGGTGAAAACCCCTGAAAAATTGGGCACGTCGAGCAAATTTATAGGGATAATATGTTGTAAGTACAAAGAGCTCAAATTCCGTTGGAGTTTACTTATTACGTTTTTCTTAAAACACGGATGAAATCCGCTGTCTCCACAAAAGTAATTTTGATTCAAATAGTTTTGCTACAAAGTCGAAATTAAGTAAAAATGTAACATAAATTTGCTGTCATTCTAACGAATTATATTTAAGCAATTCTAACTTTTTCCATTCACATGACAACAAAATCCTCTAGCCTGGATCATTTCTGACAAGAAGAATGTCATTTAAATTTCAACATGTTCTGGAAATTACTTTCAGCCTTCAGCGACGGCACATGGCCTTGCTATACAACTTTTCGTATAAAGTGAGGAAGTTTCGTCTCATGTTTATGTTATGATCCTACTGCATTGTTCTTTACTTTTTAAACTTTGTAACAAAATGTTAGTACTAACTTTATTATAATATCCGATACCTTCATTAGAGCTACTACCCTTCAACTATTATAGTTTCATATTTCAAGTTGTTTTAGTTTCACATGATGTATCTCTACAGCTCTCTTTACGTGTAAGGGTACTTGTATTATGTTTATTACGGGTACTGACTAGAAATTACGGAGTTGATTCGATTCAATGTACGAGAATAACCGCCCAATTAGCAGATCAGTCGTCACGGCGTGTCATACCTGACTTTACTACGGTATTACGCTGTGCATTGACAAATATAAGAAAAATAGGACACATAATATTTAGCACATAGTAAAGGAGTTCTGCACTGTTAATAACTATATTTAAAGGTCTATGTGTAGGTTTTCTTGACAATTTCTTAGAGATGGATGTATTTTTGACCTAGATTTAACAACTTTAAAGATACAGGGAATAGTAAGTAAATTGTTAAGTTTTCTCTGATATCTTTTAAATGCCTTTTGATATAATAAAATAAATATTGTTTTCCTTATCACGAGCATTTTGATACGTAACATATGACTTGGTAATTGGTATTGTTTATTTCTTACAATAAGTTTTGTCTGAATATCTAATTTATCTCTAGAGAATCATAAATAAAAAGAATATAAATTTTTGGGCACATAAAATCCAAATAAGATATTCATAACATACTTTCAATTCTTTCGTCTCAATTTCTTTGTTCTTCGTAAACAAATCCTCTAAAATGAGGTTCACTTTACCTTAAGTAGCATAATATCTTTTTTTATGCTCAAGAAACAATCTAAGCGATCCTCCGATTTTTTCGCAAAATATATTAGATTTAAGTGTCTGTCCAGTTTTAATCGCTAGATTTACATGAGAACGTGTAAGCTGATTCGCATAAGTATAAAAATTAAATTTATCCGTCATATTTTAGCATTAAATTATAATAAAGCTGTCTTTAAATTATGTTTATGGGCATTATGTTAGGTTATGGACATTATAATACCTGCATGCCTTTATAATACATTATATTATCATTGACTACATGCCGAGATCTATGCCAAGTGATGAATGGGGTAAATAAACCTCACGCTGTGTCTACAAAATGGTATATAGTCATACACATCTTAACCAAAACGCAATCGAAAAATATCCTTAATACGGTCATAAATTACTCATAGCGCTACAACATATAAGAATATAAATCGTAAATTAATCATTATTGCCAAGAATAAGATAGATCAGTTTGCAAAATTTTAAGCGTGATATAGCTTCGATGGGCATATTTAGCAGTCTCCTCCGGTTGCTGTAATTAGATTATTAAGCTGTGTTGAAGGAGTTGGGGCGTTGCAGTAACTTGCAGTGGTGTAGACTTGGAGCCTTCTTCGTAATGGATTAGCGACTGCCACTCATTAGCTTCTTTATAAAAAGTTGTGTAGCACGGACGGCGAAGTCTTATAAAAAAAGCTAATTTCCCGACGCCACGTTCATTTTATAGTTTACAAAAAATACTGGTTTCAAATTACACGATTTCTGCTTTTAACACATTTGAGGATTACGTTAGACCCTGAGCAACCGACTATTCTCTGTGAGACGGACCCGTAGCTGGGCAGGGTATCGATGTATATCTCTCAAGCAATAAATGAATAGTTTGGAAGTTATTATTAAAGAATGAGATAGCTGATAGCTATATTTTCTGGTATGTAAGGGCACGTCATAAATATGCGTCGTTCAATGTATGACGAGTACGATTATATTTATGAGATGTATGTCCTTAAGGATGCGTAGCTCTAAACCTGAAGGCGTTACTGCCTTAAAGTGCTGCTATGTATCATTTTTATAGCCTGGCCAAAGTGAATTTGCTGAGCAAGATAACTTTCGCGTGTTAGCCGTTTATATTAAGGAGTTGAGCATAGGATTTTTAATAAAATATTCGACAAAGTTATAAGGTGTTTTCTCCGAGTTTTATTTCAGTGGAAACAAATTATATGTTGTAAAATTGTTCACAAACTTGTTACGTTATGCGTCAGGTCAACTCAGCCCATTTCGTTTTTATTACGACCTACTTCTAACTTAATTATGTTCCGTAATCTCGTCCTCATATTTTGTACTATGTAGTACGTGCTCTGTGCTACTTGCCGTCACAATGTTTAAAGATAAGCGCGTTCTTCATTCTCTGTGGTACGTCCCTAGCTCCATCCGTCCACCACTGGCAATGTCATTGTGCTTTTTTGTGCAAAACGTGCTGTCACGAAATTTTATTTTCATTTTATTTTCGAATTTTATAATCGTTTTTACAGTCCTTTTACAGTACTTTTTCAGTTATTATAGTACGCCTAAATTGAATTAAATATGGGAAAATATGAAAAGAGAAAATGAAAAATAATTGAGTCAACGGATTCTAGAGTTGGAAAAACGCATGAATAGATCCCGTCTTAGAAACGGCGGTATGTTTTGATAACTTCTATTAGCTTAATTAAACGCAGATTTTTGCCCCTGATGTTACTTCGACAAATTTTATTGCACACACTAGTCTCTGGAGTTTTCACGAGAGGTTAACCATGAGAACGATGTTGTGTCTACCTATAACAAATAGGTAACTACCATATTTCGGCTTTCACGAGGGGTTAGCTAATGGTGCCACATTTTACGCCCCAAGATATTGTTACCACCTATAACAAACAGGTACCACGCAAATGCTTTCACGAGAGGTTAGCTAGTGGTCCCGCATGTAACGCGACAGGATATTGTAACCACTTATAAAAATAGGTACCACACCACGCACATGCTTTCACGAGAGGTTAGCTAGTGGTGCCGCGTGTTCCGCGATAAGATATTGTGACCACCTATTACAAGTAGGTACCACGCGCATGCTTTCACGAGAGGTTAGCTAGTGGTCCCACATGTAACGCGACAGGATATTGTAACCACCTATAAAAATAGGTACCACACCACGCACATGATTTCACGAGAGGTTAGCTAGTGGTGCCGCGTGTTCCGCGATAAGATATTGTGACCACCTATTACAAGTAGGTACCACGCACATGCTTTCACGAGAGGTTAGCTAGTGGTCCCGCATGTAACGCGACAGGATATTGTCACCACCTATAAAATAGGTACCACACCACGCATATGCTTTCACGAGAGGTTAGCTAGTGGTGCCGCATGTTACGCGGCGAGAAGGGATTCATGGAGCTTTTACGAGAGACGAGGATGGAACAGACTCTAGTCGCACAACCAGAAGCCGTTCGCCTCATGATCGGTCAAGTCGATCAAGCCGATGCTCGAGAAATCATAGAAGCAGGCGCCGCTCATTTCCTTCAATTCTAATATCCACAGCCGATCATCGACTCTGACTTCCAAAACTGACAGAGACGCAGTCAGACAGAAAGAGAGGGGAGGGGGCAGACTAATACGGAAGAACAGGTACCTCGCCAATACAACAACACCAGGTAAAGAACGATAGCTATCTGCCAGCAGACGGCGAAGAGCTCCTAGGTCAGGATGGTAAGCAGTTTGCTTACGTAGTTTACGTGTAATTCTACATACTTATATGAGAACATAGCTACACGTTGGTCAGCTATTCTCACTGATGTAGATCATCAATGCAGACCTAAAAGCTACCATTTTGAAGAAACACGACCCTCTCTTGAACTTATGTCTTCTAGTACCACCCAATTTAAATGGGGAAGTTATGGCAGTGATGAATGACAGTGGTATCAAATGTGACAATAGAATCTGTGACCAGCAAGTGGTCCTATCTATAGCGATCTCTACAGTGTGGAGGCTTCAATGACATGATTCTGTCACCGAATAATAAACAGCACATTGAGGTATTGAGTGATTCAATAAGGCTGTTATTTGACTTATTCCATGATCGGTTACACATAGGACACTAATTCTTCCTGGTCTGAACACCTATGTGGCTGAGGTATCATCATCATCGACATCGGGGTCAAGAGCGACCATGATTCAGACACAATGCGGTGACTTATGATTATTTTATAACCAATGGTGTGAAAAGTGATATTACATCCAATCCAACCATTATTGGCAGTATAAGGGGTTATACAATGCTATTTAAAGGCAAGACCACGCGAACTGTTTTGTCCACAGTACAATATTTTTTCTAAAATAGAAAATAGTTTGTTTGCTCTCGAAGTAGGACAGCTATTGGAACTAGGTTCTATACAATCATGATTTCTTGCTCAGGGACAATTTTTGTCCTCATAATCCTGAGGCAAAGACATGAAGGTTGATACTTAACCTTAAGCAACTTATACAATTTGGTGTCACCTTTATGATACTTTGTGTATTGCAGACTCCTATGATGATTGTGTACAGAATACATTGACTACTGGGGAATCTAAGGTTTATTATTAACTCACAAAAAAGTTCTTTAAAACTCAGTCAGGGTTGTCTTTATCTAGGATTTATGCTAGATTTTATTCCATGTTCCATATCTAATATCATCTTCCCTAGAAGAGGGACCATGTTATCGAATTTGTTAACAACTACTAAACGCCCTTGCTTCACTTCGGTAAACCTATTGGTAACCACACTTGAGTAAATAAATGTATGGACGGTACTTTTTAAATTGACATGACTTTTTTATTATTTATGAACCAATTGCAATAAAACAGGCACTGAATGGTGACCCAAGCTTACTGCAATACAACAGTGAAAATTTCACCTATCTATAACGCGGTTCTTGAGATTGGTCAGAACAAACGCCCAGACAAGCAGACTAAAAGTACAGTTTTATTATAATATGTATATTAATGGATGATATGAAATAAAAATAAATAATAATAGTAATAATAATAATCAAAACATAGTTGTTATACTTTGGAATTTGCCCAATTACTTGGTCTTCTTGTAGTTGCTTGTAAATCCATAGAATATGGTATCTTCTATACGAAAACCCTGGAAAACTACAATACAGTGATTTTAAAAGATTATAATGGAAATTATAATGCAACAATAATATTATCAAAAGGGATTCAATCAGATCTGAATGAATGGTGGACATCACACATCCAAAGTAATAACAGGAAAATTATACAATTTAATTTTAGTTTACAGATTTCCTCAGATGCTTCGCAGATTGCGGACTTGTCTGTAATAATGTGAGGAGTCACGGACACAGGATAGAAGAAGAGAATCTTTTCAAATAAAATTAGGAACACCTTTTAAATGTTTAAAAGCGTTTGCATCTAAAGTAATTACTGCGAGGTTTTGCTTTGGAAAGATAACACAATTGCTATAGCATACGTTAAGAAAATGAAAGCTACAAGGTTTCCACATATCAATAACTTAGCGAGAGAGCTATGGCAGTGGAATGAGAGAAGACACGTCATATGGGTGTATGCATTTTACATCAGCTCAAAAGAAAACTCCATCACAGAGAGTGAATCCAGACGTTCAAAATCTGAAATCGAATGCCAACTGAGTGACATTGATTATGAAAGTTGTATACGCCTTAGATGACAAATTACACTGGATGGAACAATTGTAACAATTTACTTACAATAGTTATCAATGCATAGTGATAAGTCAGTGGTGTATCTAATAAAGATAAATAAATAAATAAAATAAAAGTATACTAAGCAGATTCGATGAACCGCAGATGGTCCTCTTTGCTGATAGGAATAACACCAAATGTCGGGATTACAATTATAACATGGTTCTCAGACCCAGAAGCATATTCTATAGATACATTCATCTTGAGATGGAATGACATGTTCTTTTATGCATTTCCACTATTCACGCTTAGGTATAAGAAGAGTGCTGAAGCAAATTATAGGAGACAAGACAAAAGTTGTGGTTTCTATGTGGCCCTCACAGCCCTGGTATCCACTTTGGAACTCCATAGCTATATCTGAAAAAATAAGATTTAAACCTCGATATAACTAATTTATTCTTATCTCCTTCTACAGACTTGCACGCGTTATACATATAAGAGCCTTACTCTGATTGCAGCCATATAGTCAGGAGAACATTTTTAAGAAAAGTAATCCCTGCTTTCTCAATGGATATAATGTTAGCCTTATTATCAGGAAACAATACGGGTCTGCTCTTGGTGCATGAATTTCACACTGCCAGAGCTACAATGTGGATCCTTTTGGAAGGTTGTTTCATATAGTTCAATGAATACTATCAGGTCAGCAATTTCCGTAATAAAATAAGGTCCTCAACTCGGCATAATACGATATGATATTACGAGTATACGGGATCCAAGTATAGTAGATTCTAGACTATTTCTAGACTCTTAGCTTAGAGGTACACTCCTTACTAACGCTGTCTTTTATCTGCATTAAGGATGTTGCTGTTAATTCTGATTATATAATATCAAAATTTTCAAATTTTCAAATTTTCAAAATAAATTTATGAAAAACTTGTGGTTCTTATCAAATACAACATAATTTAACTTTACAGTTTTTCAAACTAACTATCCTACTATATTATTTACACTTACAAAAATATGTGAGACAAAATTGTAAATCATTAATTCTAACTGTTAAGAAACAGCACCAACCAACCTCACTGCAACTATCAGCCGATAGATTAAACAGGTTCGGGTTAATAGTGGATTAGACACTTCCATATTTACAGGCCAGAGACATGCTTTACTTCAAAAGCCTCGTATGCCGGCATTATTGTGGACTATTGATGTTATAAGGAAAGCAGCCGGTTAGTTCACCTTTGCTTTATTTTATAAAAGACCAATGATTAGTGGTCTCAATCAATTAACTCAGAATGTATGCTCTTTGCATAAAGACACCTACACAGTATGAGACTGACAATTTAACAGTTATTATTATCATTTCTTTACGTGTTTTTTTAAAAACTGTGTATGATACAATAAAAAGAGGATGTTTCTTTACTTAATATAAATATTATTTGTTAATTGTATGTGATTATCATCACGAAATTATTAATTAATGAATTATTATCAACCCAACTTTCTTCTTTGAACATCTACATAGTACAAAATATGAGGACGAGATTACGGAACATAATTAAATAGATCGGACTAACTTACCAAGTGACGTCCGATCCTCAATTATGTGAAGTAATCTCGTCCTCATCCTAGACCCAACCCTTCCCAGGTAATATTCTTAAAAGAATATACCTACATACTGCTGATATCCTTTGAAGAATAATTTGTATTTCGCAAGTAACGTTCATAATGATCTGTATTGCCTACTCTAACCCCTTCTCTGAAAGTTGTGTTATAGAGCTTTGAAACAATGACATTGCCAGTGGTGGACGGATGGAGCTAGGGACGTACCACAGAGAATGAAGAACGCGCTTATCTTTAAACATTGTGACGGCAAGTAGCACAGAGCACGTACTACATAGTACAAAATATGAGGACGAGATTACTTCACATAATTGAGGATCGGACGTCACTTGGTAAGTTAGTCCGATCTATTTAATTATTCATCAATTTGCGATGTCATTATTCGCTATTCGTTTCAAATATTGGTTGGATAAACAGTCGGAGGGAACAAGTAAAACAAAAAATATGAAGCACATTATTAATGTTGCAACCATGCTTTATTTAAAAAAATAGACTTTACGTGAGTGCTTGAACATGCACTTACAATTTCCTATTATTTACTGTCAACCGTTTCGTCATACTGTTTCTACTACGTGTAAGCTTAAACAGCCACAGATCCATTATTTACACGTTTTCATGATTATTTTCACATTATCATGAATCGACACAAACAATTTCTCTAACTGCGATTGATTTGTTTCCCAACTGTTTATCACCAATAACTTGTGAGAGTAAATTAATTCTAAGTATTCTTTATGTGATAAGGGTGACACCATCCCGTGTCGCTCATGGAAATCTTTGGCCAACTCTCAAATAGGATGTAGAAGGGATTGTAATATGTTAGTAGTATTTAGTAAGTCCTGTTAGTATTTTCATGCAGTAAAGAAACATGCAAGTTTTTCATATATGCCTAGAAAAGACAGTAACTATGTAGCAATTTTACGTTATTAAACTACAAAACAATGGCCTGTTTCACTAAAGTAGCAGAATACGCTTTTCATATTTCATAGCAGTTAAAAAGCTATTGTCCAGTTTTTAATAAAATTTTGTTAGATACTTTGATGTCCGGGCTGCAACGTCTAAGGAGCTGTTATCCAATACTTTGTCATCAATCTTACCGGCATCGTATATCCAGCGTCAGTTCAGAAATTTAATTAAAAGAAAGCATCGAGAAAATTCCAGATAATTTTGTAATAACAACCTAGGAGGGGAGTGGCCTCCCCATTAGCTGTCAGATTCTCGCAAGTCACGTTACGTCATAGCTAATTACTACCGTAGAAAAAATATTATGGTGGTTCATATTACGTTGGTTTTATAAATACATTGCGTCACTATACCATAAATTATGAAGTGAAAAGGTAAAGAACCGAACTATTTATAGGATCAATAACTATAGTAATAAACAGCGTCTCTCTTAAAAATAAGCGATGATATTTTTTGCATTTTCGCCTCGTAGTATTTATAATAAATTATTATAAAATTAATGATCCTCCTTCGCTCCGGGAAGAATGTTTAAATTTGTCCGAACATCCTTTATTTAATTAATGTTTACGAAATATTGGAAAATCCTTATTATTTTGTGAAATATACGAGATAAACTGAATCTTTATAATTTGTATTTTCATATATTTTATTTATTCAGCATATACAGATATTTTTCAGTTGAATATTCAGGGTATTAAAAAAAGGTCAAGTTTTAAATTCCATAAATCAGTGATATTAGGAGTTATAAATCTTATATCAGCCTTGTTGTCAGAAGTTTCAATAAGGAAACTAACGTTAAAATAAATAATTAAGACAACATTAAAAATATTAAACACATAAAATTAAATAATATTTACCTATAAAAACAATACACTAAAAAATCTTAATATCTTAAAAAATTCAGCTATGATAAATTAAATAAAAAATATGAAATTTCATGCTTCTCATCCAGTTTACGGTTACGAAGCAAAATTGTATTTATAGCCATTAATTACTTTCACTCCAAGACAAAAAACACTGTTCAAATTAATTAAAGGACTCGGAAAGTCAAATGAAGTGTTTAATCAGGTTCGTCAATACACGTGTACTTTAATCTCGTAATTTGTGTTTACTTATAAGATTGAAAATTATATAAGTACATATAGACCTTTTTGATTAGATTTGGTTTATTACTTTAGCATTTTGTTTAAATATTCATAAAATAATACCATAAATTTAGGGATACTAACATTACCAGCCCGCAGTTGAGAAGCGTTATAAATAATATTTAATGAAAAATAAATAATACGCGCACATACCCATACTCGCAGCAGTTCTCTCTCTGTGTCGCGAGTGGAATGGGTAACACAAATAAGCTATTAATTAGCACACCATATACATTTGTCTACCACATACCCAGATAAATAAAAAATTAGATAACTCCCCGCCTTGAATTTGATTGAAGCCATAAATACTACGCTACTTTCGTGTATTTACGTAATCATGCACACACTCACGTAAAAACTACGCCAGTTTTTGTCACTACATCACTACATCCCAGACTACTATGCTATTACTTAAACGAAAAAATGCCGATAAGTGATGCAAAAACAAATAAAACAAAATATAAATATTTAAAATAAAGTGATGCAAAAACAAATAAATGAATAAAACTAAACTATTCCTAAAATTTTAGGTGGATTTATTTTAATCTTGACGTTTTTTGTGCAAGAAATCGTAATGTAAATTCCTTTGACTACTTACTGATGTTTTAACAGATTTTTTGCTCTCCTGTAAAATTGCAATTTTTACCTTATGCCTTTTTTCCACTGAAGGTGCGAATTGACGACTACCATGAAATGGGCTAACTCTTTCAACTTCAGAAAATGTATGTTTGAACGTTCTTGTCCGCTTTGAAGTTTGATTGCTGGACAAAGATTTTCCACCGCGGTGTTTAACAGTTTATGTAATAAAAAAATCTTTTATTTATATATATTCATTAGTTAAAATATCATTATTTTCTTCGTTACTGTTTCTTCTATAATCTACATCTAAAAAAAACTTTCTATTTTAATTTATTATTACTACGACTTCTTTTGATCTTTATGTTTCTTTAAATAACCGGCCAATTTATGTCAGAACGCATACAAGCAACGTTGCCCTTGAACAAGGGAACACCATAGGCAACAATCATAAACTGCAAAAAAGGAGAGAAAAACGAAAAATGTGATTAAAAACTTCGCGTTACACACAGCAGGTTTCGTATAAATTGCAAATGTTTTAACTACTCATTATTTTAAAATAATATATCGTATCACTTGAAATTTGTGGAAATTAATAAAATTATCATTATTGTTTACAATACTTCTCTTAAGTTCTCTCATAATTCAATAAAAGCTAATTATCGCGTGAAGCACCCTCATGTAACTTTTATAGATTTGCACAAATATAAAACAATTCTTTTATCCATTCAAAGCTGGTATAACGATAATGAAATGTAAAATTAAATAAAATATGCTATGAAAAATTATTTTCCAACATTACCCTGTTGTGCTTGTCTTTTGAATTTTTTACGCAGACAATACATCATTAATTTGTATTCATAAAGTAATACAATGCAATTGTTCACGTTATAGACTCGATACTTTGCAATATCGTTATTATTTTAATACTTTTCAGCAGGGATACACGCTGCTATTTCAAAAGCGGCGCTTTGTTGCATTGAGAAGTTCTCCTTTGTAGTACTCTCATAATACCTGTTCACAAAAACAGAGTCCTACTTTAATTTATTTCTTCGACAGCACCACTTTGCTTTTAATAAGCATGCATGAATTACTTTTGCTTTCGGCTCTTCGAGTCCCTGAATAAATAAAATGAGGGCCGTCCCACACCGTTTCTTCCCTCCCTTTGTACTCATGCTTCCTGGCATGCGTAATGGGATACCCTAACAAAATGGCGGAGGATCTTTTGTGCTAAATAAAAATCAGTACAATAGACGCAAGGCAGATTTGCGTGGAGGTCAGTAAACCTTTCCTTTTATGTAACAAAAGTTATGCCAGTTAAGAGGGAAAGCGAAGAAAAATTAACAGAGTTTTAGGGTCTTACAAAATGTCCTGAGGCACCGGCTTATTTGCCGCAGGGGCTGAAGGCACATAAATAAACTTGTTAACCAACCTTTATAATGTATGGGAGTTCTTTGAAAAATGCAAGTATCTACCATAAACGATTGGTCGGTATCCTAGAGTTCTTTCGAATACGAAATATTATGATCTTTCCCATTAAAATTAATTACAATTTTGTGTCAGTTGTAACTTGTAATGCTGGAAAATCAGATAAAAATCTGTAGGTACCTTATGGTTTTTTCATCACGCTTATTAATGATTTTGAGATAATCAGCTAATCGCTTACTACTTCCTATAAAATGCCTACATAATTAAATGGGTAAATTAATTTAAGTACTTCATTAAAATAACTACCTATTAAGATCAATAGTACACAAACGAGTACACCAGCTACTTGATGTTAAATGACCATGTCGTAGCACTGAAAGCATTGTGCGTCGATTGCAAAAAGGAATTGGAAACTCGCTCTTTAACAGGCTCTGACAGGTCTACACTTTTGATCTGTCTAGACCTTTTTGTTAGACGACTGTTCAAAACAGTCCGCTAGACCGTGAAAGTATCGTTAGGGCCTATTGTGGCTTTGAGGTTCAATTTCTCTAAGGTCTTTGTAGTCTGCCAATCTATACTTGGTGAGCGGACAGACTCTCGCTTTAATTGACAACAAGCTCGACGCTAGAATACAATTATAGTTTTTTAGATGGATAATATCTCTAACAAATAGAGACGGCTCGTTATCAAGGCTAAAACAGGTGTTATACATAATAATAACAGTTTTGTTACTTATTTAAAACATTATGATATATGGTCATAGCACACATATCAACTCGTAAACGGAACGTAAACGTATCAACTCTTGCATGTCAGTATTCTTTGTATGAAACTCCCTACTGTAAAGCACACTTATCGGATCCGTAACGTAATCGCCTCGCCTCGAGACAAGCTTACGGTGCGTGGACGACTTGCCGTACCCGCGCTTACGTCTCACCGTACGCTATCCGTCAACTTTCCGTTTCCTCGTGCGCGCGCCGCGCCGCGGCTACCGTTGCGTCGGCGAACTGCTGTCATTCATTCCGTCAACCAGCGGCCGGCGAGCCGTAAGCGCGGCGTCGCCTAGCCGTAGCCGAGCTTACGTTAGGTTGACGGCGAGGCGATCCGGTGCCGATCCCTTTCCGAGTTGATATGTGCGCTACGACCAATATACGTATTATACCTAGTCTGGCCATAAATACTGTTACATAAAAACTTTTCTTTTTTTCAGCTTTTTAATTATTTTGAATTTGGAACACGTATATTATTTTAAAAACTTCTTTCGATTTCGCGCCATTTCACATACTTTTTCGTGTTCATTATCAAATTACAATATGGAATGGGGTGTTAAAGAAAATAGGATTGCAGTGATCGCCTTGCACAAAGTGAGTATGGAGCCGTCGGTCATATTCCAGACACTTCAAAAGCTTGGTATCAGCCGTCGGTCGAAGACCAGAAAAGATCGGGGCGGCCGCGTGCTGTTAGAACTACAAAGGCTGTTAATGCTGTTAAAGCCAGAATTCGTCGAAACCCCATTAGGAAGCAAAAAATCTTATCGCGAGAAATGAAGATTCCCGCTAGGACTCTGTCGCGTATTATAAAACAAGACCTGAAGCTCGGTGCTTATCGTCGATATACAGGACATGCCCTAAATCAATCTTTACAATTAAAGAGAGTGGATCGATCAAATAGCCTTCTGTCGCGATACGCAGGTGAAAGGCACAGAAATATCCTCTTTACTGATGAAAAAATTTTCACGATTGAAGAACACTACAATAAGCAAAATGATAAAGTGTACGCTCACAGTTCTAAAGAAGCTGCTCAAGTGGTCGGGAAGGTACAACGTGGTCATCATTCTGCGTCAGTGATGGTTTGGTGGGGCGTGTCTTATCAAGGAGTCACAAAACTGCATTTTTGTTAAAAAGGAGTGAAAACTTCAGCCAAAGTATATCAAGATACAGTCTTGGATCATGTTGTGAAACCTCTCAGCAATACTCTTTTAAAAATATACCGTGGACTTTCCAACAGGACTCTGCACGTGGTCACAAGGCACGAACTACCCAAGCCTGGCTTGAAACCAATGTTCCGGACTTTATAAGAGCTGAAGACTGGCCCTCATCTAGCCCAGACCTCAACCCTTTAGACTTCAAATTATGGTCGGTTTTAGAGGACATGGCCTGCTCTAAACGACACGGCGACATTGAGTCTCTTAAAAAATCTTTGGAGCAATCAGTGGCGAAATTTCCCTTGGAAACAGTGCGTAAATCCATAGATTCGAGGCCAAACAGATTAAAGGCCTGTATAAAAGCCAAAGGTGGCCATTTCGAATAGAATATTTTAATAAATAATGAGACTTTAATAAATATGTAGGTATAAATTTTATTGATATTGCATTACTTCATTAAAAAAAAAAGTATTTTCATTTGTAACAGAACTTATGGCTGGACTAGTTATACAGGGTGGCATTTTAATTCGTGGGAAGTTTTTTAAGGGATGTTTGGCTCGCGATGAGATCCCGAATAAACAAAGAAATAAACTAAAACACTCATAAATCACAGAGATAATAATATCAAACTAAATACGAAAAATCTCAAAACGTATGGACGCCCTAGCAGCGCGTCGCCCTCGCAATCTAGGTGAATGACCTATGATTCGTTTTCCCTTAAATTCTTAAACCCTGGGTTAGGACAGGCAAAAAATTTAGGTATCTACCTATTAAGCAAATATCTAACATAAAATAGCCAAACATTTAATACAAAATTGATTATTTCTGGCATACTTTAAAAATTGGAAATGGTATTTAAAAACTCACAGACTCGGACCAGATAGTGTGCAGGCGCTACGTCGTGTTGATAACACATATTTCTGTGATAAATTAACGGCACATCGTCTAACATTTCATCCACCACACTTGTTAAAATACCTAATAAATCATTAATGATGCACTATCAAATCTTCCGTCAGTACGAACTTATAAACAGTTGTTTAAAACACTGGTCTACACACTGACGTGTGACACTAAAACGGTTGTTACACAACTTCTTTAACAAATAAATAAATCGCAATACCAGTAATTAATATCGCACGCACTGCTGCGCTCACGACACGCGACGGTACGACTGTTTGTGTACAACTGTACATTGCTTTCGCACGGCAAGACGCAGGGGGCGGGACAGCGTCGAAGCGTGCGGTGCGGGCGGTGCGGCTTTTACGAAAAGCCGAAAGGCGGCGTTTACCTTTGTAAACGCCGGCGCGGCGTATTATGTGGCGTGGCGGTACCTTTGGCGGCATGATCGCGGCGGTGCCATAAAACTTAACTTCGTTAATAGCGGCGAATACAAAGCATTGCGAAATTCATTAATGTATCGTAAAATAAGGTCGATGCTTGCTCGACCACGGTGTCTATGATTACTGTATTTTAAAGGATAATTTGCTTAAAAATTAAGGCCATATTTTTTTTACATATTCGGGCTGAGAATCGCGAGATGAGTGCCCCCCTGAAATATTTCATTCCGATTCGATTTCATGCTGTATAACTGATGAGTGTGGGTATCAGAAGAAGAAAAACGTGTATGTGTAAGATACTTATGTAAGCACGTTAGAAGTTATATTTAACTTTTACTTATATTATTATTATATTACTATTAGTACCTCTTGTAGAAAGGAACGTTAATTACGTTCCTTTCTCAATGTAATTGTTGTTTCTTTCTCAATGTAGTTGCTTCTCTGTTTGCTTTCTCAATGTAGTTGTTCAATGTAATAGATGAGACAAAATATGTGGCGTGGTGTATTGCTCTCTCTCTCTCTGTTCTGTCATGGCGGTATACAAGTTTTGTTAAAGTGTCTCGAGTTATTAAATACAAGTTCTACTAAAAATATTGCGTGCATTCTTTCAAAACCTACATCACCTCTCGCCCGTACCCACCCACGACCCGGCGCGCGCAAGCAATTTAAAACAACCCCAGCGAATGCTGTGCGCCTCACACAGCTTCATTATGTCACTTTTTTGCTGACGAATCTAAAAAAAATTACTCTCTTATTTTTTTTCAAACGCCCCATAAGAATTATAACTTTAAAAAGTTTTACATCATGTGAATTTTCATACATAGTTATAATTATGTGATGTAGCAGTTAGTACAATTATATTAACTTCTTTTAAATTTGGATAATAAGCAATACGAGAAAGTAAGTCAAAGTAAGTGAACCATCGAAGGTCTAACATACGAACTGCAACAATTCTTGATATTTGGCATGCAAGCCTCGATATAATTCATGGAGACACGGAAGTGGTAAAACCTACATCCGCGCTTGGAACTCAGAATATGTTTGTCAGTGTCATCCTTTTGAACATGTATATGAACAATTGAACTTGGGAGTGATGTGTGGCAATCATCTTGTCGGTTATAAATCATAAGTCATGGCTATACTACCATTGGTGTCAGGCTATCAGAATGTTTCAGAATAAACCCATGTGTAAAAACTCTGAAAATTTTGTATCTATATCGTTCTTCTTTTAATTTTCTAAACTTCTAGAAAAAATCATTCCGACATCAACAAAAATAAAAAAATAAGTAAGTAAAAATAAGTAATCATATAGAAGTCGGCTATTTTATGATCTTGCCGACCATGTGCGAGTCTAAACCACAATTTATGTTACATATATTATATTATGTATGTACATACATCGACGATTTATTTAAACATAAATCGAAACTTTACACCTTTACACTTACTGAGATGAATAAACTTATAAAAAAGGGATGAAAAATTTACCTGCGCCTCTAAAAGTCATTGAGGCTTATCCAAAAGCTTAATATTGTCATGGTTGATACTGAACGCAGTTTGAACTAGTTAGCTTATAAACAGTTTTTTCCTGTTTGTGAGAATTATCTCAAAGCGGGAATTAAAATATAAAAGTTACTCCTGGAAAAGACGAATTAAACGTCACATTTTTACATTCAGTTTGGTTTAACATGCAGTTTTTACAATGAACCAGCAGTAAACTTAGGAAATTTGTTAATTAGTTTCATAAATATGTAAATAAATGGGTGAGGGTCGGGTTTTTAAATATTATCTTATTAATTCAACCGATTTTTCAAAATGCTGTTTCTGCTATGTAGGTACGTGGAATATCGTTTTGAAACCATTCGGAACATTATAATAGTATTCGATTCATTATAACTGTTACCAGCCAAACCCGCTTTTCGGACAAACTACTTTGGCCTATGACAAACTAGTTTATTCTGCTTGTGTCAGGATAAATTAGATCAGCCTAGGATTATCTAATTTGGACTAATTTGGCCTAGGTCAAACTAGTTTGTCCGGAAATCGGGTTTGGCCGGTAACATATATAATAAAAAATAAATAAATAATCTGAGTTACTCTCAAGTCTCGTCTAAAGAAGTTTTATTTCAACAAAAATTTACTGCTTTTCATTAAAATTAAAAGTCTTATTTACAAATTTTTAGTTACGTTTGAAGTTTCGAAGCAGGCATTTTGGAAAAAATCTTTAATATAAAACAAAAAACAGCTTAAATTTTTTTTATTGAAATTTGCGAATTATTACTACATTTGACAGTTATAAGCGGCTATAAATAAACCGCAAGTTTATCACTCATCGCGGAAGTACAGTGAGCACTCGCGATTGCTACACTCGTGTTTGTCAATGTCCGCGAAATATCACCGGTGGCTGGTGCCAACAGAGCACCTTTATACTGCAGATGACCTAGTTGGACGTTTTGTATCGGATTCGTGCGACATACTATAACTAGATTTACAGTCTCTCGATACTAGTAGACTGGATCATAGTGTTCGGAAGTTTTAAGATATTAATCCTTTGGGAGTTTAAGTTCTGATGGTATTAATGATTAAGTTTTGGAATAGATGATTTGATATTTAAATTTTAGCGATGTATAAAAAGGTTTTATTGAGCTCTAGTACTTTGTGTTAGAACTTCTATAAAACGTTGGCATCACTTGCCTGTCAGACTATTTACTTTTTATCACTAAAGAACGGTTCACTTGGTATTTCTCCATATTTGAATAGATAACAGTGGGCAAAAACATCGCATAGTAATAAGCAGTAATTTCCAGCGTCGCGACCAGAATTAAAAATTGAATTGAATTGAACATGTTTGTTGATATCTATATTTTCATACAAAATTACATTTACAAAAGCAATTTATCAAATACTGATTTCGCATTTTGAGTGCAACATTCTGATTTTAGATAATGAAAAATATTGTTACTAGTTATTCATCAAAGTAACGTAATTAAGCACATTAAATTATGATAATTATGATATAGATACATACGTCATTCTCCTCACCTGTCTGGTAATTAAAATTTGTCATCATGTTCACCGCTCCATACCTTACAACGTCACGCCATTTTATCACGCTAACTAACGTAAACTTTATTCGTTGTTCAAAGACGACCTGTTTTATTAAGCAGGGCCATTTTCGAGTATTCGCTTGACATATTATTACTCTCATGTTTTCGTTGTCTATACTCCGTCCGATTTGGTATTTTACTTTCGACACTTCCAATTATTATTAGTGATGTTAGTATGCTATTCCCATTTGATTTTATATCGATATTTACCCCGAAAGGGCTCTCCCTTTTTAGGGTTCTGAAGTAAAATCGGATCCATTATAGTTTCGTCATGTCCGTGTCCGTCCGTCTGTCTGTATTTTGGCATGACATATTTATTAAAACTCCAAAATCGTAGAATATAATATTGAGAACATTTTTTTTATGGTACCTACAGGTAATACAAGTATGAGGATGATTTTTTTTTTCGTCGCGTACCTTATATGAGGGGTATCGTTGAAAAGTTCTAAAAAATATGGGTCTTCTAAGACTATTTTTGGAATTAGGGGTCCGTTTACGAAATATTTTCCTTTAAAGTGCAAATTTTGGTCAGAGTCAGTTGTCCCACCCCTGTTGGCTAAACGGTTGGAGTTGGACAAGTGAAAAGAAATCAAAAATAGGTTATATTATGATGAATTTGCAATGATATTTATCACGTCTATGTTACTTTAAGTAGTTAATGAGTAATAATCGATAAACTTACTACTTCGGAACTCTAAATTGTACGTGGTGTGACACGTAGGTACTTGCCCGGTTTTTTATTATATACCAACACACACATTACCCAGAGAGCGTGATATTAAATTTTGTGTGTGAGACTTCTGATGATAGCTCATTCATCAATTTATGATAAGTACTGGTAGTTAAGAACTTTTGCGGGAACAGATGAACACTACATACAGGCTCAACTGACGGGTAACAAGTCCGTTTTTGGTACTTTGTTAGATGATCATTCTACGCGTATTACCAGTGTAATGAACGCCCTGAGGTACTATTTTAACTTAGTGCCTACGTAATTTTTTCACGAAAACGCCACTCTTAGGAAATTTCAACAACATTAACCGGATTCGTGACAATCCTCCAAGGTCCAGTTTACGTGTACAATTTTATCGCGCACGTCCAAATTTCTTCCTTCCGACTGCCAGTTCCCTTCCGAACATGTTCTTAAAAAGGTGAAAAAATTCTTCTCGAAGGCCATAATGTCGCTTGTAATATTTACAACACATTTATTGCAGCTTAAGCAACTTTTTATTAGCAGAATAAAATAAAATTAGCCTTTCGTATCATTATGAATTAAAATGTTACTGTGATTAGCAGTAGCTAAGAATTAGCTTAGCATGAGGCATGACGGCATCTTATGTGTCCTCCGATGCATCTACCAACCGCGCCCGCTGTTGTTTAGCTTTATCGATGACTTACGATCGTTTTTTTTCGAATGGATAGTTGTTGTTGGCCCTAGCGACATTTACAGGTTCACGCGGACAGGTCTTAGAATCAACCCAAGCTGGCTACGAGCGCTTCATAAGTAAGCAATCTTGTATTAGGTACTAAGGTAATGAAGATGTTGTAAACGCATGATCAAACGCTATGTACTATTAGAGTTTTAGCTGTTTTGCTTGGCTCTGTTGATATAGTCACGTACAGTACATCCGACTTGGTATAATGATCTCGTTAGCGCTAACGCTTGCATGAAACGTAAAAATATGCAGTGGAAAAGTGCTCTCGATTTAGATTTCTAGAATGGCTTAAAGTACTTTACTCCACCTAATAAATTCAGTTAATTTTACACACTGTAAATGTAACATCACTTATGATTTTATTAATGTGTTATTGAAAATTATTTTAAAGAGTAAAAAGCGATCAAATTATTCTAAGTTGTGTAAAAAGAGTACGTTATTTAATAATGGCATCCAGTTAGATTGATGAAGAACTCCACGACCTTTCACAAACGTCCCCATGTTGAAGTAACCTCACATTTGAGAGACCTTGCCTCAAAATTTTTTCGGTAGTCACAAAATAAACCACGAGAGCTTGGATTCGCCAGTGTGTTGAATTCATGGTATTAGTATGCATGGTATTGGTAAGCTTAGATTGAAATCAAAGATAGATGGAACTCCTTACGTCCCATGACTCCTATGTGACAGTAGTTGCTTAACTTGGTCATTACCACGAAACGTCATCGCGTCAGTAACAAACCGGTGTTTATCCTGGTCATGGCTTATTAATTTAAATGAAGACATACAGTACGGCATAACAGGACTATCATTCTCTACGCGGCTTTTTCGCATTCTGTCATGACAGTATAGGACAGTGTAGAAAACGACAGTTATCCAAAACTTAAAGAACCTATTTGTTTCTCTCCTAATATTATATTGTATTATAATTATATTGATTTTTATAATATACGTTTGTAACATATGTCATTTCAATCTACTTCTGCAAGTACTTACCTCGATCATATTTACCAAGAAAACTAAACACAAATATTTGACACAAAATATTTCCTGCGAAGTAAATAAACGAGAAAGTAATTTACTATATCAAAGTAACAGTATAAGAGCATTTGGTATAATTGCTCCCAGGACCGGGCCATCCAAAATCTGCTTAAATTTCTGTTATAACGAAAATAATGTATCCGCTACAAATTCTCTTTACATATCATGTTGTGTATAAATACTTTGAAACTTTAAAAAATATTTGACCACAAGCTATCATTTGGTAATAAATCAGATAATATGTGTACGAGGATGCCACAGACATACATACAGATCCACAGATACACAGATACACACGTCAGATTCATAACACTCCTCTGGTTTCGTCGGGGGTTAATTGTTACAAAATACACACGCGTTTAGTTTAAAAAGTTTACGACCTCTGTTCAATAAATTACTCTTACAATATGTAGACATTAGTTAAAACACCTAGTATAAACACACATATCCCACGACCAAAAACGTTAGCATGGAAGAAAATTTCGTACACTGTTACACGTTATTAAAAGTTTAAGTAATATTAAATTTGTAATTCTGTTGCTCCACGGCGTAGAGTCACTTTATATGTGCTCGTTTAAATAGTTCTACGTTCCACCTCATATAAAAAAGTTTTGAATAATAGTTTATCACTGGTAATTGAAGCTTTACTTGTAATTTCATGCAGATTTGCGCGAACGCACAGTTTAGGCTTGTTAGTCTACTTGCTATCGTATCGTGAAGCTATTATTGTAAGCTTCATAAATTGGCTTTCTTCAACAACATAATAGATCTTCAGTAAAAAGAGATAGGAGGACTGTTTAGGTAGGTACGCGTCTAACTTCAAAACTATTAGTTTAAATGATCCAAGTTTAAAGTATAAAACTTCCGCAAACTTTGATTGCAGAGAGGTACAGTATTTATTTCTCAAAGACACGTAACCTGATCTCGGAAAGTGTGGTTTAAAATGTAAGCGCTGATTCTGCACCAAGGAATGACGGTGCAATATTCTTCTGTTTTATAGAAATATTCCGAGGCGTCTCTTATTCACGGTTTGCACCTGCCTCGGTCGCAACTCGCAATGAAAATCTGTCGTATTCTTACCTGAAAGTATTCTTCGCAGATGTTACTAAAATACTACTGTATACATTTTTAATATTTATAATGTGAGTGGTGTGTCATGGACATTGACCCAAAGGGACTTTGTTTGGTTTACAAAACTTCTAAAATTGTTTTTGTAAGTGCAATAACTGGGGCCATCTCAAGACGCGATGTCATGTTTCACGTGTTAACATGGTTCGATTAAATGGGATATCTGTTGTCACGTATTTTATACCAGACGTGGCATTGTTAAGTATTTTTTTTCTAACAATATACCTATTATTTTTATAGTAAATTTAAGTATAGCCATGTTCTGCAAAATAATAAGTCAGGAGCCTAAAGGCTTTATTACCGATTTTACTGGCTGGTTTAGTCCGAAGTTCGCAAGTTAGATAACTAATGAATGTTGTAAGGATTTGGTACAATAATCTTGGGAATTTTTACAAAATCGCAGTAAAGCAGTTCAGGCGTCGCCATTCAATGATCGAACTTCGCTCATATTTCTTCTTTTACGCAATTCAAGTTTGTTAATGAAAAACCCTTGTAACATTAATCGTTGTAACTTAGAAGATTAATTCTAAAACAATTTGAAGGGTCGTTATAAAGCTTCAGTGAAATTCTTTTGTGCGCCAGTGACGAATAATAGAACAGAAGCTTCGTTTGTCCGAAATAAGCCAGTTGCTCTTAACCTACGAATAGGTCGGAATCGGAACATTTGACTGTTCAGTAACTTCTTTTGTCTGTCCCGATGTCCTCCAACAGGCGACGTCCTAAGACAAGGTCCAAACCCCACAGGGAGTGCCTTTATCGAGGTGTGGAGGATAACTCCCACCTCGCAAATATGTCTTCTCGGCTGAGCCTCTCCAGGCTCACCCTCTTGTACGAGTGAAGTTGTAAAGGCCACTAGGGCCAACAGCAACTATCCATTCGAAAAAAAAACTTATTTTGTATTTGACGATTGACCACAATAAAATTATCACGGATAACGAGTGAGTAAATCTTCATGTTAATATTTAAGAAAAGTTTACATTCCCGATATAGGTATTCTATATATTGCCGGTGTAATTGACACAAACAAATTAATTAATAAAACAATTAATTAGTATAATATCAATCAATAAGAGACGTTATGAATGACACAATACAGAATTTAATTAAAACCCATTTAACGTTGCCATTTCGATTCGGCGGGGCTATTCATATAAAATAAACAGGATAAATAAAAAATTATATTATTTTTACATTATTCGCTGCAAAAAATTAGATACATTCAGTTTGTTGGCGGACTGAGTGGAAAATTGAAAAGAACGCAGAACACCATACCGAGTTTGGAATACATTTCCGCTGTAATTACAAATTTATATGATGACCAGTTTCAGTTAAAAGTAAATTCAAAACAATTTTACTTGAAACGAAAATAAGTATCATAATTTTCGGTTTCATAAATACTACATTAGAATTATGATTATTTATTATCTTGCAGAGTTTATTTTTTTTGTCATAAATAAAATAATATAAAAAGTCAATGTACCATTGCATTGTTTTAGTGGTCTCAAACCATCATCACATTTCCTTTCCTTTCAAATGAAACCATTTTGGGGCATGTTGGTTAGAAGGCTTAAAGTCCATAAAGGACATCTGTATAATTTTTTTATATTTTATATATATTATGAACTGAAATGATTTATTTATATATTATAATTATATTATATATACTAGTTGAATATAATTATAATTTTGCCATTAAAAGACAAACAAAAAGGGCAAACTCAATGCCTAAAACATGTATTTTTCCACCAGACAGCCTTGGGTGGATATGGAAAGCGTTATGTATGATTAGACATTAGAGACATTAGAGAAATTATGAGACAAAGAGCAAGTTTAGTTCAGTTAATCAATATACCTCATAACTAAAAAGTAAAAAAAATAATATAAAACAAAGGCTCTTTGGGCATTCTTCCCTTCAGTTCGACTAATTTCAAGTGAAACGAAAAATCTATTCCATCTATGACCAGTAATCTGATACAAAGGAAAAAACAGAGTATTCTGCACCTGTCTTACTCGTACAGAAAATGCACTGAGAATGCGCCCCTCTGACGTATTTACTTAGTCAAACTCTGCGACTTTAAAAAGTATAAGTGTAAGATATATTTTATCTATTTTCTGGGTTTAAATCTACAACACATTATCTACCTAAAAAACAAAAAAATGTTTGTACGGATGTGCTCTGTAGACTTTGAAACCATCCAATCGATATGCCCCAAAATGGTTTCATTTGAAAGACATTAATGCGAAGATAACTTGAGACCACTTAATACAATGAATTAGATACATTTTCGATTAACGACTTTTCCATAAAAAAATTTGCGCCGCATAACCACTTGTTAAAAATAACTGATGAGTTTGGGTGTTTTAATAAATTGAAATAAGTCGAATACGACAGTATCAGTGCAAATAGCCCTTTCATCCTACCTTTCATCTAGAATGAAAAAATAATGTAACTTTAATAACAAAAAAAATACGTGCCTATGAGAGAGTAACAGCATAAAATAGTTTCATCAAACACCCTATAGGGCTATTTGTATAACTATAAAATATTGTTAATATAAGCTAAATCTGGATCATAATAACTAAGACCCTGAACAAACATTTATTAGTAGTACATTACCCCAACCGGAATTAAAACCGGGATTCATTGCTCCGGAAATTCCATCTCTACCACTACCGCTATTTGTTGGTTTCATATTCATGTGATAAAACTTATCGAATATTCTAATCAAAAATATTTCATGCAAATAATATTGATTGAAAGAAAATTTCTAGGAGGAATTTAGAAAATGAATGATGTGTAGAAAAGGACCACGAGAAAAACCACATATTTTCTGATTAGTTAACCAATGTGCATTTATTATCAAAATATTCGTAAAGTTTTAAACAAAAAATTTAAACCTTTATAATAAATATTTGTACATAATAACTCAATTTCAAAGCCCTAAAATATAAAGACTACCAGACATGACAATTTGATAAATGTGTCAATTATTCTTCGTACCCAACTTAGGTAATAGGGTAAAAAAATTGAAGGGTGTTCGTTACACTAAATTTAGACCACTTAACAAAACTAAGCTTCTCTTAGAAATAATATGTAAATATTATACAATAAAATCGTAATTAATTTGTTTTTTAAGCCTACACTGTAGCCAAGGGTTCCAGTTTGATTCCTGGCTAGGGCAGATATTCATGCAATATTTATTAGTATTTCTATATGGTTTTATCGGGATATAAAAGTGATTTCTTATTTGTGTTATCCATATCGCGAGACACATGGAATCCTAGTACGGACCAGTGTCTAAACTCTAAGCCAATTTATATCTCTAAGCTAATTCATAATTATATGTATGTACTTAGAAATCGTTTTTGTATAAATAGGTACCTTAATTGAGTGCTCAACGTACATAGTGATGAAGTTTTGTTAATCATCAAGATCATGACTACAAAGAAGAGTAAATGTATAAAAGATTAGACCCAAGCAGTCGAGTACCTTTGACTATGTACGATTTCTCAAGCACTGTCCGTTACCGACAATCCTATTCAGTTAAGATAGAAACATGTGCCTAATTCGGCGCACAATTAAGGTTAAAGGGTCCATAATGGTCATGCATTAGAGATTGCCGAAAGTTTTATGACGTCGCGACCATTGGGTTCATTGCTAGTCATATAAAGCGGTCCTATATAGGAAAAGGACCGATGCAATTGATTCGTTTCCTTGAATAAAATATAGAGGAAACGCTGTAAACAAAATCTATTTTAAGAATCATTTATTTTTATATCTCAAGGTTTTTCAAGGTCCAGACGACGACAACTTATGCGAAATTATACATGTATAAATAACCATGGATAAAGTCATAAATAAAATTAAGTAAGAATAATATACCAAAATTGTCTAATACTCTCAGCTTGGCCGGCCCATTTCGTTTCACAAATAGACCATTAGGTCCCAATCCCTTTGCTATTTCAAAAGGATGAAGGGTTAATTTACGAGCTTAAAATTTAAATCTACGACCAACTTGCTAAATGGCAGATTCGGGGTTAACTATGTTGTTAAAGTGTATTATTATGAAGTAACCTACATGATTACTGTTAGCCTAAGTAAAGGTTTAACTGCCGCACTCAGAGACACTTAAGAGTTACTTAAATCGCTTCTTAGTACAGAATTTGAGAAATTCATTTCAAATTTAAGTAACTCTGAGTGCGGCCTTTATAATATTTCGATGGTTTTGATATAAGTACAAACACAATAGTTGAAAGTAGCTATTTGAGGACAACCTATCATAGTTCTGATATTGCAATTCCTTGCCGATTTAAGAAGTAAATGATATAAGCTTCCACGCTGATAAAGTGTGGGTTGGTAAATATCCCACATGATTGTCGTGAATTTGTTAGTAAAATACAGGAAATAAATATCCAACTAATATAATTATTTCTCGACATTATTTGAACGTCTTCTGTTAATCTGTCATTTTATCTGTCTGTTGATTACCTGAAACAACTAAATCTTTGTTAAAATAGGAGCTTATGCTTTATCTCCTAATTACCATCAAGTTTTTCAAAGATATGAATGGTAGATATGAGATATTAGCCGGTAAATCAGTTTTTTCCCTAGGAATCGTAAAGGCACTTATTACTTACTTTTACTTGACAATGAGATAAGATAATTTTTTGTAAGTAAGAACTCAAACAATATTTTTACTTGTAGTAAGTTCGTAGGATTATGTTCTCCGAAACGAAGCGAGAATGAATGGAATAAAATTTTATCTGCTGAACTTATAAGTTATTTAAGTTGCTTAGGACCGCACGGCAGAAGTGAAAACTAACAATAACAATAACTGTGTTTTTTATAATCTCTAATGTTTATAATGTTTTTTCAATATACATATAATATTAGCACGATTAACCTCTAACTACATACACTAACCTACACAATGTAAACCAAATAATTGTTAAAATAATTATTATTACGTACCAATAATAACTATTAAATTAAAAAATACAATTATTAGGTATGAATTGAATATACTAAATAGTAAACAATAGTGAAGAGCAGCTGACTGTATCTTTCTCACTCGGGTACACTCGGCGTTCCCGAGCCTTTCACCTCAGATCGTGACGGATCAGCCTAACTTACTACCTATGGAAAAATCCGTGTGCGGTGCGCCAAAAGAAGTTTTCACTTCAATAGAAATAGAATTATAAATTGATTGAATTACACTTCGCTACCCCGACAACTTCTCAAAAATTTCACAACACATCTCTCAGCTTGAGTTCCCCAGGCAACAAAAGTACTTTCGGTTGCGAAGTTTCTTTATATAGATCTCTTGAGATAGGGCATTCTTAGGGATTGCTTTGATATTATTAAAAATGTACTGAAAAGTTGCGTATTTGTGGCTTAGCTCTGTATAATATTTGAGTTGAATATTTATTTTTCAAGGAAGTTTTTCTAGAGGCTACATAAAACATTCAATAAAGTTTACAGAAAAGCTCTTAATTAAATGTCAACGATTGTAAGGCTATGAGATAAGGCTAGGCTAGAATGAGTTGTTTAAGTTGTTTACGACATTTTTCACGATATTGGGTTTCATTACTATTGTGATGACGCTACGTAATTTACATGATTGGGTTAAAAATTTAATCTGTTCACATCTTTGGACGTCAGAACTATACCGTAATTTTGAAGTCTTACGCACGGAAATTATAAGTCTCGATAGTCTTAATTACGATTTTTAATGGACATGTGGATGTCGAGGTATGTTTCTTTTGAGCCATTGTCCGTTTTGTCGTTTCTCAAATCATCTCAAATCAGAATCAAAAGGTTATAGAAGAACATCTGAATTAAACTCACGCAAAATAATACTTCTATCTACGCTACAATTTAATCTACAATGTTTTGTGCAAAACAAACATTGGATACACTAGACAATGAAAGCGTGAGCCGATAAAACAAACCCATCCGAAGTAAGAGCGATGCCATTAAACTAGAAACAACGTACTTCGGGGCTTTCAGTCCGTTCTCGTCCGGTACGGCTCCCTTGCGTCAGATGTCCACAATTAATAATAGAGGTCTGCAAGTTGAATGCCACATGTTGTTGCATGGGCTTCTCTCGGCTTGCATGCTGAATACAGATGAGCTTATTTATGTAAATTTGCTTTGCCTCAACGAGGATGACGCCCCGGTTTGAGTAATCCCAGCCGTCGTAAGTGATTGATGTCGGCGCCGTAGACATTCCGCTTTGTCAACGATTACAGATATTAGCCCTTTGAATGATTATAAAAATCAGAAGAAACTCAGTTTCTTTTTTTATACAAATGTAATTTAACCACGTATTGCTTCGCAATTGCGGCATGATATGTTACAAGTGGGGAAACTTTATTTTTTACCCATATTAATTAATTTTCCCATAAGGGATGAATTTCCAAAAATCTCTTCCTAGTGCTTCCCTATACTATATTATAAGGAACAAAGTTTAATGTCTTTAGTTGTAATTTGTACGTTTTCTGTAACAAAAGGCAAGAATTCTCCTCCAATGATTTTTAATTCTTGAACAATGTAAAGATACTACAACTATCTGAGTAAAGATTTTATAATGTTTTTTTATTTTGTGAAACAAACTGTACTTAACAGTTAATAAATTTAATAAGTATCGAAACAACTAACATGAGAAGGATTGCCAGTTTATTTTGAAATCAGAAATGACAATCGTATAGAAATTTAGTCCCACCTGTTAAAATTCATCATGGTGAAAAATCCCTCCACTGATTCCTCCTCCTCTCTCAGCAGAAATATTGAACATCTATCGATGTGCATTTAATTTCTTTCATGATGTTTAAAGTAATTTTCATTAAAATAAATTAATTGTACCGCTATTTTATTTCGTCCACATTGGGAGGTAAGCGTTATTTATAGGGATGTTAATTATGATAATTAAAGCCATCATAATTTTGCGTATAGATAAATCATGGACAGTTTTGCGGGTTTGTTAGTTAAATGAATAATGTTCTATGTAAGTACTGTTGCGGTATTGTATCATTTTGAACATGTTGTGTAAAATTTATGGAACAGTTCTATTAGAAATTTATAATTATTGTTATATGTAATAGCTCACCTGCAATATTTTTTGAACAGTTTGCTTTGGGCAAGAAGATGTTCTAAGATTTTTTAGTGCTAGTGGCTTAATATTTACGTTATCAGGCAAAACTTTTTTTGACTTATAAAGTGCGGTAAGAAGATAAATACTTCTCCAATAATGCCGAAACAAATATTAGACTTTTAACGAAGTAAAATGCATAAAATATTTCAACTCAATAATTATTTAGTGAACGTTCTATTTTAAATTGTAAGCGACAGTAAATTGCGGGATGGTAGATGCACTAAATTATTAAAAGATTATTCACTGCTATTTGTTTGTAATTTAACAAAAAAAACATAGGATTTTTTCCATGGAAAACATTAGTGCTTGACAACAAGCGATGAAGTAAGCGAGAAAAATGGAGAACGCACTAACTTAGTAAAAGCACAGAAGAAATAATAGTTCTTATAATAAGTAGTACAAGCCTTATAATCACTGTTCCTGTTCAAACACCTACATCGTACGTAGACGGGAACGCCTACGCAAGCAAGCTATTCCAATCCTTCGCGGCGCGCATATCGAATGATGTTATTCATAATGATGAGATTCATAAACGCTCGTCTCGCAGACCTCACATAATGCCTAAATAGTTTTAAAGTATTAGATATTGTAAAAAATAACTTCTAAGTACCTCTTAAGTAGGTCAGTTATTAATATAACTCCCAAAAGGCACCTAAGGGAGAGGGAGAGTCTGAAAAACAGCGCTGTAAGAGGTTTCTCGTGCTAGCAGAAGCTGAGACTCTTCCTTTGCCCACAATAACTAGCTAAGTTAAGCTATGTAACTTAGATTTAAGTGTTTAGTTGATTTATTCTATTGTGTGGCAATAAAGAATATTTTATTTTATTTTATTCAATATTGCGAATGTTGCAAGTCAGAGTGCACATACCTTAAATAAATAATAATTCGTCCCGCAGACGAATGTTTATGAATATATCAAGCGGTATGACTATCTGAAATTGTTATTTATTGGTGAAATTGTTGCACTACAATCTCCTCTATCTTCCAATGAAAGTCCTATTATAATCGGCTCCGCCCTTTCAGAGATTAAGGCTATACAAACAGAAAGAGTGACAAAAATTTAAATAAAATATTTTGTGTAAATCGTATCGTGTTTCGTGTTAATAACTATAAGCGCTTGAGAAAACACATTTAATTTAAACCATAGTCGGACACTTCGATTTATTTTATATTATGTATAGATTTCACTTTGCAGAAACAACTTAATGGAATAAACTTTAATATTTTTTTAAATAAAATGGACTAAACTGAGAACAATTCGATGGAATAAATTTATCAAAGTGTAATATATTTAAGTTTCAAATATCAGGAACAAGAATGGAATGAGTATTCCAATTAGTGCAGGATTCTCATTAAGATCCGGGTTCTGCGAACGAACACCGATATTGAAGTTACGTGATCAAGATTCAGTTCATTACGTTTAGAGTTCAACAACCTTTAGTATAATTAAAGTGGATCGTCATACCTATTACAATCGTTTAATATATACTTTTCAAGAGGTTCTTTTGACTTTCTTCAGTCATATTTTTAGGTATGGGTTTAATTTTACTATGGTATTCTTGAGTATTTAAGCCACGCGGCTTTGTTGCGGTTCTAAAATGAAACAGAATTTTTGTTAAATATTTAAAAGAAATAAGACTATCAAGATATTACCATTGACTAACTCATGGGCATTCTTATTCAACTACTAAGTTTATGCTTAGTGATTTTGTTTGCTAATAGTTTTATTACCTATCGCAATCATTCTGATTTTTCAAATAAGGAATTTCTTTTGACCATTTTGTACTCTTGTTTTTTTCTGATGCTTGGAACGTTTTGATGAACAATCTCACCTGATATTCAAAGCCAACCTGGCAAAGAAAGCCCAGTCAATTTTAAACTCTTACTACCACATCTTACCCAGTTATATTTCATCGTAAACACCTTCTTCGTGGCACTTTATTTATTTTCTGATGAGAACTTTTACAACGTCCGCCTTGTATATGACAGTCTTATATTAAACTTTTGCAAACTCCGCGGAATATTCAAAAATGTTGAGCGAAATGGACAAGTTTAGTATTAAGTCCAAGCAAAGGTGTCGACTTCATGAATAATGGTCGTAGCGCACATATCAACTCGGAAAGGGATCGGCACCGGATCGCCTCGCCGTCAACCTAACGTAAGCTCGGCTACGGCTAGACGACGCCGCGCTTACGGCTCGCCGGCCGCTGGTTGACGGAATGAATGACAGCAGTTCGCCGACGCAACGGTAGCCGCGGCGCGGCGCGCGCACGAGGAAACGGAAAGTCGACGGATAGCGTACGGTGAGACGTAAGCGCGGGTACGGCAAGTCGTCCACGCACCGTAAGCTTGTCTCGAGGCGAGGCGATTACGTTACGGATCCGATAAGTGTGCTTTACAGTAGGGAGTTTCATACAAAGAATACTGACATGCAAGAGTTGATACGTTTACGTTCCGTTTACGAGTTGATATGTGTGCTATGACCATAAGGCATCGCGTTACCGCCTCTGCCTTGTCTGTATTAAGCCAAATTCTTTTCATATATTCTTTCGGAATTCAGTTATTACATTTTCACGTATTCTGTATTTTATAATACCAGTCGTTAGGGAAAATCTACGGAAAAAATATTGACGTAGTTCAATCGAAATATGTCGTAGCAAAATAATTTATTTCGTTCTATTTAAGTTTTCTCGTCGCTTTCCTGTTTTTTCTTGGTTCTGCTATTCGTCTGAATAGATATTTCTAATATATCTTTGGAATGATGTAGTTTAATTTTATACATAATTTTTCGGTGTTGAAACACTTGGTTCGTGGGGTCCCGACGCTCACTATCTTTTTAAAGAAATAAGTAGAAAATTAAAAGATAAGACGAGTGACCCTAGAGCTGGCAGTTTTCTTGCTCAGCGTGTTAGTATTGCCATACAGCGGGGGAATGCTGCCAGCATCTTAGGTACTGCACCGCCGGGGCCTAGTTATATACATTTATTTTAATTAATTTTACTTTTACTTTTAAGTATTTATTTTTATTTTAACTATTTATTAATATATACAATGTGGGGCTGTATTCATGAGTGAATAAGTATTTGATAAGATGGGATTCCAACAGGTGGGATTGCAGTCAAAGATTTTAAAAATGTAATGAGTACAGATTTAGGTATTACTAAAATTATATATGTACTATTATTTCTTCTGTGGTAATACTAGCTTCCGTTCGCAGTTTTGCCATACTGAATTATACCTTCCTCCTTCTTCCTATAAACCTTTCTCAGGAATCACACTACCTATTGGTGGAAACCGTACTAAAATCCGTTTGGTAGTTTTTGATTTTATAGCGTTCATACAGACAGACCGATAAGGCCGGGGGACTTCATTTTATAATATGTATTCAGATAAGGTGTAGGTTTACAACTGCGATCCATGAAGCGTGGTGATGTAGCGAAATAATTGGCTCATATCATATCATCTGCTCTAACAAGCGTGTACTGCAAACAGGCAAAAGAGTAAACATCTCGGTAGTACTTGAGCGAGTTACTTACAAACAGTACTAATTATCAAGCGGATCTTAATGAAACAGACTATAAATCTCAGATAGCACAGTCACGTGTCTTTAATTGCCTATTTATAAAGCGGCGCACGTATTCCTTGCGGGAACGGTAAACAGTTACGATTCACCAAAACAAAAGTTTTATCTAGTCCAGCTTCAGTTTATAAAAATGCTCGCATTCTCGCTGCTTTTTACCAACATTGTAAAAAATATTATCACTACTATGTTTGATGCGTGTTTAAATAACAATCACGCCATTATTTGCTTCACAACTTGAAGTCCAAGCAGTCGTATTAACGGGCAGAAGCTAGTTAATAATACATTAATTTTAATTATTTCTGCTTCATTTGCAGCATAAATACAGTATAAAATATTAGGATGGAATCATAATAATATAGCTTCAAGCATTTGTTTATTCTATTCTGTATCAGAATTTATAGTCACACTGCAAAAGTTCTCCATTTGCATTAACCTAAAATTGAAGTTTGTTTTACTGAGTCCGAGTTAGGTAGTTATGTGTTAGAATGTTTGAGAACAATTTAACTGAATGCTCTCAGTATCCTTTTGCGTATTGAACATGTTTGATATCATTATATCCCCTATTATTTATGCTTTTTGTAGCAAAAATATAATGATCTATTGGTGCATTAGTTTCATAAAACTACTACTAAACTGTAAACTCTTTCTTCACAATATAGGATTCGTTGAATTAAGGATAATAGAGTACGGTCTGGTCGAGATAAGGACATAATAGCTCTTCGTAAAATCTGATAATTTTTAATAGTGTTTGTGTCATTGAAGCAGTGTTGCCAATTTAGCCCTTTCGGGGCTAGATCTAGCCCTTTTTACGGGTTTTCAGCCCCTCAAATAATTTTTTAGCACCTAGCCCAATTTCTAGCCCCAAAACCATTTTCCGCCATCTTGAAAAAAAAGGGATAAATTCAGGTTTTCCACGAAGTTTTTGATGCGATCGATCGAAAAAACGATAAAATGTAGTGAAAGATGTCGAAAAAAATTACCATTATCATACTTCTAGAGCGTGTGACGACCTTTTTTTTTTCTCGCCGTCAGCTCTGATAATTAAGCAATAGCCCCTATTTTCAATGTATTGGATGAATCTAGCCCTTTTTCCAACTGTGTTTAGCCCCCAAACCTGATACCCAGTTGGCAACACTGCATTGAAGTATTATTACTAGCGTATAGAACCGCCACCGCGAGCACCATGTATGTCCCAATGCATTGGCGCCACGTGGCTTCAATCTTCAATGGATTCGTTCCATTTTGAGAGGAGAACCGGGGCTCAATTTTGAAAATAGAACCTTCCGGGCGGTACACACATTTTGTTCGAGATGTCTGTTCTATGATATTATACTTTAATGGTTTGCGTAGATATATTTTTTATAACCCTTTTTAGCCGTAAGTGGATAACAACCTGGGAACCCTCGCTTTGAAGGCAGGGATACTACCAACTCCTTTGATTTATATCTACTTATTATTTGCTAAAGGTTCAACCTTCGCAATATATTTTGTTACGTAACAAGTAACGTGAAATAACATAGTTCATTAAATGTAAATTAAATGCGCCAGTTCGAAAAACGAGTACTGGTAGCATAGAAACATGTAAGATACTAGCTGTTGCCCGCAGCTTCACATACAGAAATTATGTTGTACCTTATTTGTACTTCTTGCAGAAGAAAATTTAGGAAAGGGGAATTTATATTGAAGCACTTATGTTTAGTAATTTATATACTGAAACCCACGATACAATAATAAAAGATTCCTCCAGGAGCGGGTTTTGAAAAATAAGCAATTTTCACATTAATTCGTATTTTTTCTTTTTCTTGTAAAATTTTGAAAAACTGAAAAATATATTCCATCAATTTAAACAAGAAAAGTTTGTTGCAAATTTGAAGCAGATCGGTTGATGTTTTAAAAATAATCCATACAAACTTTCATGTCGTTTCCCAGGGAAACCTTTTAATTTTCCGGGATAAAAAGTTTCCTAAAATATGACCTGAAGTATTAGTACTAACAACTTCACCAATTTTCATCGAAATCCGTTTTCGAGTTTTCATGTGATGCCCGGACAGACAAACAGAGAGTTGAGTTTTATTTAGTTTTATTTTTTATTATATAGTAGAGATATACCTGACTTCATTTTAATCTTTCGGATTTTTAATTAAAAAAACGCGAACAAATAGAAATAATAAAGTCAGTTTCGTTTCTAATTTAAATTAAACAATGGAAATATGTACGAGTATTTACCTTTGTGGGTAAAAGTAGGTTAACCGTATGTTTGTTCTTTCAGGGAAACTAGAGCTTAGGACTAGGTATCTGGTTATCAAAATATAATTAGCTTATCTCATTAACATTAAACTTTATTATTATGATGGCTTTAGTGAAACCGATATGAAAATTTAGTTTTAATTAATTCCCTTCAATTGCGTACTTGTGAAAATTAACTAATTAAATTGTTTAAAAATTGTATAATATATGGAGCAAAGGCAAGAGTGGAACGAAGGACTAATCTACATATAGAGTAAGTAAGAGTAAAGAAAAAGTATGATTTAAAGTACATCAAGTACTCAACGTGAAAACAGTGTTGCTCCTGAAATGGACATTTCCCGACACACGATAGATTTTGAGAAAAAAATATATTTGAAGACATATTATTGCACCCAAAATCAGTCCTTTGAATTTTTTTCAATAATGATATACCCTGTGTCCCTCTTAGAATTAAGACAAATCTAACGGTACCTCTCAAGCCGAAATCGGTCAATCCGTTTAGGCTACAGAGCATGCCAAAGAATACGAACACGAAAAACATAACCCTCGTTCTGGCGCAGTCGGGTAAAAATTTAAAATTCGTTACCTCAAAATAAATATAAAATGCGGCAAAAAATTTTTTCCACTTTTATGTTTTTTCTCTATAACGTGATTAAATAATTCGAATAAATTCCAAGGTTTAGTCCTTTTTAATGCTAACGGAACCCCACTAATAAATAAAATAAAATTTCTTTGTTGCATATTTTATGTACCTACTTTATTGCGAACAGGAATTTAAGTGCTTATAGCCTTGTGTTATCATAGGTTTGTATCGATCGTAACATATAAAACTACCGTTACCTGCTGAAAACAGACACATGACTATAAAAATATGCCCTTTTTTACTACCAAGCTATGAAGTCGGAGTCTTGTAACATATTTTAAGTACTATGGTAAAATAACCTAAAGTTTAATTCCTTCTTCATTAAAAATAAAGCCAACTCTTTGTTGCAAAATAATCCAATTTAACGAAATGATAATATTTTCTATAAGCAAATCCGAACGACCAACTTTATAATTTCTAATACTTAATCTGTTTTAAACAGTTCATTAGTCGGGAGTTCCCATATTATCCCCTAATACCTGTGCTATAACTTTGCTAATTCATATGGGCACGTAAAACGGAAATTAACCCAGTGTTCTTAATTACATTTTCGCATGCTTTACTTTCGCTTTAAAGGGTCGCTTTGTACACAGTTTATGCGACCCACCTTCACATTCAAATAATTGCGAATTTAGTTTTTAATTTTTCACATACCTATGTGAATTCTATGTGAGCAGTGATAGCCTAGTGGTTAGAACGTTGGTCTCCCGAACGCGGGGGCCCGGGCTCAAATCCTGGCACGCACCTCTAATTTTCAAACATTATGTGCGTATTACAAGTTAATTATCACTTGCTTCGGTGAAGGAAAACATCGTGAGGAAACCTGCACACCTGAGAGTTCTCCATAATGTTCTCAAAGGTGTGTGAAGTCTACCAATCCGCACTTGGCCAGCGTGGTAGACTATGGCCTGTACCCCCTCACATTGTGAGAGGAGACCCCGAGCCCAGCAGTGGGACAATCATGGGTTGTTGCTTTGCTTTGCTTTGCTTTTATGTGAATTCAGTTAGTGAATGTCATGTTTTAGCAAGTGTTAAAATTGGCTTCGTTTGAACATTGAATTTTCAGTCACATTTTGTGACTGTATGGTAGGCGGTGTATTATGGGGGCCATACGTGTATTGATCGTGATCAAGTGTAGGTACCTACACGAAACAAGTACAAGTACTGTAAAATATAATTTATAATAGAAGTTAATAACCGAACTTTTCTCTTGCTTGATCTCTGTTCTCCATTTCCTAGATCGAAGGCTGACTCTTAGTTTTCCGGGCTTAAGAATGCCTATCACCTCTAATTCTTATCAGACATCTGGAAAAAACAGGACAACAGCAAGTTTTTGTTTTGTTGATTCAATTTACACTGAAGGTAGAGTTGTTGCTATCCCTTTTTGTACTCTATTAATCAAATTTACCCATACCCGCTTTACCCTGAACGGATGCCCGCTTTACGCACCCCCCCTCGAGCAAAGCGGGCAATCGAAAAGGTTTCGTAATTTGCTTATAAGTATTTTATTTTCCGATTTTTGATACAGCAAACCATACTACATTCGAAAGCGTTCAATAATTTACCTTTTGGTAAAACATAAATAATATAGTTTGGTTATAAAATAAACCACTTTTTCCAATTTTACCTTAAGGGAAATGCTCAAAGCAGGCATTTGGACACCCTTCCCCTATGTATGTATTGTTAAGTAATCCTATTAATATTATAAATGGAAAATTTATGTGAGGATGTTTGGATGTTTGTTCCTGGATTAACACATAGGCTATTTTATTCCGTAAAACTTCAGGGTTCCCGCGGAATTTATAAAAAATCGACTCTACCACGCGTGAATTCGCGCGAAAAAGCTGGTTACAAATAATGAAATAAAAAAATTATCAACTACAAATGCTTACTTGTTATTCATAGCTTGTAATATAAATTTTATTAACAATTTAACTTTAATGTTAAATGTTCACTATCAGATTCTGTTATAATAATAAAGCATATATGTATATTATGTATATCAACTTTATGAACCTTCGTCTCGGCATGTTGTGTAATATGACCTAAATAAGTAAAATCGTTTAGAAGTTACACGAACACTAACACACCGAACATCATAAATATAATTTCTGTTGTATAATAACTCCTTGTCCGGTCATGGCTCACCTTGCTAAATAACGTACTAGGCGATGGCGGTCGTTTTATGTTAGAAGATGCCGATGTAAAAGGATTAAATCATGGATTAAAGTGGACTTAAAAGTGGAAAAGGATCTATTGATGGATCCTTGTAAGGATCTAAGTGGACATCGCCAAAATTAGCAACTCAGTTCAATTCTATGTATCTTCTTCTGCAATCATATAATTCCCTGTCAAGCTTCAGCCTTTCTCGAATCAACTTTAAAACTTTTTAATTAGTTGCAGTGCCGAAATTATTTTTTTCAATCAAGACTTTACCATAGTCCATGGGCAGTATTATATCTAACATATTTATCGACAATAGATAGATTACCTTCATCACAAAGTTAATAAAGAGCAATTACAGATATTTGTATTGTTGTCTAGATCTGTGAATCATTACTGATCACGCGATGTTAGCAACTTATCGCTGTCAGTTCATAAATACTTAGGTATATCGAAACTAGCTTCTACCCGCGACTTCAGCTGCGTTGTCTTCGGAATTAGATCCATGGAGAAATAAAATTTGTCATTAATTAAAAAAAGATACGATTTTACACACCATAACTTGAATTATTCATGAATGCACTGGTTTTGCAATGTCAACGTTACCAACAACAATATTTTTCAAAAACTGTTTAGTTATTCCCACCGATGCTGGAGTTACAGTTTCTGTCAGTTCATATGGCTTCAGGTTACCTTAAACTGACATCTGTTGATTAGCGGAACTAATTCACTGTAAAACCACAGGTAAAACCCCAAATTTTCAAAATTATAGGTATAAATAAATTTTTGTGAAGAAAAAAAAAATTTCGACGGTGTAAAGAAGCTCACGTCCATCTATCAGGCACATTCCCTATTTCTTTCTGTTATGTGGCGTATCAAAAATTCCTATTTATCATTGTTTTTAAGCGACGTATCACAATGAAACATGCACCAGATTTTAAGTAAGATCATCAATAGAACTGTGTAAACCATATTCGATTTCATCCAGTAGTTTTTGTGTGACACGGTGTTAAACATAGAGACAGACAAGATTTAAAAAAATGTCAGGTTTGTTTCCTATTGCTCCTATAGAGTCCCCTGATATCAAATTTTCTTTAATATATTCAATGTAAAGACATACATGAGTTACAATTTTATATTAAAATTAAAATTCTCGTGCCACAATGTTAGTTACCACACTCCTCCGAAACGGCTTGACCTATTTTTATGTTATATGCATATTAAGTATGTCTGAGAAACGGTTACTATCTATTTTTCATTCCCCTAAGTGTTAGATAAGGGTTAGGTATCCACAAAAGTTGTTTTGGACAAAATTCTTTATTTTTTTTTTTTTATAATGTGGCATTAAGAAGTACATACAACCCTAAATTTTCACCGTTCGATCACCAACACCTATTTTTTAATAGTCATTTTAGTAATTTAATCATTTTTCATCCCGCTCGATAACTGATCAATTGTTAGGCGATACGAAGTTCGCCCGGTCAGCTAGTATAATAATATAAATACAGTAATAAAAACAATATAGCATTAATATTTCTGTCTTCAAAAGGCATACTACAAAGGCAATCATGCACTCCAGGTTTCACCAGAAAATTGCATCAACATTGGATACGACATCTTTAACCTTGTAAAAGCTTTGAGGGTAGGTATCAAAGTTTGTAAAGAAACTTGTTGAGAAACTTCAAAGTTCTGAACAATACGTGCGCTAATCTGGAAGAGGGTGATGGATAATGATGATGTACTTCTCACTTCTTGTTCTCGTGCTAACTGACATCATTTGAGATAATTATATGGATTAATTTCAGGGAATCTACTTTAGCAAGTAATTAGGAATTTAAAAATATAATGAAGTCAGAATAGCTCTAATTTAAAATTACGATGGGGTTTTGTAATGTTATCAAAAAAAATATTTTGCTATTGAAATTCTAAATTGAATCTTCATATTTTGTTCATATGGGTGAGGATCTATTTTCAAATAATTTTTGACGTTTTCCTTTTAATATTGAATATTATTGGCAGACAGTTTCGTTAAATTAACTCTAAGGTAGTTGAAATACAATCTTTCCGTTGGATTTAAAACGATTAAAGTTGAGAGTCAGTTCAAAGACGATTCACTATCGTTACTTTCTTCATTGAAAACTCTGGTAGAATGCTCTTCAAGTTGAAAATATGCATTGGCGGGAATAACTATCTTTACGTAGCCTATAGAATATAGATAAACGAGTGTCGGTATTTTTCGGTCAAGGAGTAAAGTTGGAACGTTGACTAGTGATCCCGAATCCAGTCTTAGCACAACTTAAGACATTGCAGTAATTTTAAATCAGTATTCAGTATATAATTCTATAAACTCAAGCAAAATAGGTAATAACATTGTCTAAGGTACCAAGCGTCAATCTATACTAATATTACAATTATAAAGAGGAAAGATTTGATTGTTTTGCATTGAATAGGCTCTGAAACTACCCAAACGATAATAATTATTTTAACAATTATTTAGTTTACATTGTGAGGTTAGTGTATGTAGTTAGCGGTTGATCGTGCTAATCTATACTAATAATATAAAGAGGAAAGATTTGATTGTTTGCATTGAATAGGCTCCGAAACTACCGAACCGATTTGAAAAATTCTCTCACCGTTGGGAAGCTACGCTATCCCCGGGTGACATAGGCTATATTATTATTATTTTTAAATATTTTTCCCGGAGCAAAGCGAGGGCGATTTCCTAGTATTATATATTGAAAAAACATTATAAACATTAAAGACTATTTAAAACACGGTTATTGTTATTTTTAGTTTTCACTTCTGCCGTGCGGTATTAAGTAACTTAAATGACTTATCTATACTAATATTATAAAGAGGAAAGATTTGATTGTGTGCATTGAATAGACTCGGAAACTACTGAACCGATTTGAAAAATTCTTTCACTGTTGGGAAGCTACACTATCCCCGGGTGACATAGGCTATATAATTTTTTTTTTACTATTTTTCCCGAAGCGAAGTGAGGACGATTTCCTAGTAAGTTATAAGTTCAGCAGATAAAATTTTATTCCATTCATTCTCGCTTCGTTTCGGTGAACATAATCCTACGAACTTACTACAAGTAAAAAAATTGTTTGAGTTCTTACTTACAGAAAATTATGTTATCCTCATTATCAAGTAACAGTAAATAATAAGTGTCTTTACCATTCCCAGGAAAACAAAAGATTGACTGCCTAAGGCTTCCCATATCTACCATTCATATCTGAAAAACTTGATGATAATATAATTTCTGATTTTTAATATTCTTAACAATAGGTTATAAATATCTCCGTTATTATCTCGTTAAAGTGTTGACTTGATGCTCTGAGACAATTAATTGTCATCGACATACAATACTTAAAATATAGGAAAAAAAAAATTTAATGAGGTATAGAATATACGTTATAAATAGCGATCAGAGTTTTTATTTACTTTTAAATTATATTGCTAATACTAATTATGATATCGAAAAATGAATATTTGTTTTACCTGATTTAGATAAAATTCTTTAACTTGTATTTTAACACATACAGTGTAGTGATTAATCACGGCATATATGTATATGTTAGTAGTGAATTCCAGAGGCAAACAGCCTGAACAGAAAATAACTTAAAGAAAAAGGAATAAAAATTAGAAAGAGTAAGAAGTGAGAGATTATAGGAAGATTGGAGAATAAGAAATATTTAGTTTGTTGCTTATTGACTTTGCTTGTTGACGTTGCTTCAATGAACTAATATGTAGTATATTCGTTCACTGCGTTGCTTGTTGTTTGTTGCTTGTCACATTAGTTTTTTTCCGTTCCACCTGCATGGCATTGCATTTAATTTTTAAGCATAGAATTAGATTTAAGCGGATTGTTGTATCTGTTGCAGTGCCCTGTTCCGAAATAAATGTCTTTCTTTCTTTCTTTCTTTTAATTTCAGTTACTTGTAGACTCTAGGTAGGACAATGAGCGATCCGTTATTATTCCTAAATTAACTTGTTCAAAGTAGAGAATTCAAACATTATCAAAAACTACATTAGGCTTCCCGCCCACTTCCGATAATCGGTGACCGATTTTTTGTAGGAGAAAAATAGAACGTACTGATAGCAATGGTGCAACGCACACGTCCTACAAAAAGTCGGTCAGAAATAAAATCGGTGCATTCCGACCGATATCGGTGAAAAATGGAACGTTCGGAAATGTATGCGTTCTCACCGACTCACCGACAGTCGGCCACAAAATCGGTCATAAGAATCGGAGGAAAAATCGGCCCGATTATCGGTCCTACAAAAAGTCTGACGTGGGCGGGAAGCCTTAGGCAGATTTGGATTTAGAAAATGGACATGTGTATGTCGAGGTATATTTCTTTTAAGCCATTGTCCGTTTTTTCGTTTCTCAAATCATCTAAAATCAAGATCAAAAGGTTATAAAAGAACATCTGAATTAAACTCACGCAAAATAATACTTCTATCTACGCTACAATTTAATCTACAATGTTTTGTCCAAAGCAAACATTGGATAAGCTAGACAATGAAAGCGTGAGCCGATAAAATATACCCATCCGAAGTAAGAGCGATGCCATTAAACTAGAAACAACGTACTTCGGGGCTTTCAGTCCGTTCTCGTCCGGTACGGCTCCCTTGCGTCAGATGTCCACAATTAATAATAGAGGTCTGCAAGTTGAATGCCACATGTTGTTGCATGGGCTTCTCTCGGCTTGCATGCTGAATACAGATGAGCTTATTTATGTAAATTTGCTTTGCCTCAACGAGGATGACGCCTCGGTTTGAGTAATCCCAGCCGTCGTAAGTGATTGATGTCGGCGCCGTTGACATTCCGCTTTGTTAACGATTACAGATATTAGCCCTTTGAATGATTATAAAAATCAGAAGAAACTCAGTTTCTTTTTTTTTATACAAATATAATTTAACCACGTATTGCTTCGCAATTGCGTCATGATATGTTACAAGTGGGGAAACTTTGTTTTTTACCCATATTAATAGATCGATGCATATTAATTAATTTTCTCATAAGGGATGAATTTCCAAAAATCTCTTCCTAGTGCTCCCCTATACTATAATTTATGGAACAAAGTTTAATGTCTTTAGTTGTAATTTGTACGTTTTCTGTAACAAAAGGCAAGAATTCTCCTCCAATGATTTTTAATTCTTGAACAATAACTATTAGAGTAAGTAAAGATACTACAATATCTGAGTAAAGATTTTTTAATGTTTTTTTTAGTTTGTCAAACAAACTGTACTTAACAGTTATTAAATTTAATAAGTATCAAAACAACTAACATGAGAAGGATTGCCAGTTTATTTTGAAATCAGAAATGACAATCGTATAGAAATTTAGTCCCACCTGTTAAAATTCATCATGGTGTAAAAGCCCTCCACTGATTCCTCCTCCTCTCTCAGCAGAAATATTGAACATCCATCGATGCGCATTTAATTTCTTTCATGATGTTTAAAGTAATTTTCATTAAAATAAATTAATTGTACCGGTATTTTATTTCGTCCACATTGGAAGGTAAACGTTATTTATAGGGATGTTAATTATGATAATTAAAGCCATCATAATTTTGCGTATAGATAAATCATGGACAGTTTTGCGGGTTTGTTAGTTAAATGAATAATGTTCTATGTAAGTACTGTTGCGGTATTGTATCATTTTGAACATGTTGTGTAAAATTTATGGAACAGTTCTATTTGAAATTTATAGTTATTTTAATATGTAATAGCTCACCTGCAATATTTTTTGAACAGTTTGCTTTGGGCAAGAAGATGTTCTAAGATTTTTTAGTGTTATTGGCTTAATATTTACGTTATCAGGCAAAACTTTTTTTGATGAGATTCCTAAACGCTCGTCTCGCAGACGTAAAATAATGCCTAAATAGTTTTAAAGTATTAGATATTGGAAAAAATAACTTCTAAGTACATCTTATGTAGGTCAGTTATTAATATTGCGAATGTTGCAAGTCAGAGTGCATACTGCACAATGCACATACCTTAAAGAAATAATAATTCATCCCATAGAAGAATTTTTATAAATACATCAACCGATATGAATATTTAAAATTGTTATTAATTGGTGTTATTTATTGTTGCACTACAATCTCCTGTATCTTCCAGTGAAAGTCCCATTAAAATCGGCTCAGCCCGTCCAGAGATTAAGGCTAGACAAACAGAAAGAGAGTCACAAATAAAAAAATAAAATGCTTCGTGTAAATCGTATCGTGTTTCGTGTTAATAACTATAAGCGCTTGAGAAAACACATTTAATTTAAACCATAGTCGGACACTTCGATTTAATTTAAATGTATAGATTTCACTTTGCAGAAACAACTTAATGGAATAAACTTTAATATTTTTTTAAATAAAATGGACTAAACTGAGAACAATTCGATGGAATAAATTTATCAAAGTGTAATATATTTAAGTTTCAAATATCAGGAACAAGAATGGAATGAGTATTCCAATTAGTGCAGGATTCTCATTAAGATCCGGGTTCTGCGAACGAACACCGATATTGAAGTTACGTGATCAAGATTCAGTTCATTACGTTTAGAGTTCAACAACCTTTAGTATAATTAAAGTGGATCGTCATACCTATTACAATCGTTTAATATATACTTTTCAAGAGGTTCTTTTGACTTTCTTCAGTCATATTTTTAGGTATGGGTTTAATTTTACTATGGTATTCTTGAGTATTTAAGCCACGCGGCTTTGTTGCGGTTCTAAAATGAAACAGAATTTTTGTTAAATATTTAAAAGAAATAAGACTATCAAGATATTACCATTGACTAATTCATGGGCATTATTATTCAACTACTAAGTTTATGATTTTGTTTGCTAATAGTTTTATTACCTATCGCAATCATTCTGATTTTTCAAATAAGGAATTTCTTTTGACCATTTTGTACTCTTGTTTCTTTCTGATGCTTGGAACGTTTTGATGAACAATCTCTCCTGATATTCAAAGCAAACCTGGCAAAGAAAGCCCAGTCAATTTTAAACTCTTACTACCACATCTCACCCAGTTATATTTCATCGTAAACACCTTCTTCGTGGCACTTTATTTATTTTCTGATGAGAACTTTTACAACGTCCGCCTTGTATATGACAGTCTTATATTAAACTTTTGCAAACTCCGCGGAATATTCAAAAATGTTGAGCGAAATGGACAAGTTTAGTATTAAGTCCAAGCAAAGGTGTCGACTTCATGAATAAGGCATCGCGTTACCGCCTCTGCCTTGTCTGTATTAAGCCAAATTCTTTTCATATATTCTTTCGGAATTCAGTTATTACATTTTCACGTATTCTGTATTTTATAATACCAGTCGTTAGGGAAAATCTACGGACAAAATATTGACGTAGTTCAATCGAAATATGTCGTAGCAAAATAATTTATTTCGTTCTATTTAAGTTTTCTCGTCGCTTTCCTGTTTTTTCTTGGTTCTGCTATTCGTCTCAATAGATATTTCTTATATATCTTTGGAATGATGTAGTTTAATTTTATACATAATTTTTCGGTGTTGAAACACTTGGTTCGTGGGGTCCCGACGCTCACTATCTTTTTAAAGAAATAAGTAGAAAATTAAAAGACAAGACGAGTGACCCTAGAGCTGGCAGCTTTCTTGCTCAGCATGTTAGTATCGCCATACAGCGAGGGAATGCTGCCAGCATCTTGGGTACTGCACCGCAGGGGCCTAGTTGTATACATTTATTTTAATTAATTTTACTTTTACTTTTAAGTATTTATTTTTATTTTAACTATTTATTAATATATACAATGTGGGGCTGTATTCATGAGTGAATAAGTATTTAACAAGATGGGATTCCAACAGGTGGGATTGCAGTCAATGATTTTAAAAATGTAATGAGTACAGATTTAGGTATTACTAAAATTATATATGTACTATTATTTCTTCTGTGGTAATACTAGCTTCCGTTCGCAGTTTTGCCATACTGAATTATACCTTCCTCCTTCTTCCTATACACCTTTCTCAGGAATCACACTACCTATTGGTGGAAACCGTACTAAAATCCGTTAGGTAGTTTTTGATTTTATAGCGTTCATACAGACAGACCGATAAGGCCGGGGGACTTCATTTTATAATATGTATTCAGATAAGGTGTAGGTTTACAACTGCGATCCATGAAGCGTGGTGATGTAGCGAAATAATTGGCTCATATCATATCATCTGCTCTAACAAGCGTGTAGGTACTGCAAACAGGCAAAAGAGTACACATCTCGGTAGTACTTGAGCGAGTTACTTACAAACAGTACTAATTATCAAGCGGATCTTAATGAAACAGACTATAAATCTCAGATAGCACAGTCACGTGTCTTTAATTGCCTATTTATAAAGCGGCGCACGTATTCCTTGCGGGAACGGTAAACAGTTACGATTCGCCAAAACAAAAGTTGTACATATCTAGTCCAGCTTCAGTTTATAAAAATGCTTGCATTCTCGCTGCTTTTTACCAACATTGTAAAAAATATTACAACTACTATGTTTGATGCGTGTTTGAGAGCATTTAGTTAAATTGTTCTCAAACATTCTAACACATACCTACCTAACTCGGACTCAGTAAAACAAACTTCAATTTTAGGTTAATGCAAATGGAGAACTTTTGCAGTGCGACTATAAATTCTGACACAGAATAGAATAAACAAATGCTTGAAGCTATATTATTATGATTCCATCCTAATATTTTATACTGTATTTATGCTGAAAATGAAGCAGAAATAATTAAAATTAATTTATTATTAACTAGCTTCTGCCCGTTAATACGACTGCTTGGACTTCAAGTTGTGAAGCAAATAATGGCGTGATGGACAGTGGAAGGTATATGTAGATAAAAGTCTGGAACATTCTGTTGGTACAACCACTATAACGAGGTTCATAAACAGATGTTGCAGGTTATGTTGAATAATGTGATAATTGTTATTGATTATAAAGAATAAGTGAGTTCGACTTATTTTAAGTTAAATAACTGTGTCAGAAGTAGAGATAATATTTTGTTTCTTTTCTTATTTTGTAAAAGGTAGATGTAGTGTATAGCGAATTAGTAGCGATACAGATTAGTAATTACTAACGATCATAATCGAGATATCTCGAGACATCTTCATAATCGAATGATTCCATCAGTATATCTCATAATCGCCCACCACTACTTGCCGAGCACTCTCTGTCCGGACGCCGACCGAGTAGGACGTGTAGTGAAAGCGATTAGTTTATTATTGGCACCAATCGAACCACTACATTATTTGCTTCACAACTTGAAGTCCAAGCAGTCGTATTAACGGGCAGAAGCTAGTTAATAATAAATTAATTTTAATTATTTCTGCTTCATTTTCAGCATAAATACAGTATAAAATATTAGGATGGAATCATAATAATATAGCTTCAAGCATTTGTTTATTCTATTCTGTGTCAGAATTTATAGTCGCACTGCAAAAGTTTCCATTTGCATTAACCTAAAATTGAAGTTTGTTTTACTGAGTCCGAGTTAGGTAGGTATGTGTTAGAATGTTTGAGAACAATTTAACTAAATGCTCTCAGTATCCTTTTGCGTATTGAACATGTTTGATACTATTATATCCCCTATTATTTATGCTTTTTGTAGCAAAAATATAATGATCTATAGGTGCAGTAGTTTCATAAAACTACTACTAAACTGTAAACTCTTTCTTCACAATATAGGAAAAACGAGTACTGGTAGCATAGAAACATGTAAGATACTAGCTGTTGCCCACAGCTTCACATACAGAAATTATGTTTTACCTTATTTGTACTTACTTCTTGCAGAAGAGAATTTAAGAAAGGGGAATTTATATTGAAGCACTTATGTTTAGTAATTTATATACTGAAACCCACGATAGAATCACAAAAGATTCCTCCAGGAGCGGGTTTTGAAAAATAAGCAATTTTCACATTAATTCGTTTTTTTTTCTTGTAAAATTTTGAAAAACTGAAAAATATATTCCATCAATTTAAACAAGAAAAATTTGTTGCAAATTTGAAGCAGATCGGTTGATGTTTTAAAAATAATCCATACAAACTTTCATGTCGTTTCCCAGGGAAACCTTTTAATTTTCTGGGATAAAAAGTTTCCTAAAATATGACCCGAAGTATTAGTACTAACAACTTCACCAATTTTCATCGAAATCCGTTCACGAGTTTTCATGTGATGCCCGGACAGACAAACAGAGAGTTGAGTTTTATTTAGTTTTATTTTTTATTATATAGTAGAGATATACCTGACTTCATTTTAATCTTTCGGATTTTTAATTAAAAAAACGCGAACAAATAGAAATAATAAAGTCAGTTTCGTTTCTAATTTAAATTAAACAATGGAAATATGTACGAGTATTTACCTTTGTGGGTAAAAGTAGGTTAACCGTATGTTTGTTCTTTCAGGGAAACTAGAGCTTAGGACTAGGTATCTGGTTATCAAAATATAATTAGCTTATCTCATTAACATTAAACTTTATTATTATGATGGCTTTAGTGAAACCGATATGAAAATTTAGTTTTAATTAATTCCCTTCAATTGCGTACTTGTGAAAATTAACTAATTAAATTGTTTAAAAATTGTATAATATATGGAGCAAAGGCAAGAGTGGAACGAAGGACTAATCTACATATAGAGTAAGTAAGAGTAAAGACAAAGTATGATTCAAAGTACATCGAGTACTCAACGTCATTTTCTACCTCGCACGTGTAAACTGTGGAACAAACTACCTGCATCGGTGTTCCCTCTAAGCTATGACATGGGGTCCTTCAAGAAGCGGTTCTATCGTCATCTTCTTGGCCGGCAACGCGTTGGTGACGCCCCTGGTATTGCTAATGTCCATGGGCGGCGGTGATCACTTACCATCAGATGACCCGTCTGCTCGTTTGCCTGCTCAAAGCATAAAAAGAAACGTGAAAACAGTGTTGCTCCTGAAATGGACATTTCCCGACACACGATAGGTTTTGAGAAAAAAATATATTTGAAGACATATTATTGCACCCAAAATCAGTCCTTTGAATTTTTTTCAATAATGATATACCCTGTGTCCCTCTCAGAATTAAGATAAATCTAACGGCACCTCTCAAGTTCAGGCTACGAATATATATACATACATTCATACATGCACATGCATACACTCGAAAAACATAACCGTCCTTCTGGGGCAGTCGGGTAAAAATTTAAAATTTTTAATAATTAATTAATTTAATTAATCGTTACCTCAAAATAAATATAAAATGCGGCAAAATTTTTTTTCCACTTTTATGTTTTTTCTCTATAGCGTGATTAAATAATTCGAATAAATTCCAAGGTTTAGTCCTTTTTAATGCTAGCGGAACCCCACTAATAAATAAAATAAAGTTTCTATGTTGCATATTTTATGTACCTACTTTATTACGAACAGGAATTTAAGTGCTTATAGCCTTGTGTTATCATAGGTTTGTACCGATCGTAACATATAAAACTACCGTTACCTGCTGAAAACAGACACATGACTATAAAAATATGCCCTTTTTTACTACCAGGCTATGAAGTCGGAGTCTTGTAACATATTTTAAGTACTATGGTAAAATAACCTAAAGTTTAATTCCTTCTTTATTAAAAATAAAGCCAACTCTTTGTTGCAAAATAATCCAATTTAACGAAATGATAATATTTTCTATAAGCAAATCCGAACGACCAACTTTATAATTCCTAATACATATTCTGTTTTAAACAGTTCATTAGTCGGGAGTTCCCATATAATCCCCTAATACCTGTGCTATAACTTTGCTAATTCATATGGGCACGTAAAACGGAAATTAACCCAGTGTTCTTAATTACATTTTCGCATGCTTTACTTTCGCTTTAAAGGGTCGCTTTGTACACAGTTTATGCGACCCACCTTCACATTCAAATAATTGCGAATTTAGTTTTTAATTTTTCACATACCAATGTGAATTCAGTTAGTGAATTTCATGTTTTAGCAAGTGTTAAAATTGGCTTCGTTTGAACATTGAATTTTCAGTCACATTTTGTGACTGTATGGTAGGCGGTGTATTATGGGAGCCATACGTGTATTGATCGTGATCAAGTGTAGGTACTTGTAAAATATAATTTATAATAGAAGTTAATAACCGAACTTTTCTCTTGCTTGATCTCTGTTCTCCATTTCCTAGATCGAAGGCTGACTCTTAGTTTTCCGGGCTTAAGAATGCCTATCACCTCTAATTCTTGTCAGACATCTGGAAAATACAGGACAACAGCAAGTTTTTTGTTTTGTTGATTCAATTTACACTGAAGGTAGAGTTGTTGCTATCCCTTTTTGTACTCTATTAATCAAATTTACCCATACCCGCTTTACCCTGAACGGATGCCCGCTTTACGCACCCCCCCTCGAGCAAAGCGGGCAATCGAAAAGGTTTCGTAATTTGCTTATAAGTATTTTATTTTCCGATTTTTGATGAAACAAACCATACTACATTCGAAAGCGTTTAATAATTTACCTTTTGGTAAAACATAAATAATATAGTTTAGTTATAAAATAAACCACTTTTTCCAATTTTCTCGTAAGGGAAATTCTCAAAGCAGGCATTTGGACACCCTTCCCCTTTGTATGTATCGTTAAGTAATCCTATTAATATTATAAATGTAAAATTTATGTGAGGATGTTTCGATGTTTGTTCCTGGATTAACACATAGGCTATTTTATTCCGTAAAACTTCAGGGTTCCCCCGGGATTTATAAAAAATCGACTCTACCACGGGTGAATTCGCGGGAAAAAGCTGGTTACAAATAATGAAATAAAAAAATTATCAACTACAAATGCTTACTTGTTATTCATAGTTTGTAATATAAATTTTATTAACAATTTAACTTTAATGTTAAATGTTCACTATCAGATTCTGTTATAATAATAAAGCATATATATTATGTATATCAACTTTATGAACCTTCGTCTCGGCATGTTGTGTAATATGACCTAAATAAGTAAAATCGTTTAGAAGTTACACGAACACTAACACACCGAACATCATAAATATAATTTCTGTTGTATAATAACTCCTTGTCCGGTCATGGCTCACCTTGCTAAATAACGTACTAGGCGATGGCGGTCGTTTTATGTTAGAAGATGCCGATGTAAAAGGATTAAATCATGGATTAAAGTGGACTTAAAAGTGGAAAAGGATCTATTGATGGATCCTTGTAAGGATCTAAGTGGACATCGCCAAAATTAGCAACTCAGTTCAATTCTATGTATCTTCTTCTGCAATCATATAATTCCCTGTTAAGCTTCAGCCTTTCTCGAATCAACTTTAAAACTTTTTAATTAGTTGCAGTGCCGAAATTATTTTTTTCAATCAAGACTTTACCATAGTCCATGGGCAGTATTATATCTAACATATTTATCGACAATAGATAGATTACCTTCATCACAAAGTTAATAAAGAGCAATTACAGATATTTGTATTGTTGTCTAGATCTGTGAATCATTACTGATCACGCGATGTTAGCAACTTATCGCTGTCAGTTCATAAATACTTAGGTATATTGATACTAGCTTCTACCCGCGACTTCAGCTGCGTTGTCTTCGGAATTAGATCCATGGAGAAATAAAATTTGTCATTAATTTAAAAAAAAAAGATACGATTTTACACACCATAACTTGAATTATTCATGAATGCACTGGCTTTGCAATGTCAACGTTACCAACAACAATATTTTTCAAAAACTGTTTAGTTATTCCCACCGATGCTTGAGTTACAGATTCTGTCTGTTTATGTTATGGCTTCAGGTCACCTTAAACTGACATCTGTTTATTAGCGGAACTAATTCACTGTAAAACCACAGGTAAAACCTCAAATTTTCAAAATTATAAGTATAAATAAATTTTTGTGAAGGAAAAAAAATTTCGACGGTGTAAAGAAGCTCACGTCCATCTATCAGGCACATTCCCTATTTCTTTCTGTTATGTGGCGTATCAAAAATTCCTATTTATCATTGCTTTTAAGCGATGTATCACAATGAAACATGCACCAGATTTTAAGTAAGATCATCAATAGAACTGTGTAAACCATATTCAATTTCATCCAGTAGTTTTTGTGTGATACGGTGTCAAACATACAGACAGACAAGATTTAAAAAATGTCAGGTTTGTTTTCTATTGCTCCTATAGAGTCCCCTGATATCAACTTTTCTTTAATATCTTTAATGTAAAGACATAGATGAGTTACAATTTTATATTAAAATTAAAATTCTCGTGCCACAATGTTAGTTACCATACTCCTCCGAAACGGCTTGACCTATTTTTATGTTATATGCATATTAAGTAGGTCTGAGAAACGGCTACTATCTATTTTTCATACCCCTAAGTGGTAAGGGTTATCCATAAAAGTTGTTTTGGACAAATTTTTTTATTTAATTTTTTTTATAATGTGGCATTAAGAAGTACATACAACCCTAAATTTTCACCGTTCGATCACCAACACCTATTTTTTAATAGTCATTTTAGTAATTTAATCATTTTTCATCCCGCTCGATAACTGATCAATTGTTAGGCGATACGAAGTTCGCCCGGTCAGCTAGTATAATAATATAAATACAGTAATAAAAAACAATAAAGCATTAATATTTCTGTCTTCAAAAGGCATACTACGAAGGCAATCATGCACTCCAGGTTTCACCAGAAAATAGCATCAACATTGGATACAACATCTTTAACCTTGTAAAAGCTTTGAGGGTAGGTATCAAAGTTTGTAAAGCTTTGAGAAACTTCAAAGTTCTGAACAATACGTGCGCTAATCTGGAAGAGGGTGATGGATAATGATGATATGTACTTCTCACTTCTTGTTCTCGTGCTAACTGACATCAGTTGAGATAATTATATGAATTAATTTCAGAGAATCTACTAATTTAGCAAGTAATTAGGAATTTAAAAAAATAATGAAGTCAGAATAGCTCTAATTTAAAATTACGATGGGGTTTTGTAATGTTATCAAAAAAAATATTTTGCTATTGAAATTCTAAATTGAATCTTCATATTTTATTCATATGGGTGAGCATCTATTTTCAAATAATTTTTGACGTTTTCCTTTTAATATTGAATATTATTGGCAGACAGTTTCGTTAAATTAACTCTCAAGTAGTTGAAATACAATCTTTCCGTTGGATTTAAAACGATTAAAGTTGAGAGTCAGTTCAAAGACGATTCACTATCGTTACTTTCTTCATTGAAAACTCTGGTAGAATGCTCTTCAAGTTGAAAATATGCATTGGCGGGAATAACTATCGTAACGTAGCCTATAGACAAACGAGTGTCGGTATTTTTCGGTCAAGGAGTAAAGTTGGAACGTTGACTAGTGATCCCGAATCCAGTCTTAGCACAACTTAAGACATTGCAGTAATTTTAAATTAGTATTCAGTATATAATTCTATAAACTCAAGAAAAATAGGTAATAACATTGTCTAAGGTACCAAGCGTTAATATATACTAATATTATAATTATAAAGAGGAAAGATTTGATTGTTTTGCATTGAATAGGCTCTGAAACTACCCAACCGATTTGAAAAATTCTTTCACTGTTGGGAAGCCACACTATCCCCGGGTGACATGGGCTGTAGTATATTTTTGTACTATTTTTCCCTAAGCGAAGCGAGGGCGATTTCCTAGTGCTATAATAATATATGGACAGTAAATCTGGGCTTTTAAAACCAGAATGTGTAATCGAAATAAATATGAACACAATGTGATCAGAAATTGCATTTTCGATTTAATTCGAGCGAAATTAGGTTTGTACATATAAACACAAACTGGGTGAACGGTTCGGGATGTCGCTAATCTCATTACAATTGGACACATTCGCGCAGTTCAGTGGATTAGCACGGTCCACTGTATTCAGAACAAATTGGATACGAGACAAAAATTATTTATCTGTTATATGAACCATGTAATTATTTATACACATATTTAATTTATGCCCAAGGTAGGCAGAGATAATCGGAGGGTTATTGTTAGCCTATAATTATGTATCTTATTTAATTATAAATATCTGTTCTCGCGGTACTTCTAAACGATTTATCATAATAATATTATGACAAATTATACTGTTAGAAGCTTCTTGTTCGCCCCTTGATCATTTGTTTTCTGATGTCACACAAAATTGAATAAAAAGAACACATTTGAGAGCTACCGTGTTTATCAAAAACAAGGGCTTTAATTTAATTTATTAAAAACATGTATAATTTATATTATTATATCCTATATTTACGTAGAGCATGATTTTTACATAGTTGAGTTTTAGTTTTAAACTTATGTAGGTTGTACCAAACTACAATTTAGAGTGATAGCTCCCCCATACTTCCTTTATCAGCCGACTTGGGGACAACTTTATGCCAAGGACTTCAAGAGTTTTCATCTTAATTTATTGTAGCCTAACGACCCTGAAACCAAGTTGGTAGTGACTCTGCCTGCGAAGCGAGGGGTCCCAGCTCAGCCCAGCTCAGGTAAATCTTATTGCAGGGGTATAAGTATGCAAGCGATTATATGTATATTTAGCGTTCTTAATGTTTGCTTATCATCAATTATAGCCCAGCTATTTGGGCATCCATTTTGGTAGCTTTTATTTTTCTAAGGGTTCTTTCATAACGAAAGACATCAAAGTGTATATTAACTTAATTTAAGCAATCAAATAATGTCATTAGAAAGGGACTGTGTGTTATTCGAATCCGAATACTGGCCTTAGTTAATGAAATTATGAAAACGGACTTTAAGGATATGACTTTTTCAAAGAGATTTTTAAGGCAGTTTTCTCGCGAAGCTTTTTTTACGGTGAACAAAATAATATGTTTTATAACGCCACATACTCATTAAGCTGAACGCATATATATCCGCATCGTTCGCAGCGGACGCTCCGTATGCGGATACCCTCGCACATATGTCCGGATTCACCGTACGGATTTTTTAGTATTGCCAACAATTTTATCAGTTTTTTTCAACCTCTAGTGAAAAACGGTGCGATGTCATTCGTTTATTCCCACTCGTCTTGGTTAGTAGTCCTGTTGACAATACTAGTAGGAAAAAATTCCACTAGTTCTGTGTCAATTTATTTCCGTGTATAGGTATACTATAGTTTAGGTATGGTGTACTAAGATACAGGCCAAGGCTTAGCTTAGACACCAGATCTCCCACAGATTACGTAGCACTTACATTATCTTTTCCTTTTATTCATATTTTAAAATGTTACCTGAGTGTAATTTGAGGATGAGATGAAATAAAGATTTTTGTATTGTATTGTATTGTATAGTTTGCTATCAATCGTCAAGTATTGGTATTGGGTATTATTTCATAGTTTTCATAAACTTCATAATAATATATTGCTTTATTCAACTGACAGTTGTCAGACTCAGATTCTCAGATTGCAAAAGCAAAATATTAAGACATATATAAGAAGATGCAGCTATGGAAAAAACTGTTATAATAGCGTGCGCATTGGAAGAGGAAGAAGAAAATGAAATTCGAAAAAAAGAAGATTCTGGGCTCAAGACATCAATTTGAAAAGGCAGTTAGTTGAACGGCAAATTCTATACGTTAAATCCCCGGCTTTGTGGATGATGATCAATGAACCTAGATAATTGAAAACTTTAATTTGTAACTTTAATTTGCGGGAAATTAAAACACATAATACTCATTATTTCTTTTTAGTTTTTGACTTTGCCTCTTAGTTCAATAACGTAGTTAGTTATCGCAGTTTGAGGAACACCATTCGGAATCTCGAATGTCCGAAAACAATTATATATAGGCATAAACGAAGGCGACATCTCCTCACAGGATTCGTTTACTATGAAACGTTTCTCCTAATGCGTTGTCAAAAGCATCGTGGCATGGCAACACTATCGGTATTTCTGATACCTTCCGTATTTTCAGAAATGCGTGCGGACGGTGCGGATGACATATACCGACGCATCTGTCATCCGCATCGTCCGCATCGCATTTTTGAAAATGCGGAAGGTATCCAAAATGCGGATGACGTCATACGTAGGGCGTGTGCTGGTACTCAGTGTTGCCATGCCACGATGCTTTTGACAACGCATTAGGAGAAACGTTTCATAGTAAACGAATCCTGTGAGGAGATCTCGCCTTCGTGTTTATACCTATACATCATTGTTTTCGGACATTCGAGATTCCGAATGGTGTTCCTCAAACTGCGATAACTAACTACGTTATTGAAATATGAGACAAAGTCGAAAACTAATAAAAAATACCTAATAAGTATCGTGTGTGTGTGTGTGTGTGGAAATTAAATTTCCCTCAAATTCAAGTTACAAATTAAAGTTTTCAATTATCTAGGTTTATTGACCATCATCCACCAAGCCGGGAAATAACGTATAGAATTTGCCGTTCAACTAACTGCCTTTTC